>NWSH02000081.1:3219552-3244509 GCA_002382865.2 Heliothis virescens | reverse complement strand
GTCAAACTTTAAAAAATACTGGGAATAATTAAGGTGAAGAGCTCGTGGTTAAGTCAAAGCCGCACGGATCGACTGATCATAAGGTTAAGCAACGCTTGGCGAGGTCGGTCCGTGGATGGGTGACCATCTTGTTACGACGATTTCTTCCGTGTTTCAGAAGGCACGATAAACTAGTGGGTCCCGGTTGTCATTTGAACATCTTTGGCAGTCGTTACGGGTAGTCAGAAGCAGAAAGTTCTGACAACTAGTCTTACCAATGGGTTGCACAGGTAACTGGGTTATGGAGGTCAGACAGGCAGTCGCTCCATGTAAAACACTGGTTCTCAGCTGGATTTGGTTAGACTGGAAGCCCACCCCAACATTGTTGGGAAAAGGCTAGGCAGATGATGTGAATAATATTTGCTCATGTTTATTAAACACGAGAAATCGCTTTGTGGGTTTTAGAGACTTTCACAAAGTGTGGAGTTGGAAGTCGATGATTGATACACCCACGCATCGGAGAGCACGTTAATGTCGGCCCTGCGCTTAATTTCTCTCCGGTCGTGTCGGATTGCCGTCCCATCGGGCTACGAGAGTGAAGGTGTAGCGAGTAGCAAGTACTCGCCCGCAACTCAACGCAGCACCGGATCGTACGATTGCCTACGTCACATGAGGTGATCAGGCGGTGCAAGCAAAACGGGCCACGCCTCCGTGACGTCACCCTTTGTCCGAGCGGCGCGCGCGCAAGATGGCGCACCAGTATCCTTTGTGTTAGGGTGACGCCCCCTCATTAGCAGCTCATTAGGACACGGTCAAGTACGAACCGTCTTCGGTGAGGTGGCGTGATGTTTATTATTATTTAAAGTTTTTGTGTATAAAAGCCGTACTAATGGAATAAAGGACGCATTCTTTTACTTACCTCAGCACGTGTTTCATTGCTCCTAACTACCCTTATACTTAGTGAGACTTGAACCACTACAAAGGTATAAGGAGTGCACTTGTGTCTGCGTAATTTGTGCACTGGACTACGTTGAATCATTTTATATATCTCCTAAAATGCAAAGGGTTTTAGATCATCTAACAATATAATATACCTGTACAAAAACTCAGAATGCGCGAACGTCTCTCCGCCGACTCTGAGCAAATCATCTCCGTAGGACAACAGCGCATGCGCGGCGACGGGCGGTGCCGACCCCGTCCGCGCCTCCGCCCAGCCCGCGCGCCACGCGTCGCGAGCGCACGACGTTCCGCGACGGAGCGCGGAGCACACGCACCCTGTGGCTGTGCACGTGCCCCCACCGTATGCTGCGTTGCATTCCTCTGTGGAAAAAAAATGTTCAGGAGTTATGAATAAACGAAAATTCTTACGAGTAAGTTTTCGCTAGTAATTTAATGTATAAAAATCATTTTTTTAAACCAAAAAATTTTAGATGTGAGTTAGTTAGTGGTTTCAAACTTTTTGGGATCACAGAAACAACCGGTATCAGTGGGTGTCGCTGATGGGGCTGAGAAAGGAGTATGGGCCACATGCGTGTGTTTGTGGTCGGAATTTTGATGCGGACCGCCCATTGAGTTTTGCCAGAACTATACGATAAAATTAATCCTAAAAAAATTCTCTCTCCAGGTTGTTTCACAGCCTTTCAAGAAACTTACATTCACCCACAAGTCGAACCCAAACCACACCCTCAACCTCCGGTTCAACAATATATACCAACGTTAACACATTAGCTACCAGTTAGCATATCTCCCGACTAAACCAATTTAATTCATTTTGCCTACCAATAAACCACGAACAAAGTAACAGACAAGAGCTAGACACATCAGATAGTCAATCAATAAAACTACTAATCTACTTAACAAGTATCGATGACGCTAATTATCCAATTAGCGCAAATCTAACACGGTACATTATCATGCAACATGCATGTTATACACTAGACAACTGACTCATATATTTGAGTATACATTGTAATCAAGGCATCATTAAAACTGTGATGACAGCTGTCAAGATATGCTATAATGAAACAAATGTTAATTCATTATTCATATTTGGTTTTCTTTTACAAAGGGATCCAGAAGGAACATGGTAGGTTTTAGACAATAAGAGTCTGACACTACCTCGCGCTGCACCCACAGCATGATGGATTACTTTGAGAATTCCCATCAAATACGTTATATGTTATTTTTAAGTAAATCTTTGACATCATGACATCGGGAATATGCATTGAGCAAACGTGGTGATTAACGCTCCTCCTTTCTATTTAACTATGAGAAGTATCGTGTGTCTAGTAATGGGACAAAAATGGCCGATAATTAATACCTGGACATAAAGGCTGATCACAGGCTACTCCAGTCCACTCTGGTTCACATCTACACGACCCATCTTCACATTCACCGTGATCTGAAAAACAAAACAAAATTTTAGAACATAAGAAATACGTTTTAGTGACAATACACTTACTAGGATTGTTCAAAACTTTTCAATTACTCTCTAAGAAGCTGGCTTCTTGAAGAAGAGACCTTCATATAAAGATGGAATTCAAAGGAATAGACGCAAGCTTATTTTGTCGTTTGCAACTTAATTTTCAGTTCAACTTATCGACCAGACTCTTTAAGAAACGAGGATAGTTGAGCATAGTCTAGCTTCCCAACAGTGAGAGAAATTTTAAAATCTGTTCAGTAAGTTTGTTCGTAGTTTCGGAACCTTTACCCTAAAGGCTCCAAAGCTACGACAAACAAACAAAAGGTTTCCTCTTTACTATATTCATACTCACTAGAACAATTAGTCCGATGATCGTTGGAGGGGCAGGAGTAAGCTGCATACGTGACGTTAAACCCCTCCATAGCATATGCATCATCGCTGAAGAAATGCAGCAACGCGCTGCCTGATCGCGCTATCACCTGCCTCGTCCAACTGGACTCCCCATTCTCTAGTACACCACTGGAAGATAAGAAGTAGGTTATTTAATACCAGGTATAGACGACAGTAGGTCAATCTACCCCTCTGTCAAATTTTAGCAATCGAACGTTAACCCTCCACTATTGCAATAAGGTCGAAAATCTATCTGTACATTGATGTTTAGACGAGCTCGTGGCTAAGTGACAGTCGCACGGATCTATCGACCAGATTAAACGATGCTTGGTGCGGTTGGTCCGTGGATGGATGACCATCTATATAATGCATGACATAAGTAACTATGTATTTTGGAAGACAAGTGATTGATGGGTTCCAGCTGTCATATGAACATCTTCGGCAGTCGTTACGGGTAGTCAAAGGACAGAGAGTCTGACAGCCAGTCTTACGGGATGGCCCGGGTAACTGAGGTGAGGTCAGACATGCAGTCGCTCCATGTAAAACACTGGTACTCAGCTGCTTCAGTTAAACAGGCAGCAGACCCCAACTTAGTTGGGCAACGGCTGTGCAAATGAATACATGAGGTTACAAACTGTATAGCAGTAACATTTTTTTGATTGAGTGAGTCAATGCAAAATAAATTGTTGGATAGCTAAAACACTTTCAAGTAACAATGTAATCTATTGAAATTGTCACTGAACTCTGACACACAGTTAATAAATTTAGCTACATAGTATTTTAATCAAACAGAAATGAATGGGACATAAAAAAATAGATAATAGTTATCTGTTTTTTCAGAATTTTAATAGAATGGTTTTTGCCTAAAATACACCCACGCTTTACCGGTTCTACATTTTGTTAATAGGTTTATGTTATGGGCTGCTGATGGTAGATATTAATATACTGCATGTCAACTATTTGCACTTTGATATAATGTATGTAACGATAAAAGAAAACGTGGAACTATGGTATCGCATAACCCAGTATAAACTAAAAGTCTTGCCACGTGAAAAAATATGTTTCAAGAATCAATCTGAGCAACAAACAATAATCAAACTTACATCTAAACAGTTAAATTCACTGTTTCATTCATCAGTTTGCTTCTGAGTCACATCCAGTCTAGAACCATCTACCTTCAGCTATCAACCTTACCACCCAAACAATAAGATCCAAATTCACCAACCTGAACACAGCGAGCAGCTTCTCAGCTCTCACACTATCACCATCGTACACATAGAGGTGGTCCCACCCGCACTCGGTGGCGAAGCTCTCGAGGCGCACGCGCAAGGGCGGCGGCGTGGGCCCCAGCCGCGGAGGCGTGAGGAGCCAGGAACATTGCGTGCTCACACTGTAGTTACCTGGACCATCCGTTATGTAGCCCGTTGGGGATGTCAAACTGAAAATGTGGAAACAATTTAATTAAAAATCTATTTTATTTAAAGTTTAGTTGTTTATTCAATTATTTGCTGTGATAAACAGATAGTCAGTAGAAGTCATTATGAGTGACTGCCACTGCTGTTTTTAATTGGGTGATAACGGCTGTAAGCAACGGGAGATCTCAATAAAAAGTTTTTCTTATTAGGCTTTATAGCTGCAAATATCAAAATTGACAAAGGTATTGAGATGACTGTACCTATGCTTTTGAGTTGAACTGTGTAGAGAGCCAAAATTTCAAGCACATATTTAGCTTGGTTGATTACCACTTAATGCAGTATGACTCAAGCCAGCAAAAAAACCACTACTGACAGTATGACTGGCCAGCCAGATAGGCCGATCACCACTGCTATTTTCAGGTTTAAATTAGTGACACATAAGGATCATAATTGCATGGCAGAGCAATTTTTAAGGGCAACTTAGACAAGCCGAAACCCTGCAGTTGATTATTTGCCAACTTTATTATTTGATTAATTAATTACCTACTCATAAAAGTCATGAGGATATTGACCTGCTATAAGGTAAATTCATACAAAAACCTAGCAGCCTAAACTATTGTACAATATAAAATCATCAAATTAACCATAATCAAAGAGATTAATTATTTAAATCTAAACATCATGTGAACAGAATTTGTCACCAATTCACATGCATTAAACAAAAAGATTATGGACCGATGATTGCTGAATGATAAAAGGATGACATTGTCCAAATGACATTGTGAAAAACCATGTTAGAATTTTATTTTTCCGAAATGGATGTTACGGTAGAAGGATCAGATTCTCCACCAGAAAGAAAATAGAATTTTAGACAGATTAGATAGCATGCAGATTAGATAATGTTCAGAAATAATTTATAGCACTAATATTTTTAAGACTTTTATACAAAAAATAACTAAATATTGCTACACATATTAAGTTTTATAGACTGAAGGTAGAGTTGAAATACCAAAATGTATTAAATTTTGGTATTAAATTAGCTTCTTATTCCTTTTTTTTTTAAACCATATAAACCTCTCAAAAGATTTTATCAGAATGCGCCAACATAATTAATTTGAATAAACAAAATAAAGCTTTTGGATCAAAATTAACATTTAAAGATAAACTGGGTATGCATAAATGATACAACTGGTATTTTCACCAGTTACTTATTATTTATTTATATGGCAACACAAGTTTCAAGGCAAACCGACAACATTAATAATTAATTATTGTTTACATCGTAATCAAGATCCTGGTTGTAATCTTCTTGCAATAACTTTTTTTATCACTTATTTCTTAATGAAATTGTTCCTTGTATGTTGTTAGAAGGCTTTTCAAGATACACCTGTTTCTTTAGTAATGTTTCCGTGGGCCTGTTAATATTCCATTCCATATGTTGATCTCTCTCCGGTCGTGTCGGATTGCTGTCCCATCGTGTTATGGGAGTGAGGGAATAGGTTNTCTGTTTTTTCAGAATTTTAATAGAATGGTTTTTGCCTAAAATACACCCACGCTTTACCGGTTCTACATTTTGTTAATAGGTTTATGTTATGGGCTGCTGATGGTAGATATTAATATACTGCATGTCAACTATTTGCACTTTGATATAATGTATGTAACGATAAAAGAAAACGTGGAACTATGGTATCGCATAACCCAGTATAAACTAAAAGTCTTGCCACGTGAAAAAATATGTTTCAAGAATCAATCTGAGCAACAAACAATAATCAAACTTACATCTAAACAGTTAAATTCACTGTTTCATTCATCAGTTTGCTTCTGAGTCACATCCAGTCTAGAACCATCTACCTTCAGCTATCAACCTTACCACCCAAACAATAAGATCCAAATTCACCAACCTGAACACAGCGAGCAGCTTCTCAGCTCTCACACTATCACCATCGTACACATAGAGGTGGTCCCACCCGCACTCGGTGGCGAAGCTCTCGAGGCGCACGCGCAAGGGCGGCGGCGTGGGCCCCAGCCGCGGAGGCGTGAGGAGCCAGGAACATTGCGTGCTCACACTGTAGTTACCTGGACCATCCGTTATGTAGCCCGTTGGGGATGTCAAACTGAAAATGTGGAAACAATTTAATTAAAAATCTATTTTATTTAAAGTTTAGTTGTTTATTCAATTATTTGCTGTGATAAACAGATAGTCAGTAGAAGTCATTATGAGTGACTGCCACTGCTGTTTTTAATTGGGTGATAACGGCTGTAAGCAACGGGAGATCTCAATAAAAAGTTTTTCTTATTAGGCTTTATAGCTGCAAATATCAAAATTGACAAAGGTATTGAGATGACTGTACCTATGCTTTTGAGTTGAACTGTGTAGAGAGCCAAAATTTCAAGCACATATTTAGCTTGGTTGATTACCACTTAATGCAGTATGACTCAAGCCAGCAAAAAAACCACTACTGACAGTATGACTGGCCAGCCAGATAGGCCGATCACCACTGCTATTTTCAGGTTTAAATTAGTGACACATAAGGATCATAATTGCATGGCAGAGCAATTTTTAAGGGCAACTTAGACAAGCCGAAACCCTGCAGTTGATTATTTGCCAACTTTATTATTTGATTAATTAATTACCTACTCATAAAAGTCATGAGGATATTGACCTGCTATAAGGTAAATTCATACAAAAACCTAGCAGCCTAAACTATTGTACAATATAAAATCATCAAATTAACCATAATCAAAGAGATTAATTATTTAAATCTAAACATCATGTGAACAGAATTTGTCACCAATTCACATGCATTAAACAAAAAGATTATGGACCGATGATTGCTGAATGATAAAAGGATGACATTGTCCAAATGACATTGTGAAAAACCATGTTAGAATTTTATTTTTCCGAAATGGATGTTACGGTAGAAGGATCAGATTCTCCACCAGAAAGAAAATAGAATTTTAGACAGATTAGATAGCATGCAGATTAGATAATGTTCAGAAATAATTTATAGCACTAATATTTTTAAGACTTTTATACAAAAAATAACTAAATATTGCTACACATATTAAGTTTTATAGACTGAAGGTAGAGTTGAAATACCAAAATGTATTAAATTTTGGTATTAAATTAGCTTCTTATTCCTTTTTTTTTTAAACCATATAAACCTCTCAAAAGATTTTATCAGAATGCGCCAACATAATTAATTTGAATAAACAAAATAAAGCTTTTGGATCAAAATTAACATTTAAAGATAAACTGGGTATGCATAAATGATACAACTGGTATTTTCACCAGTTACTTATTATTTATTTATATGGCAACACAAGTTTCAAGGCAAACCGACAACATTAATAATTAATTATTGTTTACATCGTAATCAAGATCCTGGTTGTAATCTTCTTGCAATAACTTTTTTTATCACTTATTTCTTAATGAAATTGTTCCTTGTATGTTGTTAGAAGGCTTTTCAAGATACACCTGTTTCTTTAGTAATGTTTCCGTGGGCCTGTTAATATTCCATTCCATATGTTGATCTCTCTCCGGTCGTGTCGGATTGCTGTCCCATCGTGTTATGGGAGTGAGGGAATAGGTTGTGCACCTGTGTTAGCGCAAATGCTTGTGCACTATAATATGTCCTGCGCAGCTGGCTGACCTCCTTATATGAGAACAGCTGCCGTGGCTGATAATCGGCTATGACGCCATTATTATATTTCATTCTCAGTGCGAACATATGGAGACAAAATTGACGGTAACATGACTTCTTAAATGGTTCAATGATCTTTTGAAACGTTCATAACTGGTTAACGGGTCAATTATCTTGAACTTTGTCCATAACCATACAAAATATAGTCTTGTAACTTAGGACTAGCTTAGCTTCCCAACAGTGAAACTATTTTCCAAATCAGTTCAGTAGTTTCAGAGCATACTGGCAGAAAAATGTTGCCTTATTATTAAAGTATAGAAGCATTGATCGCAAACTTGTTTTAGAACCCTAGTTGATCTTGATCCTTGACCCTAGTTGTGCCTTTGCCTATTGTTACACACTGTTTCCAGGTACCGCTGACAATGTCCTATTTTTGGCACTGCTTACAATTTTAAAACATGACCGAGAAAGACGTGATGATTTACAAGAGGAGTCTCTTGACATTGTGAAGACTTTTATAGTATTTTACTTTACAAATATCGGAAATAACTTAATTAAAACAAAAAGGTACACTATGACAAGTTTTTCAAAACTTTATGCTTGTAAAAGGTTCAATTGGTTAAAGTTGTTGACACTTCGACCATGAAATATACTTAGGAAAGACAACTGAACAATTTAAGGCTGACAAAGCTAACAGATAGGCAACTGGCCCTTGAGAATTATACTGAATTCATTGATACAATACATTGAGCAGCAGAAAGTGAAGTAAGACCTAAAAAACTGAAGTGCTTTAGAGATATTACTAAATAATCTCTTGCTACATAATACAAGTTCTATAATTAAACCAGACTCTTTATATCACTATAGTAACTTTAAAATAGCTATGAAGCCTACATTGTGCAACACAAACAAAGAGTATGAATGCATGCTATACCTATTTACTCTCAGCCATGTTTACATTTGAATAATTTCCAACAAATGTTATGTAAAACATACATTTGCTTTACTATCAGCTAATTAACAGTATTAACTAATTTTTATAACTTTTCTCAGTATAACTAAGTAATCAGATGATATCTATAATATTGAAATAAGATTCAATCAAATAATACTGATAAACATACAACCTCTTTTGATTACTCATCATAGACAAAACACAAATATTCTAATTGCTCTGATAACCTACAAATTAAAAGGTTAGAGTAACACAGCTGATTTAAGGAAAAAAAACTGTAAATAAATACTTAATTGATATCAGGAAATCATGTTTTTTTTCCTCCAGATGCTACAATAACAGTCAACTACCATAGTGTGGGTATAATCTGTCTTTTGAATAAATTCGCCCCTGATTGTCGTTTTGAAATAAGAATGCAACATTCAAAAGGTTAGTCTTACAATAGTTGGTCAGAGAAAACAACTCGATAACAATATACATTTCCATGTCGTAACGTCGACTTCGACCTTCAGAGCGCCGCTCGGGATGGAGGAAAGAAGCCAAAGTGTATAATTGGATAATCCTCGCGGGCTTTCTCTTGCAAATTCTACTTACGAGCCAGTAAGGCGCGCCTCAAAAAGAGGTCACTGAACTAGACAAACCAAAATGTATCACGACCGTTTAGTGGACACTGTAGAGACTTACTTGACTTTGCCGCCGCAGTACTGACACTCCGGACCCTGCCAACCCTCGTAACACACGCACATATCATTTTTACACACACCGTTTACACAAGTATGATCCCCACACTTAGACAGGACACCATCACAGAACAATAACACTATGAGCACTGAACACAGGAATGGCGAGAACCATGAACATTTTCGTCTGTATTTAGATTTAAATAGAAATAAAAACATTTGTAGCGATTCTACCATTTTGATGTATGCATTTTCAACGAGTTTTATTAGCGCGGACGTAAAAGCGGTTTCGACGTCGCGTAGTTTCGTACGGTACTAAATTTGGGGTTGTCATACTATGAAAGTTGAACTACCTCAATTAAAATAGAAATTAACATTAATGACAATTTTGAAAGGTAAATATTTTTATTTTTCTCAGATTATCAAAACATTAAAAAATTGTGGGTTTTTTCATCAAAAGTAAATACCAACCATAGAATACGAATACAAAGAAGTAAATACTTAAGATCAGACAAGAAGTAACTCCACTGAATAACAACAGACGGCTAAATGAAATAAAGTTCAGTGTTTAAAATCATTTAACTCAATTGAAAGTGTTTGCCAAAAACACCCCATATCATTGTATAATTTGGTAGCTTTGGGGTAAAAATCTTAATGGTGGCAACACCAAATTGACATTAGGTGTAGCTGGGAATAAACGAATACGGATGCGTTCATTGTTTTGATGTAGATTGCATTTTGAGACTTTAGACTTTAAAAAACTATTTAAACAATGAATAAATACCGCAAATTTATACACATTGTTATTTTAAAATTAACAAATTATGGTAAGATTTTTTATTTGTCTACGGATAGCGCACCATCTGTGTCTAATTTACTCAAACACGATTAAAAAGTTCTCTACGTGTGCGATAGATGTCGCTATGCGTGAAAATTTCCCTCAACTTTTACTGAAAATTCATTTACAGGGTACAGTGTTTACAATCACAACAATCTTGAAACTTGCTACTTTTTTAATTAATAATTGTGTCACTTTTTATCTTCGTCGAGTTTCTCGCTGAAGATAAAAAACAGGCGTCCATTACTTTTTACTTGGCTTGCAAAGAAAAGATGAATGACAGCTTGCAAAGAATTCTTTTGTTGAGATTATTTTTCAACTGCGATTTTTCTTTGTTTGTTTTCGTTCAGTGCGGCACCTAATTAGTTGAATGTAGGTAGCTGCACTTAAATTAAAATGAATGGCCTGTAGTGTGCTAATGTTACGTTTCTTCTAGTTTATTTTTTTATGGAAGTTTATGCAAAATAAATTGCATTTAGAACCATGGAATTCTATTATCCTGAGTGTTTAATTATTATTCAATTAAGTATAATTTGGTACCTACCGGTCCAAATTATACACAAGAAAGGTCTCGAAATCTTATTTCTGGATTTAACAAAAGTTTGAAAATCTTAAGAAGAGTTTCCTATTGTCTATTACGATTGTAGGATTGTGCTACTTTTTCTAAATCATAAAGTATCCACATAATATAAATAAAAACATTTACAGCATATTCTTATTCCAACTTCAAGCATTGCCTAACTTCAAAAATGTAACCCATTAAAGTCTACGTAACACAATCGCTTTAAAATATCAAATTCTAATAATAGCTCGAAAAATGCCACCCAGAGTGGCGTTAACGATAAAAATCCGCCAAAAACCCGTTAAAAAGCAGGTAGACCATCAGATATGAGGTGACATGGATATGTGATGCTAACGCGCGCGTCGCGTGACACCGCCGCCCGCTGGCCTGCATGGGGGGTATTCTTTTAGCTGTGATATTGTGATAGATATTTTTTCTCAGCTAGGGAAAATTGATAAGTAGGGGGTAAAGTGTGAGGGGGCAAACCAACATCATTTTGCTCCAATTGCCAATCTCACCTGACCGTGTTTAAGAAGGCACGATAAACTGGTGGGCCCCGGCTGTCATTCACGATCTTTGGCAGTTGTTACGGGTAGAAGCCAGAAAGTCTGACAACCAGTCTTACCAATGGGTATGATGTTAAAACGGATAACTGGTTTGATGAGGACTTGCTCAAAAATGAACTCGATTTGCCCGGGTAAATGGTTTGTGTAGGTCAGACAGGCAGTCGCTCCATGTAAAACACTGGTTCTCAGCTGCATCTGATTAGACTAGAAGCCGACCTCAACATAGTTGGGAAAAGGCTAGGCGGATGACCTGCTCGTGGTGCACCTTGCTGAAAAACGAACGAGGCTTTGGCGATCGACTGGTGGCAGCATAACCACCACACAGCACTAAGTGGGACATTAAATGTCTTGCTCGGAGAAGGGCATCTCTGAAGCTATGAGCTGAGCTCACCATCTTGGGAGAGGACTTTGTCCAGCAGTCGACGTTTTTAGACTGTGATGAAGATGACGAGTACCTATTTGATGGTTTAAGAGGAGAACCGATCAACAAATCAAATTAAAATAACTTTTATTATATTATATATTACAGAACTTTTTTTTGTGGGAAATGTTCAAATGCACCCTACCTGTAGTTTCAGAGCAAGGGAGTGTCAAACTTTTACTGACCAAAACCAATATTTTTTTTATCGAGCGCTCGATATTAGAACTTAAGAATAGGGGCCCTCAATATAGGGATTCCGATGTAAGTACTTCCAGCTCTAACCTAAACTAAAAGGTCATTTTGATATTTTAGTTAATGAACTAAATATGCAGAGACCTTTTGTTTTAGTCGTTATTATTAGCTGATTTATAAGACGTTAGAGTTTATTTTTTATCGTATTTTTTTCAAGCTAAGGACTCCATTATTACAGACATTTAAAAAACGAATAACTACTCCGAATAACTGGTCCGATTTGAAAAAGTTTTTCAGTATTAGATAGCCCATTTATCGGGGAAGGCTATAGGCTACTTTTGCGGGTGCGCGCAGTAGTTCTTACGGGAAATCAGGTGAAACCGCTGGCGGAAGCTAGTAAATTATAAATGTGAACTTCAGAGGAGATAAAAAGCTATAAAGATGGATCTCGGCAACTAAATATAATAAATAAATAAATAAATAAATAAAATTTTATTAAAAACATAGATCAACATTACAAATACAAATTGCTCAGTAGTAATACTAATAAAAGGCTTAATAATAACAATCTTAGGAGTTAACTTAATCTAAATTAAAACATAATTATATGCGAGAAATACGAAAACTGAAGTCAATGATCCTTACAGAGACCTAAATCGGTCCATCATCATGAACTTTACCTATAAGGTTTTATAGAATCGTCTATATAAATATTTACTACCTCTATTTTTAATTGGCAAAGTAATTTTTTGCGTTATCTTAAGGCACTGAGAAAACTGCACATGACAATGTGGATAAGTACCGAGTTGTATCCAGGTGCCTCAACCGTACGCGAAATAGCGAATTGTTTAATTATTCTTATCCTATCATTATTTTTTGTGCTAGTGTCTATTGAAACTAAGGTCCAATTTTCAGGGATTACTTTCAAACTAACATACAAACTTTATCATTGGTTCCATGCAGGTAATTTATAATACTTCCATCACAAAGTTCCACCTAAAAATATGCATTAACTGTAAAAGTTTAATCATGAGGGTTTCCACGAAATTACCCGTTTTTTTCAGGTCAAGGAATAGTTCGAAGCCATTATAGCCTAAACCACACAATAATTAACAAAAACGAAGCTAAAAAAGCATTGAAACAGTTTCAATTATACGTTTTTAACCCTAAAAATTAACGTTCCTAAGTTATCATTGCATGTACTATGAGCATTAGTTCAAAATGTTACCATTTTCGTTGGAAATAGTAATACCCTTGCGTTTTAGTGTTATTGTTTAAGTTTTTTTTCCAATATGGCCGTTTTGGCGGGAATGTGGAATTGGAAGGTTGGATGAAAATTGTGCTTAATTGTTTTTAATTAGCTTTAAGCTAGATTTTACAAAATGTTGATTGAACAATTGTTGTATAAAAATCTAAGATTTTAGGCTTATTAATGTTATTGACCTTTGTAAAACCCTGTAGAAAATGCGCAAATAAGCAGTTCATTTTATACTTAGATTTCTCTTGATGTTAACTGAAAAAACTCTCAAATAGGTACCTACTGATAGTAAAACTGAAAAAGAAATGGGGGAAAACAGATATTTGTGCCATAGATTTGGTACACATAATTTTAGATTAGAACATAGGTATTTAAAAAATGACAATATTTTACTGATTTGATTTGCCTGATTTGTACTAGGTACAAGTACGGTAGAAATGAACAAAATAAAATTAATGGCTTCGAATGGAAACCCATCTTAACTTGTGAATAAAATAAATAATTCGATGGGGCAATATTGTTTCAGCATTTACCTACAGCTACGTATAAAATGCCACTAAAGGCGATTCTTTGCCTTCCTTTTGTTCTCCGTTCTGAAATTACATAATTTTTATTACACACATATCGTCACATACTTATTTTATTACATAGAATTTATACTTAAGTGCACAAAGTTTGATGCACTCACTAAGTACTTACTTAGAAAATTGTTTTTTAAAAACCAGAACCAAAAGCGGTCACCTGCCCGTAATTTTCGTATTACAGAAGCATGCTCGCGTGTCTGCCATTTGTGGAGTATATTTAATTGTTGTCTTTGTGCTAAATATGCGCCATCGCGGTGAACGGGTTAGATTCGTCACGTCAACTGCCTCGTTGGTCTAGTGGCCGCATAGCCGACTGCTGATCACGAGGTCTCGGGTTCGATTCCCGGGACGGGCCGAAATCACTTTGTGGGTTTTCGAAACTTTCACAAAGTAGCCCGGAGCTGGAAGTTGGTGATTGATACACCCGTGCATCGGAGAGCACGTTAATGTCGGTCCTGCGCCTGATCTCTCTCCGGTCGTGTCGGATTGCCGTCCCATCGGGCTATGAGAATGAGGGAATAAGGAGTGCACCTGTGTCTGCGCAAATGCTTGTGCACTATGATAATATATGTCCTGCGCAGCTGGCTGATCTCCTTATATGAGAACAGCCGCCGTGACCGGTAATCGGCTTGGATGCCATCATCAGAGATTCGTCACGCGAAAATGAAATGGCCCAACCATTTCATTCTCGCGGGATTGTTAGAAAGAGTTACCCCCGCCCTGGTATACCTTTGTATCCTCTTTGCCCTTTGGCAAAGTAGGAACACGGTGGGTTTTAGGCCCGGCGCCCATTATCGGTATCAGCACGCGTCAGGATTGTAGGTGGCAAATAGCAATATACATTAACATAATGACAATAAAGTTGAAATTTCCATTATAGGGGTATTTTTGTTATTACGACCATCCAAAATCCTGACGCGTGCTGATGCCGATAATGGGCGCTTCTGACACTCAGGTCATTTGAAGATTTCCATTATCATGGATTTCTGTCATAGTTGCAGATTTTAGGGTTCCAGAATAATTATTATAAATTAACTAGCTGTTTCTCGCAGTTTTACTCGCATCCTTTCCTGGGAAATTTTCCTCACACCCGTACAAAAGTATCCTATCTTCTTGCGCAGTCCTATGAGTCTATGGATTCTGAGCAGCTATCAGATCGCATATAAATCGGCTCGGAAGTTAAGAACATTGTACAGACGACAGCAGGTCAACGAATACGAATCTGTCAAATTTTACCAATCAAATATTAACCTACCGCCATTGCGATAAGGTTGAAAATCTATTGCAGAAATTTGACAAATTGTGGTAACTTGATGTGCTGTCGTCTGTACATATTTTTACTCCAACCAAATATAATTTATTTTATGTGCCACTTAGCACTCTTCCTCTCTCCTAATTTGCTGTGGCCAACAGGGTGCATATTGTACCAAAATTTTGTTTAACACCATGTATCACATATGGAATGCAATAAATAATTGGGTATTGAGTATAACATAACCTTGGTAGTCGGGTAAAAATGATAGGCTACTTACCTAAATTTATTAGACTCTAAAGATGCCTGATTTGTTTTTTTCCCGACTTCATACATACACTTACTTACCTCCTAAATATTATTATTGTTTTTTGACTCAACACGGGACACCGATTAACCAACAGTTCATCTATACAACCTCCTGAAATGACAATATTACTGTCATAAATTAGTTCAAATTGAGGTTTACGACCCCGTCACACAATCCATCAATAATAATAGTGGTAATTTGGTGCATTTTCAGTATCCACTCGTGCGCAACTAAATGCTTTGACCCTCGTTTTGTTGTCAATTGGCTAGTAGTCCTAAATTGTTAACTTAGGTCATTGGGTCAGTGACTTATTTTTATGTAATAGGTCATTGACCTTTTCTATAGCTATTCAATTTGATCTACTGTGATTGAAGTTAAGCTACAGATTTTTATAAGTTGATGCGAGTTGTAATTTTTTTTAGTGGTCTTTTGAAAGCGTCTGTAGTGTTAAAGGTGATGCTAGGCTAAAACACAGTTCACGAGACTTTAAGTTAAAACGATTTCTTTTTCAATTGTAAAATGTATGAAATTTTCCTAATTTTTATTTTTTATAAAAAGTAAGGTATTTTTGGCACATAATATTAAAATTTGCTAATTGTTTAATCTAAAACAAGCGCAATATTATAGACCATTACTACAAGCGCCTTTCGAATAACTATCAAAAGTCATTAGCTCATCTTTTATTATCTTACCACCAAAAATACCTCAAAATGGCTACAATTTCGCTCACCACAGAACCTAAGCCCGATTATTCCCAGCCCACCACAAATCCTAGACTCAAAAAACGAAAAAAGGCGCAAAGACGCCGAATTGGCGACCAAATCGTCCCTACGCAGCTGCAATCCAAGGTCAGTGGCATTGTGCGCAAGAGTGCATTGCCCAAACAACTGCACGCCGCGAAAATGCGCACACAAACGCAATTTGAGCGTGTATGAACACAGAATTGTGTACGTGTGCGTGGTTGCACGAACTCCCGACAAAAAGTATCCGAATTGCATGGCATAGAGTATGTAGAGTGTAGATGTGGTGGTTCTGTGGTTTCTTTTGGCTACTCTCTCAATTAGCTCAAAAATTTCAGACTTACCAGTCTATTCAGTCAGGCTACCGTATCAGATAAATATGTCGATTTTCAGGTTTGCTTAATATTTTTTCTATTTGGTTAATCTTCATTGCTGTTGAACAGATGTTCAATCCTAGCTAGATATTAGGATAATTTTGGAAGTATCCAAAAATTGATTTTTTAGAGATAGGCAATGTTTTACTATGTCATTTCCAAAGTATTCTCTCTCTACTATTTACTATACTCAAATTACATTGACTTCCTTCATACATAACAAGGCCAGCCATAAAATTTCCTCACAGAGGCTTTCAGGTCTACCTCAACAAAACCATGATTGTCCCATCCCATGCATACTCTTTGGCCACCACACAAATAAAAAACCTTCAACCAGTCAAAGTACCCGAATTACATACAAACGCACACACACAAACATTAAGTCAAGAGTAAGGTCAGGGCTACACTTTTGGCGACGATTCGGCTCATTTCGGACGAATTCGGTTTCACTCGGCGCTTGCGCAGGGTCAGGGTTGGACGGTGATTTCTTTGCTTCGTTTTGTTGTCGACGGAACTCTTTTGTGTTGGAAACTTTTTAATATTGAGGCAGGTTTATGTAATTGTTTCTTTGTTTGTATGGGTGGGTTATGTGTGTGTGAGTTAGTTTAGGGTCCATTTTGGGTGTTAGGATTTTTTGTTTTTCTTTTTTTTTTGTGCTTTGTGGGATGGTACTGGACTTTATGTATTACATAATCTGTTGTAGGTGATAGTATTTATTGCATTATAAGATTAGTGTATTTTTGTTTCTGATGGAAAAGCAGATATCACGTCATGTCATGTCACGCCTTCAAGGGTCAAAGCTCTGAAACAATTGTTGATTTTTTTATAGGTTGATTGATACCTGGAGAAGGTTGTAGAGTTATTGGTAATAAATGATTCAGTTTTCTTTCGATGTCAGTAAAACATCTTGATATGTCTTGTTGTCGATCCATTTACAGGCACTAATTTTTAATTTGTGTTTTAAGTAAGTATACTTATTGGGTAATCTTTTTTAATTTTATTTATGAATACTTTCATTGTTTCCTCTCCTGACCATACTTCCAATGTTTATTGTTAATACAGAAGTCGTTAAAAAACAGCAGGTAGACATTTATCATCCTAATTGGATAACTCAAAAACACAATTCAATCATCATCTGCCTAGCCTTTTCCCAACTATGTTGGGGTCGGCCTCCAGTCTATCCGGATGCAGCTGAGTACCAGTGTTTTACATGGACAACCCAGTTACCGGGCAACCTGGCACCGCCTAGGTAAGACTGGTTGTCAGACTTTCTGGCTTCCGACTACCCGTAACGGACTGCCAAGATGTTCAAATCCACTGTTTATCGTGCCTTCCGAAACACGGAAGAACTCGTAATGACAAGATGGTCACCCATCCACGGACCGACCGCGCCAAGTTTAAGTTTAAGTTAAGCCAATTGCAAAAACACAATTCAATACGAGCACTAAATAACCAATAATTTAAAATAAGCCACAGGCTATAACTAGCAAATTATTTTCTTTACAAAAATAGATGTTTCATTGCCCCCAGCAGGAATAACCACCAAATTGTAGCCGCTTCGGACGGGTTTCTTTTTATTTTTCAGGGCGGCCATGTTGGAATTTTTGTTTTTTTTATACAAGACCAAAACCCGGCCTTGCTTGCAAGTGGTCCGCCCGCTGGCGATGCGAAAAATGTTTTGTGGAACCGAATAACGCTTAAGTCGCGGAAGACCGTTATTTGCGGTCGAAATTATCTTTGCAACTGTTTTTGTTAGAGATCTTTGGGTTCCGTAGGGCAATTGTAGTTTGTAGGAATATGGATAGATATGGAGTTAATAAAAAAATATGAAAGTAGGTCTAAGTATGTCAATTAATTTTAAAAAAGAACATAAGTACCTAGGTATATTTTACAAGATTTTTCATAATTTTTATTTTTGTTTGTTTTTTGTTTCTGTTTTATTTTTTAAGACAAGCTTGAAAACGTTATTTATTGGATATGTTATTTTATAAAAATGTACTTATATAATAATGTTCACAATTAGTTATTCAGAAGATGAAGCTGTAAAACCGTAATTACGTGAAAATTTCATGAAAATATGAAAGAAAAACGTACGGAATCGGCAAAATAAAAATGCCAGTCACCACCTTAACTATCAGTTACAAGTAATACCAATATTTTCTTTTAACACAAATATCTGCTTAAGATATGACATTTGGCTGACGTGAGCTGTCAAATTAGCCCGCGTTTTTTGTCTTTTTGGCGGCAAAACAAAATGGTGGACCCGCATAACAGTTTATTTGTTATCCTACTTTTGGTACCCAGTTAACTATATTCGTTTATTTGTTTCATTTATTTTGCGGTTTTGTAATTTTTATGCTATTTATTTCTCAGTATTTATTTATCTGATAGAGAACTAACTTTAATAATTGAAACAAGGGTGCAAGGAAGATATGAATATAGGATGATCCGAGGAACCATTTCCCTAATTTAGATAGTCAATATCGAACTTTTTATAATATCTATACTTAGCTGTACTTCGTGGTTCCACCTGCGTCCGAGACAAATACTTTTTTTTCAGGCTCTGGGCTATCTGTGTAGGTATCCAATTTCATCAAAATCAGTTCAATCGTTTTGACGTTTAAGCGCGACAGACAGACAGTTACTTTCGCATGTATAATAGTATTTCCTTCTTTTATCCTTGTTTGACCTAAGCAAAGCAGTGTTTTTGGTAGATTTGGGCTCTTTTTGCTTAAATATCTCACTCATCATATCGCCCATTTAGGGTTTAAAAATGCATTTACATAATCTATACTAATAAGCTGAAGAGTTTGTTTGTTTGATCGCGCTAATCCCAGGAACTACTAGTCCGATTTGAAAAATTCTTTTAGTGTTAGATAACCCATATATCGAGGAAGGCTATAGGCTAGTTTTTATCCGGGTGCGCCGAGTAGTTCCCACGGGACGCGGGTGAAACCGCTGGCAGAAGCTAGTAATGTTATAAAAGAGAAATAAACCAGCTGTTTTGCTAGAATAACATTTCTGTAATATCATTTTAATTACTAGTATCTGTTTACATAGACTCGTCAACCGCAAGTTAACGGTTAAACTTTATCTTAATAATATCTCTTGATGCGACGTGGGTACAGTCAATACCTATGAAAAATCTGTGATAATTTAGTTTTTTGAAATATTGTTAAATACTTTTAATATAAATTTTACTTAATACTAGCTTCTGCCAGCGGTTACACCCGCGTCCCGTGGGAACTACTCGCGCGCATCCCTTGAAAAGTAGCTTAAAGCCTTCCTCGATAAATGGGCTATCTAACACTGAAAGAATTTTTCAAATCGGACCAGTAGTTCCTGAGATTAGCGCGTTCAAACAAACAAACTCTTCAGCTTTATAATATGAGTATAGATTTGAAGTTCGTTTGTAAGTTTCATAGAAAAAGTTTTAATTACATATTCAAATTGTTAGTTTGAAGGGCATTTTTTAAAGATCTTCGGTTGAAAAAAAATATTATAAGATTTATTTTGATGAAACTTCACAAAAAGTAGGATGCCTATTATTCCAACATACCATGAAAAAAAAGATCAGGAACAGGTAAACATCTTTTTACAAAGTAGGGACACATTAAGGGTAGGTTAATTATGTGTGCGTGTGAGTGAAATAAAACAATAAAAAATTTCAACAAATGAAAGAAATTTATTGTATACAGGTTTTAAATATCCTCGCACATTATTACACCTGCCTAACCAGCCATTTCATTATGATATTTAACGTAAGGTATAAAGATCCTATAGATAAAGGACATTACATATGAAAAAACATTACTTTTTCACTCAAATCATCCTATTCAAGTTACAGTATAAGTAAGAAAACAGTATTTTTACAAACATCGGCTACAATTCCACAATTTCAAATCAACTTTTTTTTTTAAGTCGCCTAGCGACGGTTTTGGACGTTTGTTTAATTTTTTTTTATCAAAAATTCAGTCGAATCATCGTAAGCTTAGCTTCTCAATTTTTCACCATCCTAAAAATTTGACTAGATTTAATACAATAGTGTTGTGCCAATCACATTATTCGCCAATTTTTACGATTTCCTTCGTCAATGATATGGGTTCTGAAATAACCTATAAACATCACTTTTCTTACTGAGGAATTGAAAGATATATAATATTTTTATAATTTATAATAAAAATAATTATGAGTCGCTTAAATTAAACTCGAAATCTAATCATCTGTTTATGATTTAAACAATAATAATAAAAACTAAAGGAACAAAATAACAAAAATAAAGAGGCGAGTAAGGTATATTGAAAAAAAAATATTTCATTAAAACTTGTACTCAATAATTAAATAACAATATTATAATTTGATCTTGTTAGCTCATTTCGCAGTTTATATATTATAAAAAAAAAACGTGAGCCTTTATCGATTCTTTAGGAAATAACAGTTTTATCTAGCTTATACATTGGTCCATTACCTAACTGATTTCGTTTTAAATCACAAAAAGAATCCCAATAATAAATTTCGCAAAGAAAACATTCTAAGAAAATGTCCCCCAGCAGTGTGATGTAATATTTTTAAGCGTTTATTCAAAATAAATACATCGAGATAGCAAATACCTGATTTGCTATCGGTTCAATAAATTTATAACATTATAGGTATTTAATATTTCTAAAATTAAATGCTTCTTGTTGTACATAATTTTTTTATAAAAAAAAAAACACGAATGTGGAACACCCGCGAACTGCGTCTAGCAAGACATTAAAAAACTTTCATTCAATATTCTATACCTTTCCACGATAATGCTAAATGTCAATAATAATAAGTCAATTATTGTAATAATAGTACAATAATCATTAATGTTTTAAAATTAACCATCTAGAAATACATACAAGATGTAAAGGGAAAACAATTAGTGACGACAATAGGTGATTCTTACATTATAGAGGGGTCGGTTCTCAGCTGTACACAGACGAGCGCAGTGCCCACCACAATACTAGCTAAGTTTAACATCTCCCGTATGATCGAACGAACACAGCGACACAGTGTACAGCTGGAAACCGCGCGAAGTTAGGTACAGTCACACAAACAAACAACTTGTGTCCATAAAAATGCTTCGTAAAAATAACATCCTGGCAATGTCTTTTACGAGTAACACGGATTCAACGTTTCAAATTCAAAAATCGAATTCTACAATTCGAAAGTCGAATTTAAAAATTGCGTCAACGTTTGCATTTCGATCGGATACATTTACAAGAGTAGACGCATCGGATACGAGTGGCAATGCCGTGGTTACTTAAGGTTAATTAAATGATTTAATTAAAAATGCAACTTTCCCTTCATTGTCTTTTGTTCTGGACCAGTTGAGGGCCGTTCAAGACTAACCTAACCCTTACGGAGAATTTATTACATTTACGAAAAAAAAATTAACAAGAAAATATTAAAGAATTGCTACGGACTACCTATTTAATTGAAAAGTACACTACAATATTAACTAAAATTCTTAAACTATGTGGAAAAATGATTGAACAATATACAATAAAAATGATTTACTAATAAACCAGTGACCTCTTAGTAAAACTGTTGTTTTCAAACTACATGTTATTATGTACGAATGTATTGAGTTCCGACATTATGGATTAACTTGCATCGCTATTGTGAAATGAGGTATTTGAACGGAGGCAGCAGTTTTTCTAAATATTTTGTATCTCCATGGTTCATGTGATCTGACAACAGCAGTCTTATTCGTGATATTTCCAAAAAATAATCAACTCGGTTATCTGTTAATTAGCTATTACGCTATTTAAGTAAGTTCCCTCGTTCGCCTCGCCTTGGTGATTATTTTAAGTTAGGAGAGATCACTGTTAATAACATTTTTAAGTGTAAGGCGGTGTATACCATTTGTACCGACCGAGCCAGTGCGTCCAGCACGCGGCTATTTTCTACTACATATCAGTCGCAACTCTCTTTAACCGGGAATAGAACCCCAAACACTTTGCACAAAAACAATGAATGTATAACATCTCAATATAATATGACATTAATCATATAATAAAGGTTATTTTCATAAAATAAAGCCACTTAGAAATTAACTAACGTTACAAAATAAGATTAAACAACATAATTATTTGTTCCCGATGCAAAAAAAATAGTTATATTATTAATTAAAAAAATCTAATAACATTCTAAACGGAATGTTGATTATTATCTAAATTCTCTTTGCAAATTGTCCCATCCTATGTCTGTACAATCTTACACAAAATAACCTTTTTGTTTAAGCTATCAACAATGTCACGCATAACACACAGATTCGTGTACGTATTTTTGAGAAAAAAAAGTTGTTCGATTTTCAACATTTCAAATTTGGAAATGCGGTCTGGTAGGGATGTCAACACGACGGTAAATAATGTTATATTTGTTTTCAATATACAAAAGTATCCATCACTCAGATAAATGCACATAACGTTTATAGATTAACTTTTTTAAGATTAAATGCTAAAAAGACGTCGAAAATTATGCACAGAGAAACAAAAGTGAAGACATGCTATCGACTAGTTTAAAATTTTGAATATAAAAATTTTTGTTTTTTTTTTTCCTTTTTGAGAGAGCTCGACATCTCGCCATTGGGGATATGTATTTGTTTTGGATAATGACTTCGAATATCACTTGTATATAATAAATTGTTTTGTTTCGGTCCGAGAAGGATATAATATAGTTAATATAATTCTTATGTCGAAATGTCGAGGACAATCCCATGTACTTCTTTCATTTTGCACATCACTTGTGGTCTCCGAAGAAAAATGTACGACATTAAATTTTAACTTGTATATAATATAATTATGTATATTTTAATTACATACATAATACAAAGACTTCTTAATTTCCATGAGGCGCACATGTACACATAACTTACAATAAGTATCGTATGATAATTTTATATCCAAATAGTTTTTACCTAAATTTAATTTTGGGAGAGCGTATACATTTTCATCTCGTACTTCCATAATATATTTTTGATTGAACACCAAAAAATTTCACAAATTTGAAGATATCAATTTTTTTTTGAGGATTTTTGGGCTAATTATAATTTTAAAGTCGACAAGAATATAATAATGATTATCCACATTTTTGTATAGTCGATAAAACATTTAAAACTTGGACCATGAAAAATAAGAATATTATCTTCTTAAGATACAATAATAGTACATAAAATATATAAGTTCACTAGATGTATTTAATGTACGTACGTGTATATGATGGGGCCGGTCCCCGCAGGTCATCGTGATCAAACCGCACTCGTAATACCTAAATATCACATTCAGTAATATGGAAATCCACGTGTTAGCTTAGACACAGTTAAAATTACTATTTTATACAAAATAATAATTGCACATAAGTCCGAACGTAGGTCCGTGTGGCTGGGCTGGGCCGGTGCGCGTGCGCCGGCCTGCCGCGGCGACGACAACATACCACAACCGCACTACCCGCCAATAGCGCTAATAATTTCATTCAATATATTACCTATCTAATTATAAAAACACCGCACAAAATCTGCAATAGTTCACTTAAAAATCGATAACATTTACACTCATAGCTAGCTTTATAATTAATTTGTTACATTGTTTTTTTATTACTTAAAAATATTTTAAATAGTTAATTTTATAACGTTAACTTTTGGTTGTCTTTTACTTAAAAACAAGGTCAAAATTTGAGGCTCTCTGGATTTGCGTGAATTTTGGACAACCCTAGCGCCGCTTGCAACGTGCAGTGTCGTTCTACCCCGCAGTGGTACCGCCCTGCAGACTAACTAAACGGATTGCGACTGATCGACACGTGAGCGAACAGTTGCTCTAAACAGAAACAAGTTCTCCTACAGCATCAGATTAGTGATCAGCTAGAGGTACAGCGAAACGCGACTGCAAGTCACAACAGACGGCATCCGAATCTCTGTCATGGGACACTAACACTATTATAATATTGTGATATTGCATTAGTAAAGCTGTGATATATTGAACTGGTTGTGACTTTTAGGTAACTATTGTGATATTTGGTGATAATGTGTCGATGTGGAGACGTGTGTGTGAGGACTGTCCGGACTGACCGAGGAAGCGGAAACATAAAGAGGAGACACTACATACCAGTACGAGGAGCGTCGAGCGCCGGCGACGGCACCCGGCGCGAGAAGCCTGCGACTAAGTTATTGTCACTACAACAGTATACACGGATACGCGAGTCTCGGACGACAAACCTCAGCGGGCCGTATTGCACTAGCGTGAGGCGGCGAGCGTCGGGCCGCCCGGCGGAATGTACTTTACATAATATTATCACAAAGACTGAGGAGATCGGGGCGTCTCGCACTAGGCGCGGTCGGGCGGCGCGGCGGG
>NWSH02000081.1:3206229-3216458 GCA_002382865.2 Heliothis virescens | reverse complement strand
GCTCGTCGCCGTCCGCCGCCCGGCGCAGCGCCTCGCCCGGCGGCGCCGCCAGCCGCTGCAGCAGCGCCGGCCGCTCCAGGCTCGACCGGATGATGCCCTCCAGGAACGAGCCGTTGGCGGGCGGAGGCGCCTCTTCGCGCAGTCGTCGCATCATGTGCGACGCGTACAAGTCGGGAGCGGGCGGCGGGGGGAACCCACTGCCCGGCCAGAAGGGGTAGCCGGGAGGATAGCCCGGACCCTCCGGCCCGTTGAGTCCGTTGGAGAACGGTTTCGTCGGCGGTTTGGGAGGTGGCGGCTTGGGTGGCTGTGGCTTGGCGTCCTGCGGCGGCTTCGGCTCGCGCTTGCGCGGACGCATGAGGTGGCGCTCCTTGACCTTGTACTCGAGCGTAGAGTGCGGCACGCCGTAGTAGGAGCCGGCACGGTGCACCGACATCTCGCCGCGCTGAACCGCCTTCACGGCTTCCACCAGGCTGTCGCGGTCGTAGTTGCGGTACTTGCCGCGCTTGGGCCGCGTGCCCTTGCCGCCAGTGGCCGGCTGTCCATTGTTGTTCGGAGTGGCTTTAGAGTTGCCGGGCGCGGGGTAGCGTTGGTTGTCAGGTGGAGTTTTGATGACGGAGACGTGCCGGTCGGGGCCGCGCGCGTACATGAGTTCACTGGGCTGGTGGTGTGGCCTATCTAGGGGTTGCTGGAACTTCTGGCTGATGCTTTTAGCAATAACGTCGCTAAGAGACGTGAAGAGGTGTTGCGTCGAGGGAGGGTCGGCGAACACAGAGGGCGGCAGCAGTAGCTGTGAGGGCGCCTTGATGGCTGGTGACGTAGGAATCAGTGGCGTTATCGGCGCGATGGGGGCTTGGACTGGTCCTGCGGGGGAGGGGCTTTTGTCGTCGGGTGGGGGAAATGTTGGTATTTTGAGGATGACGGAGGGGGGCGAGTCGGGGCGGTCGGCATCGCTATCGTTGTCGGAGTCAGGGTGGTCGACGGGGGTGCCGAATTTGTTGAGCTTGTTGCGCAGTGTGGAGCGTGGGATGCCGTAGACGAGTGCGGCGCGGCGTGTGCCGAGCCGGCCCGCCTGGATGTCGCGCACGGCTGCTTGCAGCTCTTCCTCTGTGTAAGCGCGCCGGGCGCTGTTGCCTGCGCCCTCTAGTACTGCACGCTTCAATCTGCAACAAACATAAAACATCATGAGACGTTAGTTATATTAATTGATCAAAAAGACGACAACGCTTGATAGTTGCGGTATCACAGGATCATCAGAAGAAATAGTCAGTAGCAGTATCTAAGCAAGCTATACCTTGATATGAAAAATCTAACTAGCTATCAAAAGATAAGCTAAGAATAAACATCCCGTCAGTTATACAATATTTCCACAAATACATTATCTTCCCGAAAGAACTTAAAAGAATGTAGACGCTGTCCTGAATATGCAACGGGATAAATCAATAAACTTTGCATACTGAACGAGCCCTGAGACACAAAAGAAAAAGGACCGTTCATCTTTTTTGTTCTTAGCGATCGTTCGAAAGTGAATTCATTCGTCAGACTGGCGTCCTTAAAGCGTCGCGAACGATCTTGTGACGATACGGGGTGACAATGCCGTGACTCACGACACACACTGGTCAACGGCCCACAATCGTCTAAATTCAATATTTCAAAACCGTACGTCGCCGTTTTAATCCAAGATAACGCGAAATGCGAAATATTTACTCTCGGTCTCGCCGATAACGGACCACTATGAATGCATCTTTATCATATTCCCTACGACAACAAACTAAACGAATTTCAGCTTTACTACCTTTTAATAGGGTATAAAATTTATTGGGTGCAGCTGTCGTCTTCGGTTTCATCTTGAATTGTGCTTTCTTATTTTTCGAAGAGGGTTTTAGATGAGTTTCAGTTTTGTTGTAAGGTAGTAGGGTGTGTTTTTGCTTGGCTTTATATCTTCGAGGATGCAAGGTCGATGCTCCACGACTATCGGTGCATTTTTATTTGTTTTGGCGAGTCATGCGACCCAGATCGTAGCCCCAGAGAATGAATTTATTCAGTTATCGATTTGGTATTGTGTATAATATTGGTTCAGAGTTTTTATATGAACGTATCGAGAAGGAATTATGAGTTTAATGACTTTGAGGAGGGAAATTAGCGGGTTCATTGGCGCTGGGCGTTGTCTTATGAACTCCCTGTTTGTTTTGTTCTTGGTTAATTATCATTAAGACAAAGTAACTATTCTTTTTTGACATTCGGTTTGGTCTTGACCAAATTGGGACAATTACATGAAGAAATTACTAAAGTCTGCAACATTTTAGATGCCTATCGATCATATCTACGCGTTATTGCGATTAGCAGAATTATATGTACGTTTAAAAATATCCCATAATTCCTTTCACACACAACCACAGACTAAGCTCAGCATATTCAAATCACAAGGACAAAACGACCATAAAATGACTTCCTCAACATTTACAAATTCGTAACACGTTAACACAATTGTGGACACAAAAGATATATAACATATTCATTATTGGAAATGCTCATTTTAGTGCTCTTAAAGTGCCCTTTAAGTTCTTAGTTCTTAAAGAACAAAGTAAGTGATTTTAACAGGTGCATACACTTGGAATGATTGAATCGGAACCAGTTTTACCGGTTGCGGCCGCTAGATGGCTGTAGTGGTGTGGCAGAATGTTGTATCGTTGTTACAGTTTTAAGTTGCTATGATGGAGGGATGTAGATAAATGCAAGTAAAGCTGTTTTTACATGTCTTTGAACTTAGAAAATGTTTGCTTTTTTTTCTATACGGAATGTAATTCAGGAATTAATTCCACATGTAAGTTAATATTCCCTTGAACGATAAAGGCGTATTATATCAATACTTTATGTAAGAATATTATGTAATTAAAACGTTTTAAGCTTTAGTACCTACTCACTCTGGGAGTCGAAGAACTCAAGCTCAATTAATGAATATGAAGGTATATGTAGGTATACCTTGCTTTCTGTTTGTTAAAGAGTGGAATTTAAACATAATTGAGATAAATGCATACAATAGTATTTTAAATTCGCGGAAAGACTCTTTTGTGTCTTTGTGTGAAGAAATGATAGGTAGGGCTGGCCTTTAAAAACTTGGCAAGGAAATATAAAACATCGGACAAGCAAGGTTAAACTTGGGACCTTTTATTGAGCTTAAACATGTATTTCAGAGCATAATTAATATTAAATGTAAAATACTCAAATGTATAATATAAAAAAACCTCGCAAGTTTGGGTTCAATAATATTCGTATTGTATTCCAATTGCCCAACATTAAGCAACTGAAATTAAATCCTCCCTAATCCAACCAATCCTATCATTTACCCAAAAAGTAACAACTTAAAAACAAAAACAATAAAATAAACTAAAAAAACAAGTCAATATTTTTTATTAAAACATCCCGCAATCTAAAAAAAACAAGGAACCACAAACACTCAAGAAGTTATCATAAAGAGTAAAGAATTTCATCACGCATCGAGTAAATAATAAAAGTCTTTGAACGCAGAACGATAACGTTTCGTTTCACAATGTTGCTCCCGCTTAAACTGGAGCATTGACATTGCAGATATGGGTTTCTTGACTTTGAAACTATGCTGGGTATGACGGCTGTCAGTCTTGGAGTTATTTTTAAATAGGGCTGTTTTGAGAGGCTTTTTAAAGGGCTATCTTTTGAAGGGGCAAGTTTTAAGACTATAAACCGATCTCCGTTTGTAGATTTTGGAAGTATTATCTAAGTAGGTCTTTCCCGCTTTTTGTTAATGTAGTTAAACCTGCGTAACACAGATAGTAACTCTATGGAAACACTTTACAGTTTGCTAGCTATAACACATAAGTTATAGGGTTTTGTAAAATACTTAAGTTTCAAGTATAGCCTTTCTTTGATACTTTCAAGTTGTTGCAAACTTTTCTGAAATCAGAGTCCATTGGTGGGCCAATTCATAAATCTATACAGCAAAGTACAGCTAGCCCATTCATGAGAACCGAACGAAACCATGTCTCGTCGCGTCAGATAACACCCATCAAAATAATAGAACCCGATACAAAACAAATTAACAATGACATATTATTTTTAATGAACGCTCTCGTGATAAAATGGCGTCAAATGAACATCTGCGTAATGGCGTTAGCTGTCAAAAGTTCGTTGACCCGCGTCGATCGTTCAAAGTTTCGTGTTTTAATGGGTGCGTTCACGTAGCCATTGTTTGCTTTATCCAAGTAGGTTTCAATAGGAAGTGAGATTATTATGCGTCCGTTGCGAATGTTCCTATGTTATGACCAATGGTGCTGTGGCGGTAGCGTGAAGAATTGTTAATGCTACACGATGCTGTAAACTTGGTTGGCTTTTTTAGAGTGGCCTTTTAGCGCGGGAATTGGATTCTGCTGTTATGGTTCGTGGTGGTCCTGATGGGCCATGGTTTGTTGGAAATCCATCAAAGATGTTACGCCGTCTGTCTTAGTCTTTATGAACTGCGTATACAGCTTAGTAAGTCTCTCATAGTTTTATACTGTTAACTGAAGTCACTGAACATAATAGGGAGGAAATACATATATCATTTCACATATTTGACGAGTTTTCGATAAAGTTACGCATCCGTTGCTGAAAATTTTTACACTTGTTGTACCTAGTAGAGAAAATACACCTACGAGTAAGCTTACGAGTTAAAAAAAAACATCGAGGTATAATAATAATGGAGACTCATTTTAATTTTTATACGCTTTAAAGAAAAAGCATAAATCTGTCTACCTCACTCCCTAAGAACCTAGCCACAAACTGACCACATTACATAACATAAGCTCTATACATTTACACTAGATATACTATCGATTGCAAAACAGGAGACAAGCTAATCGGATCCTTTTTCGCCACAAAATAAGCAAAAACGACGTCGCATTGAGACATTAATCTATTTAAGCTTCTCCGTATTCCCGATACCTAAAGAAAATACATCTTTATTTTCAGGTTTCAGGATATTTGTTTTTCTCTTTGCCTAAGCTTTTTAGTTCTGTTTTTAGACGTATTCATTAGGGGATTTTCTTTATGGATAGATACGTTTCTTTGGATGTCTTATCTCTTCGTTTTTCTCATGTTTGGGAGTGACAGTTTCAGAATTTTGAAGTATTTTCAGTCATAATCCTGATTAGAGAATCGTAGCTGGGTTGAAGAGATTAGATAGGCAGTCGCTTTATGTAAAACATTGGTATTCAGCTGCATCCAGTGAGAGTGGAAGTCGACCCCAATATAGTTAGGAAAAAGCTAGGAAGACGACGAATCATGATTGGGTACACTTGCGTGCTAAAGACATTTGCTTCTGCCAGTATGCCGTGATTGATTACGTAAAAGCATGCACTAAATACCAAATTCTAAATACGGTTATTCACCTAAAAACCCAGTCACCATTTTGTTCGTAAAGTGTAATGGAAAATTGTCCGCTTTTAACATAAAAAAACTAATTGTAGCCATCAAAGTAACCGATTAGCTAAAGGCTTTTATCAGTCTAATCTAGGTAAACGCGCTAAATTGGATTACACATTAGCCGCTGGCCTTAATTTAATGCTTATGTGCGTTTGGACGTATATGTACACACGGTTATTTTATTTTGCTGTTATGGTGACGAATTGGTCGTTTTTCAATTGAATTTTCGTAATGACTGTTTCTGGCTCTAAAAACAGCAAAAATTGTAAAGTGTATCCTTTGAACCTGAGGATTTCAAAAATCCCAAAGACCAAATCTGAAGAAAGTTCATAAAATATGTTATTATATGTAGTATGTGTATTATATGTTAGAGACAAGATAAAAGAAGCAAAAAAGAGTGTATGGATAGATGGAGAGAGAGAGGAAGATCTAAGAAAAAATGAATGGTCTGAGAAATTACACATGAATAAGAAGAAAGCGACTGTATGTGAGTTTTATAAGTGTAATTATGACGAGTGATGGAAATAGAAGAGGAACACGTACTGCGCTGACCCCAAAGACAGTTGGGAAGAGAGCAAGACTAAAGAAGCCCCCAAGGCCTTGTCTATCCTAATAAAACCGATTGTTCTTGCAACATTATGACTAAAATATCTCTTACCTGTTATCCAGGAGCTTGGCATCAGGAGGCGGGGTTCCACTGGTGCTGGATGTAGACTTGGCGCTCAGGTCTAGAGGCTGCTCCGCCAGGTTGGGGGACGAAGACGCCGGCGCCTTCTCTCCAACCTCCGGTAGCCTGAGGAGTTGAGCATAATGTTACTATGATGGACAAGACAGATTCAAACGTGTTAAGAAATGTTTTCTTAAGAGACATGGTTTTTACTTCTTTATGATTAAATCACTAATTTTGTATAGCTTAGATGGGATTGTTGCAAGGGCAAATTTGTTTTCAATATGGACACATTTTGACAGTGTTTTTTTTATGAAAATGTGTTAGATAAAGGGTCTAAAGATTGAGAAGAGATGTCTCTTTTCAGTCCTTTAGTTTGGTAGGTACCTACGTTATTTGAATTAAAAATAAATTATTAAAAATATTCTAGAAAAAAATAACAGTAAGATGGAACTCTAGGACTCTGAAAAAGCTTGAAAGCTCCACATTAAAATCCAGTGTGTATGAAATTAGACACTGCCGCTACCCGTTTTCTTAAAGTAAATAAAACGAACGGAACTTTTGAAATATCATTTCTCACTTATTCCGGGAAATTCACTGAAGTTTTCGTATTTAAATTTCAAATAAAAACCTCAAAGTATTCTTTGAAAACACGATTGTTTTTTGTTTTTGAATTATCCAAACACACACACTCACACACTCACACATCACATTTTTATTAGAATAGAATATAATTTACCTCCAATACGAATATAACATTCCATAATTTAAAAACATATCGTAAGGTTGCCATAACATGTCGAAAAAAACAAAAAACTGCACTAGCTTTCAAATTAAATAATTCCAAAAATAATTCTATTGACCCAAAAACACGATGCACTATGCAAAAATTCGGTGCATATAAAATTGTATTTTCGTAGTCGCGTACTTTTAATGAAAAATGTGAAGGGTTATTCCGAATATTTTTTTCTTATCTTGGAGATAAGAAAAAGGGTGATTGGTAAATATCATAATAAACACCTATTCAAATTATCTAAATGATCCTTAGATCTTATTAGTTTTTGATCCCGTAGTTTGTTTATGAATATGTATGTAAATACATTTTTTCTTATAAACAATAACAAAATAATTGTGTATGTATAATTGATTGTTTAAACACATAATTTAAAATCATTCTTAAAAGGAATGCTTCAGCAATTTATTTTGAAAAATCTTTTTACGTTCTTTTTATTTTGTATCAGAATGAAGAATGATTGAGATTCTTTATTTTTGAAAATAATTTAGAATTAGACTGCAGTCTGCAAAATGCAGTATTGTCTCAGCTTATTTAATAAACAGAAAAATGCGTGCACCTGAAAATTATTCCTTCGAATGTCATTTATTCAGCTGCAAGCTTGTGTGAAAAACGCAAGCTTTTGTATGAAAATTTACATAATTTTAATGAAAATAATAATTCGTCATCTGTGTGTAGTTTTCAATTTTTCACGCTATTTCAGGTTATTGACTGCGAAAGTGAAATAATATTTTTTTGCACCTTCGTACTTAAAGCAAATAACTTATTTACCTATTCAAGTAAATCGCTTTTAAGGCACTGATGTAAACTTAAAGTAAAAAAATCTGGGACAAATCAAAAAAATATAGTTCATTTTAGTTGAATGCTCAAGTAGGATATGATTTTTATAGCAGTTAATACGAACTTAGGCAAATTTTTTTGGATAGCCAATGTAAAAAAACAACACAGTCGACAATATTTTTACCAAGTCACCTACTTTTCTTCAATAATTTTAGCTATGAAAATTCCTATTTCACTCTATAATAATAACTTCATACATACATAGTAACATTTGCGGTCAATGCCTAAACGCGAGTACTTTTGACATCTGCGCAAGCGCACGAATAGATAATGTTGTCAAAGTCATGTCAATGTCGTTATGTATTGGTAAATCGTATATGCCTATTATAACTAGCTTCCTAATAATAAAATTATTTACGCATACTAATTTTATACCTAGAGCTGAAGACTTTGTTTGTTGAACTCGCTAATCTTAAGAACTAGTGGGATGATTTGAAAAATTCTTTCAGTAATACATGATGATGGCGTCCTAGCCGATTGCCGGCCACGGCGGCTGTTCTCGCATAAGGAGATCAGCCAGCTGCGCAGGACATATTATAGTGCACAAGCATTTGCGCAGACACAGGTGCACTCCCTATTCCCTCACTCTCATAACCCAATGGGACGGCAATCCGACACGACCGGAGAGAGATCAGGCGCAGGACCGACATTAACGTGCTCTCCGATGCACGGGTGAATCAATCACCAACTTCCAACTCCGGGCTGCTTTGTATAAGTTTCTAAAACCCACAAAGCGATTTCGGCCCCTCCCGGGAATCGAACCCGAGACCTCGTGCACAGCGGTCGGCTGTGCGACCACTAGACCAACGAGGCAGTCAGTATTACATATCCCTCATATTGAGAAAGGGTATAGGTTACTTTTTATCTGGGTTTGCGAATTTTTTTTACACGAAACACGGGTGAAACCGCTGACAGAAGCTATGCAGGACATAAAGGACTATTCTTTGATGCGGTAGGTACTTAAATCATTTTTGTAGGGACTAGCCCAAGCCTATGGATATACTTACACAAACTTTATATCCTTCATTAGATTTTAACCTTGTTATACCGAATTTCATTCAAACCAGTCCAGAAGTTTTGAATTTAGGCGAAACAGATAGACATTATGGTTACAAGATGCCTAAATCTAAAAACACGTATAGAATGGATATGACATTGACTGGCTAATCAATTGCACAGCTGCTAATCATAGCAATTGTTCGACATAAATTAGAAGCATCAAGCAACTAACTCACAGGATACTTTTTGTCTAAAAACTAAAATACATGAAGTAAGAATTCCGATTATTGATCAATGTTAGAGATATAATTAAATCGTGATGGTAAAATCATATCTAGAATCTTTAAGCTAGCCTTGATCTATCTTAGAACATTCCTGAATAAAATATCTACTTCTTTTAATTGATCATTTGTAAACTTTATAATAAGAAGCTTGTCATTTTTACACTTAGAAGCATGAAATTAGGGTCAGCAATAATTATTAGCAAAACATTCGGCCTATGTATTTTTATTAGGCCCAATTTCTGACTTCAAGTTGTTACATAGTTCTGAGCTGCATTTTTCAGTATTTGAGAATGTAACTTAAATGACATATTTCCTCATACAGGAATAAATAGTATATCGATGGAAATCATAGGGAGAGACCTATTTTCGGCAGTGGACATCTTACAGCTGAGACAATGATGACGATAGGGCCGGATTTTTTGTCCTCAAGTGTAATAAACAAAAACGATGTACGAAAAACATGTGCAAATTTGTAATATATCATGCCTGTTGTATGGTATTTCAGCAATATTTGCTTATCCATTCGTCCTACACACGTGTAACCTTAATCGTCCTATATGTTAAAATATAATTGTGTGTTTGTTCAACAAAGTATTGCTATGAATCAACTATTGTATACTTATGTATGTACAACGCTATTGTTAAAAATATTTATCAAATGATTTTAATTTATTTCTTTGTTTAAATTTTTAAATGTTGTTTAAGGACAAACTCGTTATTTTTTAACCGACTTCCCAAAAAGGAGGAGGTTATGTATGTATGTTCACCGATTGCTCGAAGATGGCTGAACCGATATTCGAAATTCTTTTTTTGTTTGAAAAGGTGTTCTTCACAGGTGGTCCCATGGTAAGGAGACCAGGATTTGATGATGGGATCCTGGATAAATCGAGAGAACTCTTCAAATTTCATACGCTTTTTTACGTCGATGATATTATTACCGGAGCGACTGTCACTGTGGTGGGTATGGGTATTAAAGATATTATAGTTTTAGGCCCGAAAACTGAAAAGCATAAAATAAAAAACTTTTTACAAAAAAAACAACACCGACTTCACAAAAAAAGACTGAAAGGGATAAAAAAATTTAACTTTTCACATGGCTCTAGAAGTCGGTGGCAAAATAAACACAGTCAACAGACCTGCAGACACCGACTTCTAGAGCCATGTGAAAAGTTAAATTTTTTTATCCCTTTCAGTCTTTTTTTGTGAAGTCGGT
>NWSH02000081.1:3187727-3201368 GCA_002382865.2 Heliothis virescens | reverse complement strand
AAAAAAACGAATTTAAGTTTCTCTGTATTCTAATTATGGAAATTTTCAGAAGAAAATGTATTTAGAACAATCACCATCAACATAAGAAGGACTTGTTCAGAGCTTTATCAAATTGTTTCAGAAGCCTAAGTTTGTAGTATTATACAATCCTTAGGCACTAGTCATTCTATAAAATTATAATTTTTTATCATAGCTTGCCCAAAAGAACAGATTTTCTAACGTAGAGCTCAACTTGAGTTCTACGGTCCCACGACAAGCAAAGCAAGGATATTTTATACAGTCTCCTTATTCTTCAAGAGGGAAATCGCAATATTCAAGTCATTTACATCAAATACTTAGGTTATACTAGGATTTGCTCATAGCAGAAGCTACAGAAGCATGTTATAATTTTTTGTTTTTTTTAGAATTCAGATACCGTTAATTTATAATTTAGGCATAAATATTCACCTTAAATATTACAAAAATAGTTGGGATCGTTTTAATAGCTATTTGTCAACTAATTAATAATAATAAAAAACCTTTTAATAACCAAAAGTTCGGAATAACGATAATTACGTGAAATTAGGACAAAATATGGCCAATAGCTGTATCTCAAAAACTAAAGCTGTTGAAGAAAAACTGATGGCAGATTTGAAATCAGCGACCACGAAATAGTAAACAACAGCTATAAAATTCCATGCAACAAAAAAAAAGTCAAATTTTGTTCCCTTGTGTAATCAATTTCCCGAATCCGATCACAAACTTCAGAACCGTCCAACTGAACTGAAACCTACCCTTCAGTGAAAACTACCCTCGTTCTACACAAACTGAATGAATGCCTGCTATTGGTGCCACTCGTGCCAATTCTATTGTGTACACGGGACACAATGTCTTCCCGTTGAATTTCCATCTGCAGCAAGTTGCGGCCATTTTAACGTCTCCTGTAATGAACGGAGACAGTGTCGAACTGAACGGTGAATGTGGAGGAACGGGAATATTGCGATGGTGAAACGTTTTGATGTCAAAATATTGAACTAGATTTTGTACGGGACTTGGATCGAATGGAGTATGTCGCATTTAAGTAAAATATTAGTAAGGATTTAGTAGTAAGTGAAATACAATTTAGACACTTTTCATTAACAAAATACCGAGGTAATTTTATCGAAGAAGTAGCCCCTTTTTTGAAAGATTTTCAAAAAGATTTAACTTTAACGAAAAAAAACTAATCTGAGTTGTATTTTATTTAATGTTTTTCTGTATTCCTTGTATATTATCGTAAATTTCTCGTACCTCTACATAGCACATAGATTGACAGACGTGTTCGCCACACAAAGACCTCGGCGTGATGTTATTGTATTGTTCTTGAGACGCGAGCTTTACTGAATTTGTATGATATAAAATAAAAATTTTGTGACTTTAATAGATAATCTTTCTTTAGAGACTAAAAAGATCTTAAGGTAAACTGACTCAAATAAATAGAACGGTCGTAGAATTGATACATGGTAATTGAAATAGAATTACTAAACATAGGAGAAGTCTATAATATACTTCTCCATTTTATGAAATCATAAAGTAAATTATCTCATGAACGATTTTACCTCAAGTAAAATCTCGTATTTAAGTATCTACCATTCAAGCTCATCACGACAACTTTTCAAAAAGAACTTCAACACACATACTCCTAACCTAGTCCTAAACGTTTTTATATCGTAAGCCGTTCAGGCGTCATTGTGAGAAAATCTTCGAGGTGTGTTCGCGTACAATTCGTTATACTTTGATTTGTTAAGGTATCATATTTTGAGCTGCTATTCAATAGGAATGTATGTTGGTATGTCTGTGTGTCAATGATAAAGTGAGTTGTAAAGTGCTTGATGGAATTTGAGCTTTTGCAGAGCTCTAGATGTTTATAGTAAGAAATATATCTACATTTTACAAAACGCCGTCCATACGGCTAGTAGATGCAAGCTTTTTGACTGATTTGATTTTAAATAGAGGTTCTTATAGGAAAGGGAAGCCGATTTTAGGAAGAACTTGAAATGTTTTTTTTTTATCACGCGACGTAATAAGGAAAACTAATTACGAGAAGATAGTAGCTTTAAAAATGCACGATCGATCGTTTTTTTTCTTTTGTATCCCTACGTCCCTATTTTGTCTTTTCAATAAAACTGTCCAGTAAAATACTATTTTGTACATAATTCAGAATTTCCTTACCCTACTGCAAAGAAAGATTAATTACTCATAGGTTTCAGATAAAGCTGTCTGACAGACAGTACCTTAGAAATATTTTTACCTTTGATTACTATTCTATAGCATGACCATGCAGTCTAAAACTCTATCTAGTACCTGTGAAACTGGCCGTCAGTCTTTATTTAACAATTCATGATACAACCTAAAACAGAAGATTCCCAACCTCACAAACCAAAAGAAAAAGTTCAAAAACAAATCCATACATACAAAATGTCTGTCTATAAATCTGTTTATTGAAAGGAACGAATCTCACAGTATAGGCGCGCCGGAACTCAGATTGTCGGTAGCATACTCGTATCCTTAGTGAGAACGTGGCTTATGTAGTGATAATGTTCACGTTTGTGGGTCTGAAGAGCTCGTGGCTAAGTCAAAGCCGCGCGGATCGATCGATCATAAGGTTAAGCAACGCTTGACGCGGTCAGTCCGTGTATGGGTGACCATCTTGCCATAACGAGTTCTTCCGTGATTTGGAAGGCACGATAAACTGGTGGGTCCCGACTAGGGATTGCAATCCGGTATCATTTTCAATCCGGCCGGATCCGGCCGGATTGGCGCGAATCCGACCGGATCCGGCCGGATCCGGCCGGATTAGCAAATATGCTGGAGGGTATATATACTTGGCCCTCACTTTCGGCATGACGGGTCCACACCGGGCACGGTTGCTTCGGGAGGTACCTGCCTGTCCCCGTGGCGGCAATTGGCGGCGGCAAACTCTCGCGCCCAGCCGTGGTTCAAGCCATGGTGAGGGGCGAGAGGGAATGGGATGCCGTCGCCTCCTTCTGCGGAGCAGTTATGCTAGAGAAGCAAGCGGCGGAGCGACTGCGAATTCGCGCCGCTCATCCCAGCCGCCGCTGTGGACCTGGTGGTAAACACGGTCGCCGGGTGTCGAGAGACGCTCCCGGGCACCGTAGGCGTGGGTCTGTGCGCGGTGAGTTTTCTGGTGGCACATCGTTCTTCCGTCTCCTAGGAGACGATACTGAGGAGACACACCCGTGTCGGCGGCGCGCGTTGTTCCACGCGTTCCTCAAATAGGTCAACAAAACCATTAGGGCCAGAGCCTGTCGGGGCTGCGGGATTGTTCGAAAGAGTTACCGCTGCTTTGGCACACAAAAGGCTCCAGAAGGGACACGGTGGGTTTTAGTCAAAGTCTGACCGGTCCCATATTCGTCAGGTCAGGATCTGATGATGGACACCCTAAATCAAGGGCAACTCATGAACATTGCAGGCAAGCATCGACTCAATACTTGATATTGAGTTGATTATGGCTTTATTATTGGTTACGACTGCCACAGTGGGTATTAAAATACTATAGTTTTAGACCCAAAAACTGAAAAGAAATAACCAACTTCACAAAATACTGAAAGGAACCAAATAAAACTTTTAACATGGCTCTAGAAGTCGGTGGCAAAATAAACACAATCAACTGACCTGCAGACACCTACTTCTAGAGCCATGTGAAAAGTGTTATTTTGTCCCTTTAAATAGAGGGAGAACACTCTATTTCTTACGAAGTCATTAATTTTTAAGTATTTCCTCATATGTAATCTGTTTCCTTTTACTTTTGACTCTCCAATAACCTTCTTTTTCTTGAGGATTTGAATTACTAGTACCTTTTTCAATATATTTTTCGCGATTTAGAGTTTAACCGGATCCGGTACCGGATCCGGTGCGTTGGTGCCGGATCCGGTAGGTCTAGAAACATGCCGGATCCGCCGGATTACCGGATCCGCCGGACCGGATTGCAATCCCTAGTCCCGACTGTCATTTGAACATTTTAGGCAGTCGTTAAGGGTGGTCAGAAGCCAGAAAGTCTGACAACCAGTCTTACCAAGGAGTATCGGGTAGCCCGGGTAACTGGGTTGTGGAGGTCATATAGGCAGTCGCTCCTCAGCTGCATCTGGTTAGACTGGAAGCCGACCCCAACGTAGTTGGGAAAAGGCTTGACAGATGGATTTGTGGGTAGGCAAAGTTGTAAGGGCTTTACATTGTGATATTAGAGATTTAGGTAATGAAGGAGTGGGTGTGTGAGGAAAGTTACTTGATGAAGTTGTTCATGATTTTGGTAACAAGTACTCTTTTGAACCAGCAAATTCTGAGATGGTTGTGTTAGAGTGAAAGTTGCTGATAAATAGGTACTTTTGCATAATTGAAAAAGGTTGGTAAAATGTTAAAAAAGGGCTATAGGAAAGCTTATGTTTTGATGGCAACAACGTTTACGATGCTAAAGTGAAATTGACGGTACATGGAAGGATTGAAAATCCGGTAGAGGAAATCAAACAAAACCTTAACAGAACATAACCATTACAATATTTGAGAACTCATAAAGAATACCCATTGAAACCAAACAACAACGAAAACTTCAAACCCATACATATTCAAAAAGTATTCAAAACCAAACACTTATGTCAATTTACTTTAACAAACATTTAAACAAAAGAGCGTTAGAAGTGACGTCACAACATGGCGGAGATCCACCAACAATGGCGGCTGATGGCGGTAATTCAACTAAACGTATTTAAATTACAAATTGTGAGCCTTGAAACTGCACCTGATACTGAATACGTATGTAAGTCAGTATAGAATATTGTAATGAATATATACTATTCGTTTGATGAACGACGGGTCTTGTTTTGAATAGAATTTGAGGTCTTAATGAATGTTAGGTAGCGCAGACATCTTTAACGTTACTTGTCGAACTAAGGTATTCTAAGCACGTGGGATGATTTTCTCTTATGTACGACAGAATTTTGAACGTTCGAGGAGATTACCTACATCACTCCCAGTTCCAAAACTACATATTATGTATCTTCACCGGGTTCTCGTAAAAATATATCCAACAAACCGCTAAACTTCTTACTTGTAGGTGTTACATTTTTCAGTAAATTTTGACAATTGTATCATCATAAACTATCTAGATTCTCGGTTCGAGTTTTTTATTATAAATCAATAATGCACTAATAAGCCTCATGGAATTTTTAAATTTGGCAAATCTGACCATTCATGTAAAGACTGGCAAGTTTACGTTACCAACACTATCCATACAGCAAGTTCACAAAGATATTTCACATATAAATCTAAGAGGATGTTAAATCTAAAACATAGATGATATATGTAATACAACTACTACAATAAGATTGTTGAATTTAACAATTAATGTGAATTTAAATAGGACACCACATTTTTCTCATTATTATGTAATAAGAACAAGTCGATAAAATAATAATAATTGTCTGGGGTCCAAATATCCTTTGTATCATACAAAGGATATTTGTCACATAAACCAGTAATGTGAACGACAAGACATTTGAAGGTTAGGCTGTTCGTATTTAAGGATTGGCTAGTTAAATCATATCACAAAGTTGACGAGTTTGTTTAAAAGAACTAATCACAAGATGTACTGGTCCGATTAAAAAATAATACTCCAGTATTAGATAACGCATTGATAAAGGAAAGGCTACTTTTTATTCGCGAGCGTAAAATAGTTTTCACGGGACTGCACCTAATTCTGTACAAAAAACACCTAATTCTATTTACTATAAATAATATAGAAACAAGTGAAAGGAGGGAAGTGGGAGAAAGCTTTTGCCCTGCAGTGGTACAAAACAAGCTAAAAATAACATAAATAAAGTATCACCAATCCTATCAAAGCAAAAATAGAACCTACGCATTTTGTTATTAAAATACAACTCAAGTCACTTCAAGGACCAATCTTTATTTATGAATCAAACACTAAGTCCTACCCACTGGATCACATTTACCAGTATAATTTGCCCAGAAATAGGTCAGGGTGATGGCAGAAAGAATCTTCATATAGCTTCTAAACTGTGGAATTCAATAACCTATCCATCTGTCGATTTGGTTACTAGAGATATGAAGCTAATAACAAAATTCAATCTCTCGCAAGCAAATCAAAAGATAGATAACTTATTGGGTACGGTCGTCAGTGCACAAGACCTTGATTACAAAGCTAAACTAAATATAAAACAGCTATCAAAGGAACTTGGCAAAACCAGTATAACAGGATATTAGTTTTCTGTATATATGAAGTCGATCTATTCGAGATTTTCAATCTTTTATTCATTCTTGAATCGTTAATGAAAATTGCATTGCGGGTATGGACATGGAATTATTCAATGGCGACGAAGTACAAAAAGTCTTGTCAGATGTTGGGATTATTCATCTTATCTTGTGTATGAGATAAATACGTGATAGGTATTTAATGCTTAGGGCTACAACTGCCACATATTCATGCCAACATATTCTTCAAATTGGATTGACTATATATTTGCAGTCCATTTTTCGGAAGGTACGTTAATTTGATGGATCCTGGCTGTATTTGAACATCTTTGGTAGATGTTACGGTCGTCTAGAATCCCACTGCAATGAAGCTGCGATGGGCTGTTTATTCATTTTACAAAGTTCCTAGCCGAAATTATTTTGCCACATATGCTTAATAGTTTGTGATAAAACACAGGTCTTGGCCTTTATGATGGCTATTTTAGTTTGCCATGGGGAAATAAAAACAGCAATATTGTAGATACAACCACCTGTTAAGGGTGTGGTAATCAAACCTCTTACAATACTATCAAGAAATCTAAATGTTACTCCGCCTAAACCCAGAGCTCAAAGTGCAAAGGCCGCCATTGTTAATCAAGAATTAACTATTAAATCGTTTATTGTTAAACCAAATCTAAATCTAAAGATATATTTCGCCTTAAACTTTATTCTAATGCCTTTAGAATGGCATCATTCATAACATCGTGTATAATTTTGTGATCATCGTAAATCCTTTGGAGTAGCCTTGGTGCTCCCTTAAGTTGAAATAATCTGTTAATCTTACTGACAGGTTCAATATTTATGTCCCTTGGATCTGAATATGTATGGATCTAAGTTAGTTTATTGATGTGGTGATTTGAGAATTGGTCATGATTTTTGCATGGGATTTGCGTGTGATGGTGGAAATCTACCTGGCTGTTTCGAGACTTATTAAAGATTAACTTTAGGAGATGTTTTTAGGGTTCCGTACCCAAAGGGTAAAATGGAACCCTATTACTAAGACTTCGTTGTCTGTCTGTCTGTCTCCAGGCTGTATCTCATTAACCGTGATGGCTAGAATGCTGAAACTTTCACAAATTATGTATATCCGTTGCCGCTACAACAACAAATACTAAAATTTTAAAAAAATAAATCATTAAGGCTGTTGATTTATATTAATTGTAAAATTGTATACTAGTAGCGCCATCTATTAGAAATAATGTGCAACTTAAGTAACTCACACTTGACCATTCCTATTGTACTTTTTTCATAGATAATGGTACGGAACCCTTCGTGCACTCGCGCACCCAACTCGCACTTGGCCGGTTTTTTAGATACAATGATAGAAATTCATATCCACAACCAGTATGTGCTAGTATTAAGGCATTCCGTAGGAATTGCGTCATCATCAAAGAAGCCAAAGTAATGGTCATTTTAGAATTAGTAACCCAATATTCTTGTATGTGGATCATTATCGAACTTTTCAAATCAATTACAAAAAATACTATTCTTCTTAGATGAATTTCGCCAGCGCAGCGGCTTCACCCGCATCCCTTGGGCACTTCTCCATACACCCGGATTGCACATTCTTCGATACATGGACTACTTAAAGTAAAATATTCTATTAAATCAAGCCAATGGTTATAGTTACAGAGATACGCATTTAAGCAAACAAAAAACTCTTCAGCTTTAAAATTTTAGTATAGATTCGCAGTCAAAACTCTAAGATGATTCTTCAGACATAATAATATCATTCAGACTTTGTCTAAGACCCATTATTTTCCATACTCCAACATACGCATACCATAATACAAGTTCACTTATAACAAATCGTTCAGATTGAGGTCAAGGCGTATATATTCATTGTTGATTTTTCTCTCAATAAAATTGTAGTATTTGTAAAATTGTACGTTGCTTAGATATTTTGAATTATTTATTTATTTATTTATTTATTTGCTTCAGGCATCAAAGGCCCATAGAAAAATACTATACATAAATATTACATACATTGAATTATACACTAATACATATTTTATATAAAAAATAACCTTAAAACTAATGCACACGAAGCGTCGGCGTCGTGTTACGCTGCGTGGTGTCGCGTAGCCTTCCTCGGAATCTCCGATAGACGACACCCTTCGGCCAAAACTCTTCCTTGAGGAAGGTCTCGAAGTGATGAGTTGGAACTCGCACCATGAACGACTTGAAGTTCGTGTTGTGGCGCGACTCCAACTTCTCCACCCTCAAGGTCCAGTTGGTCTTGGACCGGACATACTCCACGATCTGCTCCACCGTCGTGGTGTGATGTAGACGGGACACGTACAGCTGCGTCGTTGGTACTGCAGGACGCAGCAGGATGTTGGCTTATAGCTTTGATCCTTGAATGGATCTGATATTGTGGCTTCTTGCTTGCAGGATGTTTAATATTTATTTTATATTAACTTCTCTAGTATAAGGCTCCTTCAGATACTACATAGTTTAATGTTTTTAATGTTAAGTTTGTCATTTGCTTGATTTTAACCAAGACCAACGACAATCGTCTTATGTATTAAGTACCATCAAGTGTACCTTTTATTACATACTAGCTTCTGCCAGCGGTTTCACTCGCGTCCCGTGGGAACTACTGCGCGCATCCGAATAAAAAGTAGCCTATAGCCTTCCTCAATAAATGGGCTATCTAACACCGAAATAATTTTTCAAATCGGACCAGTAGTTCCTGAGATTAGCGCGTTCAAACAAACAAACTCTTCAGCTTTATAATATTAGTGTAGATTTTTACATTGTAATGGTTGGATACTACTAAGATTATTATCCAGAGAAAACTGGTTGAATTTTGTAAGCATTTTCACCAGAATTCAAATTAAAAGGAGAAATATGTTTTTAGGGTTCCGTAGCCGAATGGCAAAAAACGGAACCCTTATAGATTCGTCATGTCTGTCTGTCTGTCTGTCTGTCTGTCTGTCGTCGTCGTTGTCAGCAGCCCACTTTATTCCAAAACTATTTCAGATACACTATTCAAACTCGGTAAGTAGATGTATTACATTAACCGCTTTACGATTCTTATGCAAAATAAAAAAAATAATAATATTAGAGGGGGGCTCCCCATACATGGAACTGAAACTAAAAAAAAATTTTCAATCGTACCTATTACTTGTGGGGTGTCTATAGATAGGTCTTTAAAAATGAGATTGAGGTTTCTAAAACCATTTTTTCTCAAAGTCAATCATTTCAGAGTAAGACACTTTCAAAGTGCTAAAATGTGTGTCCCCCCCCCTGTAATTTCTAAACTACCAAAGTGAAAAATCTAAAAAAAATATATGTTATAGATCTTAATAAAAACTATCAACCAAAATTGGTTTGAACGAAATACAGTCAATAGTTTTTCAGTTATAGCACTTTTTCAGTAACCGCAAATTATAACTTTGTTATTCATATATTTGTATGAAAAACAAAGTTATTTTTTGTTTTTTCATAGATAATGGAACGGAACCCTTCGTGCGCGAGTCCGACTCGCACTTGGCCGGTTTTTTGTAGCTGTATCATTCAGAAGTCCATCATCAAGATTCTTCTTCAATCCCGTCAATGTGTACAATACCAAGACATTGCTTATAACTATTTTACTTAAAATCTAGACTTACCTATCGGTCTGCCTATGCACAAGCCGCTGCATCATCCAGGGTTGCGAGAGCGGCGGCGGCGGCACCAGTCCGCTGCCCAGCGCCGCCAGCGCCGTCAACATCTGCTGAAACTGAACACACAGCTCTTACTATTAACATACAGCTAGTTTGAGATGCTCCTGGCTGAGTAACAGCTATACGAGTCGACCGATCAACAGCTAGGCTTGGCGCGGTTGGGTTGTAGATGGGCGGCAATTTTCGTCATTGCGACTTCTTCCATTTTTCGGAAGGAATGTTCACGGAGTTAGAAAGCCTGACTACTAGAAGTATTCAGTTTTGCCTGAATTAGGAAGGTCAGCTAAGCATTCGCTCCACATAAAATATGTGTACCAACAATAACACTGTAAGGCGACTTTACAGTCCACATATATCCTGTATATCTGTCGCAGTAAGATAGATAAATCCGTAATATAGTTATATCCCTAGGGATATAATTATATACCGGAACATAGCAAGCATACATCATGCAACAGTCATGTTTTCTGTCACGGCTCCGGCGCTGCGGGGCTCCGGCGGTCCCACGCGAGTTTATCGTCGCAGATAGGTTTAAAGCTCACCACCGCAGCTTCGGCTTGCTGGCCGGCACCGCCGGCCAGCCTCAGCCGCGGTGGCGAGTTTTACAACCACCAGCTCCTCAACTCGCGGCCCGCCTCGCCCCTCCGCGCCTACGCGATTTTGAATTACACTCTAGGGGTAGGGCAGACAAGACTACGTGGAGTCGGATTTACAGCGATTCGTTTTTGTCATTAAAACCTAACTTTTAGCGCTTAGCTCGCTTTCTTATAACTATGTTCCGGTATATAATCATATCCCTAGGGATATAACTATATCACGGCTATAACTATTTTACTGCGACATATCTAACCTAAGCGTTAAGCTTGGCCTTCTTAAGTCGCATGCCTTTGTCAAAAGGTGCACTTTTAGACAGTGGTCAAAAGTCACCTAAACTAATGATAACAGCGTCCATATCGTTGTCAGCTACGGCGGCTGTCTTGTCTAAGATCAGCCAGCTGCAAAGGCTGCACAGTACAAAGTGCACATGTAGAATTTACTAGACCTGTATTCAGTAGTACCTGTGCTATGGTCTGCGGGTTCTGCGCCTGTAGCTGCAGCAGGTGCTGCAGCAGGGGCGGCGCCGACGCAGGGCTCTTCGCCTCCGACGAACTGCTGTCGGACTCCGATGCGGGACTCTGTGGGAGATGGTGGAGAATTAGGCAATATTCTACAAGTTATTATCACAATAGATCTTCTCTAATGTAATAAAAAGGTAACATTTTTTGTTTTTGTATACGACTACTTTTTGTATATGCATAGCTCCTTGCCAAGTTATGTACTGGAGATGTTGTATTCGTATGTTTGTAAGTCAAAGCTTCATTTGAGACAAAACAGTGAGTAGTTGTAACAGCTACTTTCTCTCTTGTTTTTTTTATTTAGCTATGGTATTTCGTTTCTGAATACAGGTTAAAGTGAACTGAATTTCAAGAATCATCAATTGAATACTCATTCATACGTATTAGTAAAATAGCGCTAGCATTCAAATTCTTCGTATTCCCTCATCAATCAAAGCCAAACATAATATAACTGGATCTGATTATCTAAACTTAGGTATTACCGGAACAAATTCTCGTACGGTTTCATTGAGCAGCAAACCTAATTCTACATTGACCTAGCTTTGGAATCTACTGATACTGAAGTCTAGAATTGCAGCCAAAATGAGATCAGGGGGCACGGCAGTGGCCCCACCAAGTCAAGCAGAAAAAAGCGGCACGGCCGTACCATACTTTTCTCGAAGCAATTCAGGCCATTTTCGACTCCCTATAATTTCGTTGTGGATAAAACTAGAAGCCTGAATTTTCAGCAACTAATCAGGCATTGTATAAATACGGTGTATTTAAAATTTCAGACAATTTGAACCAGTAGTTTAAGAATGACAACTTGGTAAAGTTTCTGAATTTTGTCACTCACTGACTGACTCACCGATCATCAAAAGTATAAGGCACTTCTAGCAGACATAAAGGCTTCAAATTTTGAATATATATAGAGTTCAGTGTCCTTATTATGGGCTAAAAGGCTACGCATAAATTACAGTACCAAAGTCATTTTCTAAACGCGTACAAACAAAAAATAAAATGGAAAATTTTCAAACAAGGAAAAACGAGATCAATAAATTAGAAAATGCAGCCACAAAACCAGTTTTATAAAACTTAGATTCATAATATTTCAGGAAAATCTTTTATTGGTCATACAACCATGCCTTCCTTGTCCAATAAGGTAATGACGAAACACCGAGGAAAATATTGCACTTTGTGACGTAAATTCCGTTGGTCATCAAAGCCTTGTTGATTGCGACTCGATAATTGTCGTAATCTTATTATGGGATAATCTATTTCATTGCAAATTAGTTGATGTTTCCGTCATTTGATTTAGTTAAGTATTGCATTGTTGTTTTGTTATACAATTAGGGTAATAAACACTTCTTTAATTATAACGTTTTGTTCTCTTTCGAGAGGATCCAAAGTTTGGAGAAACTTCGGTTTGGTTATTACGTCGGGCTTAAGCCATCAGTTTTATCGGTCTTTATCATGTTATAATTTTGTCGATTTCACATTGTAGCGTCCAAAATTAATCATTATGATAATCAATCGATAGGGCAATTGATTACGCATATATGTTGTCTAAATAGTATCATTAGAAAGATACAAATCCACATACTAACTTAAACTTATTGTAGTAAAGAACTATGCCATCAAAAACATCCTGTAAAAAACCAAGTCTCGCAGGCCGCAGCTCAGTCTCTCTATCGTAAAAAGTTGTGAGATCCATGTAATACCAAGTCAGTTAATCTTTTTATCTGTACTTAAAGGATCTTCTGTTCTAAGTTATTACAATAAGTTATTATCATGTCAATATTAAAAATATGTTACGTTTTTTATCAATAGATCGACTGGCCATCGCATGATTTGGTTATTAGTATATACTGAAACTTCAATGGCGAACAAGAGTACCGATTTATGAATTGGTTTCGAGAATTTCAATTTGCGTGAGGCGCAATAGACTAAAGAATCTAATATAATTGTAATATTCATTGTGTTTTTCATGCGATGGCCAAGTCAATCTATTTGTTAAAAACGTAACATATTTTTAATATTGGCATGATAATAACTTATGTAATAACTTAAGACAGAAGATCCTTTAAGTACAGACTAAAAAGATTAACTGACTTGGTATTACATGGATCTCACAACTTTTTAACGATAGAGAGACTGAGCTGCGGCCTGCGAGACTTGGGTTTTTTACAGGATGTTTTTGATGGCATCTCACTTCTTTTTGTAGTTTATCTTTACATAATACAAAGAGACACGTAAAGGGTGTTGTTCACCCAGGAAACTGAACAACTTTTCACTTGGAATAAATAAGTAGAATTTGTAATGTAAGGAAAGACTTTTTTCATAATTCAACATATTTTCCCACGGGTATGTTAGTTTCATGGACTAAACACAACCTTACCCACTCTATACCCCTCCCGTTATGCCTCATATAGTAGGTATCTATCTACACCTATTATTTTCTATTGTCAGTTAATTAATTAACTGCAAATAACCTTGTAATCCTATACATTTATATAGGATTACAAAGTTATTCATGCAGTTAGTGTATTTAGAAAACTGGACCGAAATTAACAAATTTTTTGAATTTTTCCATA
>NWSH02000081.1:3170424-3185178 GCA_002382865.2 Heliothis virescens | reverse complement strand
CATGATAATAACTTATGTAATAACTTAAGACAGAAGATCCTTTAAGTACAGACTAAAAAGATTAACTGACTTGGTATTACATGGATCTCACAACTTTTTACGATAGAGAGACTGAGCTGCGGCCTGCGAGACTTGGGTTTTTTACAGGATGTTTTTGATGGCATAGTTCTTTACTACAATAAGTTTAAGTTAGTATGTGGATTTGTATCTTTCTAATGATACTATTTAGACAACATATATGCGTAATCAATTGCCCTATCGATTGATTAATCATAATGATTAATTTTGGACGCTACAATGTGAAATCGACAAAATTACAACATGATAAAGACCGATAAAACTGATGGCTTGAAAGCCCGACGTAATAACCAAACCGAAGTTTCTGCCAAACTTTGGATCCTCTCGAAAAGGAACAAAACGTTATAATTAAAGAAGTGTTTATTACCCTAGATTGTATAACAAAACAACAATGCAATACTTAACTAAATCAAATGACGGAAACATCAACTAATTTGCAATGAAATAGATTATCCCATAATAAGATTACGACAATTATCGAGTCGCAATCAACAAGGCTTTGATGACCAACGGAATTTACGTCACAAAGTGCAATATTTTCCGGTGTTTCGTCATTGACCTTATTGGACAAGGAAGGCATGTTTGATGACCAATTAAAAGATTTTCCTTGAAATATTTGATGCTTATCTAAGTTTATATAAACTGGTTTTTGTGGCTGCATTTTCTAATTTAGATTCGCGTTTTTCCTTGTGGAAAATTTTCCTATTTATTGTTGGTTTGTACGCGTTTAGAAAATGACTTTGGTACTGTAATTTATGCGTAGCTTTAGCGTCGAAAAATAAAGATTGTTTATTAAATTTAATAAACCACATTAAAATAAAATGGTTGTTAAATATTTCTCGATAAAATATAAGTCGATTTTAATGAAAAAATTTAAACTATCGACTACCAAAATGAAAGTATCAACTTCAATTTACAAAAAAATAACAACAAAAAATAGTGCTTTTATATTCACGAAATATACATTAAAATGGCATTAATAGGTTTAAATAATTATGTAAACAGGTGAAAAAGACTACTAAAATTAAAATGAGCAATATTTTAAATAGTTAAGCTTGGTTTAAATGCGGTATAAGTTGGTATCGAGTGGTTCCGTCATACGAAGGACTGTGTGCTTATCACACATCGCGACTATTTATTACATTGTATATATTACATGTACACCGCAGGCTTTTATTGATATTATCAATGGTTAATAGGCAACGAAATTGTCGCCATTTTGAGCACGTTTTGTAATAAAGTAGGCGTAAGTAGTTAAGTTGTAAAGATAAGTTAAAATTTTGAGATAAGCTTGCATTTTCAAAACGGCTCGTTTCATTTTGAATTAAAACGGATACTTTTGATAATCTGATGAAATAGTATTTTGTTTTAATAAGAATAATATATGAAGCTTCAAATAATACTAGGAATGACTGTAAATGGCAGCCATTTTTAGCATTTCCTACACCACTCCAAAGTAAAAAGGAATATTTCTTAAGACGTACGTATTTCGATGAAGCATGCAATTATATCTAAAAAATACATACTTTGACGTATTTTGTGGTTCGTTTAAGAATCGTGCACGATAAATAATGTATTTTATTTAACTTTAAATAAACATCGCTTTAAACGTTTATAATACAAAACCACATATTTCAATATAATGAGTTTTATTTAATTGATTGCATTTTGCATTTCAATGCCATCATGTTGTAGTTGCATTCGAATTATATTAATTTTTATAGGTATCGATAGATTTGTTACGAAATATATCAATTTTTAAAACTTCTAGGGGAAAAAAAGAATATATTCTTTTCTCCAATATATATTTGAAACAATTGACATCTAAAATATTACTGTAAACTAGTTTCCTTCAGCGGTTTTACCCGCATTCTGTAGGATCTCCTACTTCGTGCACGAATAAAGTATCCTGTCTTTTTTTCAGGCGCAGGCAGGCTATAGTGTATCAAATTTCATTTAAATCGTTTCAGTAGTCTTGAAGTAACAGCATGACAGACAGACAGAGTTACTGTCGCACTTTATAATATTAGTAAGTCTATAAATTCGTACATATAGAACAAATGACACATTTGGCAAAGGACCATGTATTATTAGGTACAAGCAGTTATAAGGAAACAATATAAATTCTACGCACGTTCTTCATTATATTTAACCTACAAGTTAGTAGAATAACTCAAGTAATTCAAGAATTTAATATTAATGAAACTATTGAAATCAGAGTTGGACTAATGATGTCTCGTGTGTACTTTGGTCAGTGGAATTTGAACTTTTGCTTGAATACTTGAAATGATTGCGAGAACAGACTTTAGTTTCAGTTTTTGATAAGTTCTTGGTTAATTATGGATTTTTAATAACTTTTATCACTTTTAGTGGTAATATGCTTCCTCTTTGTTACTATATTTTAATTAAAACATTCCCTTTCGGTCATCATTGCGAACAGGTAAATAATATCTACTAAACCCTACTTATAATAAAAACTTAATCACTTCGATGTGTCGCTGTTTTAAGAGTCTCACGTAAAACTTAGTGAACGGATATTAATGAATGGATGATGATTAATATTTGGTAAATTTCATAAACAGCAGAATAATATTATTAAATGCTACTTTATATACGGAAAGGACTCGGGACTCCAAAATTCTTCTTATGACGAGTCAATTTTGCCCTTTTCGTCACACATAACACTAGACACAAGCATTTTTTTAATTATATTATATACTAAAGCCAATATATTTTCTATATTATGTGTTATTATCCTAAAAATAAGTCGTAACCAAACAGGTATTATCCTCCGCGCAGTAGGTTTCACCTTGACGTTTCGCTAATCACGACCACCTTGAATATTAACTAACGGCTTGTTTAGACTGCCGTCACTGACAACTAACTATATAACGAGTATGTATGTATAATATGTGCTTGTGTATTCACATCTCGTTTGTTGTATACTTTGGTTTTTAGCAACGGTTTAATGGCGTTTGTAGTTAGAATTGTGTTGAACGTCTTGTCAGTTTGAGTTGGATCTCCTAAATTTGATGAAATTGTAGAAAATTCCATGAACATACTCTATTATTTGTTAAGCATAAGTTATAGTTTTGATTTGCCTTTGGAGGTTACCTACATATTTTGTTTATTTATTCTCTGGCATTAATATTCATCATCTGCCTAGCCTTTTCGGCTTCTAGTCTAAGCTTATGGTTTAAGTTTAAATCTCTAGCATTAATATTATGAGATCTAATAAATTTGAAGTAAGACAAAATGGTTAAATCTTTTGCAATCAGGCTTCTATTGTTTCTATAGAGATCTTCTATTGAGATACAGAGCATAGTCTAAACGTTTACCAATAAAACAAGAAAAATAGTCAAATAAACGTTATTTTTTATTCTAGATAAAAATAAACATTATTGCTAAATTAGATGGCCCTAAATTGGTACAAAGGGTTCTATATTGGCACTAAAGGTCCCAAATTGGACTACGAGACTTATAGTAGATTGGAATGATTATTTCATGATAACGAAGCTAGTTTTGGCTAAATTAGGGTTTACCATACATGGCAAAATATTGGTCCTTGTCATTACTATTTTACGCTCATGTGTACACTAAGCTGTATAAGGCGATAACTAAGCGAGTTATTTCGTTGATTGGTGACCTGACTATTTAGAACTCAAAGGGCAGGGCAACTGTGTCATTGCCATTTGCTCAACTATTCTTAGTTCACCCGTTTTGGTATAAACTAAAGGCTAAATAAAAAAAGAAATTGCTCAAGATAATCCGAGGGCTGTAAATGAAATTATTACGTACAACATGCAATTTCTATTCATTCAATTTTAATAGCCCAAGATAATAGCCCGGCTTAGCAACCAATCCACAATAATTGACGGGTTCAAATCCCAATCTATTTTTTCTAACGGCCCAACCGTTCCTAGGATTACCATTAAAAAACGTTCGAATTACGAACAGCTGCTTATTTGAACTTGGAACGTAAAAACTGGCAACATAATTTGCCGCTCGCCAAATGGTGGGGTCTACATTCTAATTCTAAACTCGCGGCCTCCACCAATAGCGGGCGAGGACGACCCAACATGGCCGCCGTGGGAACCGGTTAATGGGCCGTTTGAATTTAGAATAGTATTTTTATTAATGCGTTCGAGAACAATTGTTTTTTTTCCTTCAGTTCTAATTCGGTATTCATTAGAATTAGGGTCTTAGGCGTGTGTGTGCGCATACATAAAATATGTTAAGTAACTTAGAATGTTGAACGTACGTTAATTGTATTTAATAATAGATCATTAATATTCAGAATAGATAATATATACTCTATACTTAATTATTAAGCAGATGTTTAGTTAAAATAAAATAAAAATGAGAACAAGGAGACGTATTTTACTTAAACTTATTTGAAAAATACGGCGTTTAATTTATAACCGTCAAACATTGTATTAATTGCAACTAAGCCTAAAATACGGTATGTTCTAATTTGGGCCGTGACTTAAGCTTCATTAATATTGTAGATATCAAATACTAAAATGTCTTTGTATATTAAATAGAACCGACTATAAGCGGAGATCAATTAAGGTTTGAAATATAATTTAATATGGAAACTGTAGTTAGTTTTGGTATAAGATTTATAGACATAATTTTTTGGTCCTAATTCTTTTTATTTCGTTGAAATGATTATTGCTGAGTTGCCAGCTGCCATTTAAATTCAATCTTTTGGTAATAACCAAATAAAGAGCAATCTGTTTATAGAGTTTCAGTTTAATAACCATGCATAAATATTTTAGTTCTTTCTTATAATATTTTAACGTACTATTCTATTGTACTAAAACTTCTTAAATTATTTTTTCTTAGAGCTTACAAATTGGAAATCATGAGATCAAAAAACACAATGATTTTCTTTCGAATATTTGAAAGCTCATACTTATGCTATCTTTTTTTTTATCGATTGGAAATCATCAGATGACCCCTCTCGCTGTGGGTGATAGCGTGAGGGAGTGTCAGACTTTTACTGACTAAAACCCACCGTGTTCCTTCGGGAGCCCTTTGTGTGCCAGGGTCGCGGTAACTCTTTCGAACAACCCGCAGCCCCGGCAGGCTGAGAGCCTAAAAAGCAATATGTAGGGAGAAGAACCTAGCTTTCAGATTATCAGAAAATACTTCGTCATTTATCCAATGAGAAGTAAAACTATCAACCGCTAATCCGAGATTAGTTGATCCACTACAAAATGGAGGCCACATTAAACTGACAGTTGTTATCAGCCGTATAGTTTAAGCTATTGATAACCCAGCCTATCTGAGCCAAGGTCGCTGTNCTTATGGTTTAAGTTTAAATCTCTAGCATTAATATTATGAGATCTAATAAATTTGAAGTAAGACAAAATGGTTAAATCTTTTGCAATCAGGCTTCTATTGTTTCTATAGAGATCTTCTATTGAGATACAGAGCATAGTCTAAACGTTTACCAATAAAACAAGAAAAATAGTCAAATAAACGTTATTTTTTATTCTAGATAAAAATAAACATTATTGCTAAATTAGATGGCCCTAAATTGGTACAAAGGGTTCTATATTGGCACTAAAGGTCCCAAATTGGACTACGAGACTTATAGTAGATTGGAATGATTATTTCATGATAACGAAGCTAGTTTTGGCTAAATTAGGGTTTACCATACATGGCAAAATATTGGTCCTTGTCATTACTATTTTACGCTCATGTGTACACTAAGCTGTATAAGGCGATAACTAAGCGAGTTATTTCGTTGATTGGTGACCTGACTATTTAGAACTCAAAGGGCAGGGCAACTGTGTCATTGCCATTTGCTCAACTATTCTTAGTTCACCCGTTTTGGTATAAACTAAAGGCTAAATAAAAAAAGAAATTGCTCAAGATAATCCGAGGGCTGTAAATGAAATTATTACGTACAACATGCAATTTCTATTCATTCAATTTTAATAGCCCAAGATAATAGCCCGGCTTAGCAACCAATCCACAATAATTGACGGGTTCAAATCCCAATCTATTTTTTCTAACGGCCCAACCGTTCCTAGGATTACCATTAAAAAACGTTCGAATTACGAACAGCTGCTTATTTGAACTTGGAACGTAAAAACTGGCAACATAATTTGCCGCTCGCCAAATGGTGGGGTCTACATTCTAATTCTAAACTCGCGGCCTCCACCAATAGCGGGCGAGGACGACCCAACATGGCCGCCGTGGGAACCGGTTAATGGGCCGTTTGAATTTAGAATAGTATTTTTATTAATGCGTTCGAGAACAATTGTTTTTTTTCCTTCAGTTCTAATTCGGTATTCATTAGAATTAGGGTCTTAGGCGTGTGTGTGCGCATACATAAAATATGTTAAGTAACTTAGAATGTTGAACGTACGTTAATTGTATTTAATAATAGATCATTAATATTCAGAATAGATAATATATACTCTATACTTAATTATTAAGCAGATGTTTAGTTAAAATAAAATAAAAATGAGAACAAGGAGACGTATTTTACTTAAACTTATTTGAAAAATACGGCGTTTAATTTATAACCGTCAAACATTGTATTAATTGCAACTAAGCCTAAAATACGGTATGTTCTAATTTGGGCCGTGACTTAAGCTTCATTAATATTGTAGATATCAAATACTAAAATGTCTTTGTATATTAAATAGAACCGACTATAAGCGGAGATCAATTAAGGTTTGAAATATAATTTAATATGGAAACTGTAGTTAGTTTTGGTATAAGATTTATAGACATAATTTTTTGGTCCTAATTCTTTTTATTTCGTTGAAATGATTATTGCTGAGTTGCCAGCTGCCATTTAAATTCAATCTTTTGGTAATAACCAAATAAAGAGCAATCTGTTTATAGAGTTTCAGTTTAATAACCATGCATAAATATTTTAGTTCTTTCTTATAATATTTTAACGTACTATTCTATTGTACTAAAACTTCTTAAATTATTTTTTCTTAGAGCTTACAAATTGGAAATCATGAGATCAAAAAACACAATGATTTTCTTTCGAATATTTGAAAGCTCATACTTATGCTATCTTTTTTTTTATCGATTGGAAATCATCAGATGACCCCTCTCGCTGTGGGTGATAGCGTGAGGGAGTGTCAGACTTTTACTGACTAAAACCCACCGTGTTCCTTCGGGAGCCCTTTGTGTGCCAGGGTCGCGGTAACTCTTTCGAACAACCCGCAGCCCCGGCAGGCTGAGAGCCTAAAAAGCAATATGTAGGGAGAAGAACCTAGCTTTCAGATTATCAGAAAATACTTCGTCATTTATCCAATGAGAAGTAAAACTATCAACCGCTAATCCGAGATTAGTTGATCCACTACAAAATGGAGGCCACATTAAACTGACAGTTGTTATCAGCCGTATAGTTTAAGCTATTGATAACCCAGCCTATCTGAGCCAAGGTCGCTGTAACTGGAATTAGGTATGCATGACGTTGGTACTAAATGTTGGTACTCTTTGAGCTGGATTTCTATAATGTATCTATCCATTGAATTGCAATTAGAGATTGTATTTGACTTCAGCTTCATACCTATAAATTAATTATGTGATATTCTATCTGTAATCGGAAAAATACGGATGGATAAGTTATTGAAATCGGCTATTATTGGGTTTAAAGTTCGAAATATTTGGTACTGGTGATATATAATCTATTTATTTGAAGATATTTTAAAATATGTCTTTAGTTTTTGGAACATTGTTGAAAGAATATAATATGAAAGCGCATCTTTTCAGGAAAAACAGGCATGTTTTGATTAATTTTGATTTTATAGCTATAAGTAGGATTAACATCGGGAAATATAAAAATAAAGATCAACGTGATTATAAATGAGAACTTATTTTCTTCATAATAAGAATATTACTCTGCCTTATTATATATGTACTTGCATCCACCAGCGGTTTCACCCGCTTTTCGAGGGAACTACTTCCCGTAACCATATAAAAAGTAGCCTATATGTTATTCTAATATATAAGCTATATTACTGCCAAGTTTCATCAAAATCCGTCCAGTAGTTTTTGCGTGGAAGAGTAACAAACATCCATTAAAACATTCTCAGAAACTCGCATTTATAATACTAGTAGGATTTGAAGTAAGATTTAACTTGAGGCTTCTAAAACTTATAGTTCAGAAGTAATATCAAGTTTGTCGTTCAATGTGTTTGTTTTACTTTATGTGGCTTCTCATTTGTCTATATTTAGTACTAGATTGTGTTTTTGCTTATTGAGAATTCCAAATTTGTAAAAAAATTTTTCATTACTGATTTCATATCGCCATGGTTTTTTAATGTGGTTTAAATAAAAATTATCCTAAAGCTGCATTCAGTTTTATTTTATGCCAATTTTAGTTTTTTTATCGAATATCATTCAAATTCGTTTTGTAGGTTTTATCTGTAAAAAAAGGTAGATAAGCAAACTACTAAGATTAAAAATATATCCGCGGTCTTAGGTCTAATTGAGAACCGCATTCTTTTTGAGTCGGTTAAAAATATCACCAAGAAAAGCTACTCTTAGATCATTATTGAACTATACTGGCTCCATATTGTTAGCACAGCCAAACATATTTCAACTCTAACACTAAGTTTTACGACTGAAAATTGAAAAGCAATAGAAACTGAAAACTGTAATTAATACAAGGTAAGCTGGAAGCGTTGTGCTGGGACAAATCAAGAGGTTGGAGGGCAGCTTGAGTTTACATCGAGTGGGTTACAGGCATGTTAATAGTTTATGGTAAGGCTTAAATAGTATATTTTACTTAAATAGTAGTTTTTTTCTACAAAATCTTTGGTAGAAACTGTAACTAGAATATTGCCTGGTGATATTCAGGAATATTTTTATATCATGCAACAATTTTTTTGTATATTTGCATTCTTTCAGAGATTATTCAATAGTTTTGTCGACTTTATTTGATATTTTGCCATATTAATAACTGATTCCAACTGATTAGATTTTTCTTTCAGTCATCCTGTTTTTTTTACTGTTTATGCAAAAGAATTTTGATTTCTAATTACTCACTTATTCTGACAGACTTTCTGTAGAAACGTTATTTAACTTGAAATCACTGGAATATCATTTTTAACGACCCAAGAATAGCATTGTAGAAAATGGACTTCAGAGAGATGAAAAACATTAGTTTAAAAATATCTCTCTAGGAATACCACGCATTGGGTTATTTTTCTACTTACGTGGGAAAAATTGAATTCAGTATAACTGACATATTTGACTTACAAAATGAAAGTAACTTTAGAGGAAACATTGTAAAAGGTTTTGTTATACAAAAATTAATTACATTTTCATATTATTTGTTTTTACAGATTGAGATTTTAATGTTTGTGTTTAATGTTCAACTTGAATTATTAAATGAAAAACTAAGTTTGCTTAAAATACCGCTAATAAGAAAACTAATGAATCATTAAAAAGCAATAAATTCAATTATCTAAGCAAAGCAAAAACTTAAGCGTATTCTGAGTCTAACTACTAATGACTTGTCAACATGCACTAACGCTAAATTAAGAGCAACCAATCAACCCATTTCAGTTTATCTCAGCACTTAACAGAAAAAACAGCAACGTAAAACAACTGACGCATTCAATCTAAACATAGTTTATTTCATGTTTGATACTAATAACTCCAACTAACCATGAAATCGCCTCATGTTGCGTTTAACATTTCACACTATATAAAAACACTTGAACAAAACGCACACTTAACATCGCCTGCAACGGAACGCATCAACTGTTAAAAAAAAACAATCCGCAATCGTTTGTCAAAAATTGACGTAAAACGTCAAAATGTTTTTTTTTTATTTTCGCGAGCGGCAATGATTAGTAAAGGCGTACGTTCTGCGAGGCTATTTGGCCGCACGTGTTTCGCCAAGGGGTGGGTCTTGCACGTGAAAATTCCCAGGTTTCCACCCTCCACGGACCGCCCCTATAGGCTTTTCTGTCCGGCCTATGCTGTTTAACCGATCGGCTTGCGACACCCACGGAGTCGACTGCTCACTACTTTTTTTTTGCTAGAGGGTCGCAAAGTTGCGTGCGTTAATCCTTTAAATTATTTTTATGGCAAAAAGCACGAACAATTTCAAAACGTTAACTTAAAAAAAAGTGTAGTTAAAAGCGAATCAATTGCAACTGAAAATTAACAATTCTAATGAAACACGAATCATTAAAAGTAGATCATAACGTTACAATTATCAACGGGTGTATTTTGAAAAATCTAAAGCGATAGTATGATGTGCATTAATTTCATGCATCGCCCACTTTTCCTGTGCAATTATAGTCAATACCTTCATAGTTTTTAACAGCCAAACAATTGCTGGTTGCGATAATTTTTATACAACACGTAAATGGTTGAATTAATTTTCATTTTTTTTTATTTCTTCTTTTTCCGTTACTTAATTGTGATAGCTCATATGAACAGGTGGTGCTGTTTTATCGTGAAAGCTGCTATGATTAATTAGCTCTGGAACAAATAAGTTTCGACGGTTGAAACACTCGAATTAACTTGAAAATGCTATTACTATAAAAAGTGAGTTTTTTATTTCACAACTCATAGTGAATCATATTTGTTTTGTGTTGATTGAATTGACTGAATGCCATATTTTTTTAGGTGCTATAAAACACATTCTCTGCTTACTAATTCAAGTGATTCAACAAAATGTTCCGAAATCCAAACAACTGCTTATTGTTTGGCATCAAAGTCCATTTCAATTAAAAATTCAATTTACACCCACTCGCGTCTCCACGCAATTTAATAAACGCCAACAAAATTAATTACCACAAGTAGCAACAACACATTAAAAAAGGACACTCAGAAAGCACAAAGCGACAATGTCCACTCCACTCTTTGCTCTGTTCTTACACTGCCTACTTTTCATGCTCTACGCCTACACATTCACTATTTCAGTAACAACACAACCGCGAGCCCGACATTCAACCTTATTCTCAACAGAACAAAGTCCAATATCCCTTGTTCAACCCCAGCCACGCACCCCATCTCTTTCGCGCGTATTAATCAAAATACCAACTCTACTTTGACGTGGAATCGTAGAAAATGGATAAGCCATTGTTTTCTAAATTGAAACTATGGTTTGCGCGACCGCTGTAAGATGACCTCTTTGCTTTCATGTGTCGTTGGATTTAGTTCGACGTGGGGAACAGATGTATGGGGTTAGGAGGTCTGGTTAAACTGGTGGATCCCTTGCTTGGTTTAGACAGAATACATAATTGCTATTGCTTGCTAAAGGTTTTACAATAAAGTGTAATTACGGACGGACAATGATTAGATATTGTTTGAGATGCGTATTTATAAGATGACAGCTTTTATTATGAGGATCTTAATTAAATGGATACAGTTGTATACCTAATCATTTAGTTTTATTACGTTCTATTAAGAGTTGAAGGAGTGCCGACGAGGTGAATATTGCGAATAATAATTAAATTAGTTTTAATGGTGATGATGAGCCCAAACTACTCATCCAGTAATGGAGTTATCTTTGATTTTATAACCGCCATTGCTGTGCTTTTTGTCTTACACATATAGTGGAGCATATTTATTAAAAAGTCTTCGTAACAAACACACATACGTTTTTTGTGTATCCTTACAATATTCTGAGATTAAGTTTTTTTGTGTTCACGTTACATTATAAGTAAGTACTTATACATAATTTCATTTATAGCGGGAACATTAAATAAAAAGCTATTGATTCAAAGCAAAAAATTGCTATTTTACTTCTTATACTCCATTTCTCAAAAACCAATGACGCGTAAATCTTAACGACCATATAACTCACAAAACAGGAATCAAAAACCACATAAATTAAACCAAAAAACAAACAAACATAAACTCTATCCATAGCTACAAGATTGATGTCAGAAACAAGAACCAGAGACTAGAAAAAAAACAATCCGCACTTGTCTATGGTACAGTTTTTGCCGCCAAAGCAATAATTTCGTTGTGATTGCCTGTGAGTTTCCCATGGGCACAATACTACCCCATAGCGGTTTTCCATGATAATTCTATGTCTAAACCTATGGTTTCTTAGGTCATTCTTATGGGGTTATAGGCCACATGACTTTAGCTTTCAATTTGTTGAAATTAGAACGAGTATGGCGGAGTATGCTTCATGTAGGCAAAGTTCAACAGAGTATGTTAAATGAATTTAAAACAATTAAGTTTCTAACCAATATATTTAGAAGTTGATTCAAATGTGTTATCTGTTAGGTAAGGATATTTTCAGGAAGCAGATGCATTTTAACAGTGCTTAAGGCCCTTATTCTCCGGCAACATAAACGTTGAAAATTTAACGTGAAAATTCCTAGAAAACAGTTGTTTGAAGAAAACTGATGTTCATAATTAAACCGATGAGAACCAATTTAAACTTGATAGAAAATCCTTCTAAAAACATGATTTCATTAACACAGGAAAACCATGAAATTTAAAAGAAACATAAGTTACAAAATTAATATTTAAAATTAATAATGATGCAGCTTTACATATTTGTGAAGTCATATCGATGACGTCATTTTGAAAAGATGACCTCATACCCATATTAAGCTCAATCAGTGTTACCTAAATCATTGAAGGCCATTCTCAATATTTTATCTGTCTGTCGTTTTGCTTACTAGAGATAGGAATTGACAAGCGAATAAATATTTTGAGTTTCAGCTTGAATTTTGGAGGAACATATTTACTTGTATGGGACTTTCGACATGAATTATGAATCGTAGTATAATTTTTAACCGACTTCAAAGAAAATCGTCTTGATATACGAAAAGCTAACTCCTTTTTTCCTAATTTTTATGTGTGCCTCAAAAACATATACTTACGTTAGCTACGTGTTTGAAAAAATTATGTTTGTGATCTTTTGGTTTTTTTTATAAATTAAATTACATTAATCGTTAATTAAACTCATTTTATTCGATGATTTTATTCAACAATACAAATAAATAAAATTAATCTCAGCCTACAAAGCTATAGTTCATGACCACGTGTACCAGGATGTCAGCAATCATCAGTAGATACCTTAAATATTCCTCATGAGTCACCGCGAAGGTCTAAAGGTTGGGCTCTGAGTATTTTGAGTCATGCATCTGAACTGCATTCTTATAGACTTAGATGATACTTACCATACATAGTAGGTTACTTCTATAAAAATATTACAAAGCTGAAGAGTTTGTTTGTTTGTTTGAACGCTAATCTCACGAACCATTGGTCCGATTTGAAAAATTATTTCAGAGTTAGATAGCCCATTTATCGAGGAAGGCTATAGGCTACTTTTTATCCGGGTGCGCGCAGTAGTTCCCACGGGAAAGCGGGTGAAACCGCTGGCGGAAGCTAGTCATACACAAAGTACAATTCTATCATAAATGGAAATCTATACTTCTATACCAATATTATAAAGCTGAGGAGTTTGTTTGCTTGAACGCGCTAATCTCAGGCACTACTAGTCCGATTGGCAAAAAAAAAATGTGTTAGATAGCCCATTTATCAAGAATGGCTATAGGTTACTTTTTACCCGGGTGCGTGGAGAATGTCCCACGGGACGCGGGTAAAACCGCTGGCGTAAGCTACTGAGATATATTTATTTTCTTAGAGTTTGTAGAGATGTTACTTATGTGAACTTTAAACCAATAATTTAGTTTTACGGTCAAATTGTTTTCGATTTTTAAGCAATAAGAGTGTTCTGTAAGCCTTAATGTTTTAGTGTTACATTTGGAAACATTATGACAATTCTTCTTGTCAGCTCTAGGGTTTCTTTCTCATGAATTTTCTTCGTATAATTCGTAATGTGTGTGTGTAAACACTGGATCATAATCATTCCATTGACAACTAAACTACATCATGTAAATCCGACGATGGGATAGGATATAACACAGCATACGTCTATATGTAGACGCAACTAGAATATGGAAGTAGCTATTAACTATATTTTTCTGCCAATCAATCCTACTCAAATCTTCCAGACGCTTAATATTTCAGCTGTACATCAGTCAGTACTAAACCACGTTATACAGACAAACACACATACACAGCTATTACACCGAACATCTGGCTTCCAGTCGTGTTCAATCTAGTGCGCCAGTTTATGTTAGTGTCTCACACGCTATAGTTGTGTCTAATAATGTACCTCACGTTATGGGGCACCTGTGCTTGTCAATGAATTTTAGTGAATTACGAAAACCCCTAAACACAGTTAGTGTTTAGGGGTTAGTCTAGGTATACCCTGCGATATTGCTTAAGATGATAAGACGGTATTTGCCGTAGATGGAAGTATAAAAGTAAAGCTTTTACCCTAAAATTGAATAACTCTTACGCCTGCGCCTTCTAATTTTGATTGGTTGATTTCTTTAATTTATGAACAGTATGAACTCTTAACTATAGTACTTTTCCTATAGATGAAAGACTAAAATGATGTTTGAAATCTAAAGCTACGACGTTTTGTACAAAACAGCTTTTTTAACCTTCACAATTCAAAGAATTACCTATAAAATAAAAAGACGTTCACTCACCATAGCACCGGCGGGCCTGGCTTCCCCCCCTCCAGGCTCACCATCCGTACAGAAGTAGCATTTGTCCTGTGGCTTCCAATCTGCAGGTTCCTCTGACACCTCCAGTTTGGGCTGCGTGGCCGGCCTCTTTATCAAGGATTCGAGGATC
>NWSH02000081.1:3148426-3169974 GCA_002382865.2 Heliothis virescens | reverse complement strand
ATACCTTAAATATTCCTCATGAGTCACCGCGAAGGTCTAAAGGTTGGGCTCTGAGTATTTTGAGTCATGCATCTGAACTGCATTCTTATAGACTTAGATGATACTTACCATACATAGTAGGTTACTTCTATAAAAATATTACAAAGCTGAAGAGTTTGTTTGTTTGTTTGAACGCTAATCTCACGAACCATTGGTCCGATTTGAAAAATTATTTCAGAGTTAGATAGCCCATTTATCGAGGAAGGCTATAGGCTACTTTTTATCCGGGTGCGCGCAGTAGTTCCCACGGGAAAGCGGGTGAAACCGCTGGCGGAAGCTAGTCATACACAAAGTACAATTCTATCATAAATGGAAATCTATACTTCTATACCAATATTATAAAGCTGAGGAGTTTGTTTGCTTGAACGCGCTAATCTCAGGCACTACTAGTCCGATTGGCAAAAAAAAAATGTGTTAGATAGCCCATTTATCAAGAATGGCTATAGGTTACTTTTTACCCGGGTGCGTGGAGAATGTCCCACGGGACGCGGGTAAAACCGCTGGCGTAAGCTACTGAGATATATTTATTTTCTTAGAGTTTGTAGAGATGTTACTTATGTGAACTTTAAACCAATAATTTAGTTTTACGGTCAAATTGTTTTCGATTTTTAAGCAATAAGAGTGTTCTGTAAGCCTTAATGTTTTAGTGTTACATTTGGAAACATTATGACAATTCTTCTTGTCAGCTCTAGGGTTTCTTTCTCATGAATTTTCTTCGTATAATTCGTAATGTGTGTGTGTAAACACTGGATCATAATCATTCCATTGACAACTAAACTACATCATGTAAATCCGACGATGGGATAGGATATAACACAGCATACGTCTATATGTAGACGCAACTAGAATATGGAAGTAGCTATTAACTATATTTTTCTGCCAATCAATCCTACTCAAATCTTCCAGACGCTTAATATTTCAGCTGTACATCAGTCAGTACTAAACCACGTTATACAGACAAACACACATACACAGCTATTACACCGAACATCTGGCTTCCAGTCGTGTTCAATCTAGTGCGCCAGTTTATGTTAGTGTCTCACACGCTATAGTTGTGTCTAATAATGTACCTCACGTTATGGGGCACCTGTGCTTGTCAATGAATTTTAGTGAATTACGAAAACCCCTAAACACAGTTAGTGTTTAGGGGTTAGTCTAGGTATACCCTGCGATATTGCTTAAGATGATAAGACGGTATTTGCCGTAGATGGAAGTATAAAAGTAAAGCTTTTACCCTAAAATTGAATAACTCTTACGCCTGCGCCTTCTAATTTTGATTGGTTGATTTCTTTAATTTATGAACAGTATGAACTCTTAACTATAGTACTTTTCCTATAGATGAAAGACTAAAATGATGTTTGAAATCTAAAGCTACGACGTTTTGTACAAAACAGCTTTTTTAACCTTCACAATTCAAAGAATTACCTATAAAATAAAAAGACGTTCACTCACCATAGCACCGGCGGGCCTGGCTTCCCCCCCTCCAGGCTCACCATCCGTACAGAAGTAGCATTTGTCCTGTGGCTTCCAATCTGCAGGTTCCTCTGACACCTCCAGTTTGGGCTGCGTGGCCGGCCTCTTTATCAAGGATTCGAGGATCGTCTCCGGCCTTCGAGGAACCTTTTCCTCCACCCTGTCTTCCTTCGCGTCGTCCTCGTTTATCTGTTCTATAGTCTTGATCTTCAAGGCTGGTGGAGGGTCCGTCTGGACCGATTCTTCGTCGCTCGACAGCTCTGCCTCCCCCCGTTTTGGAATTAACGCGTCCTGATATAGTTTCCATTTTCTTCGACCCATCAACTCCTCCGCCACCCGTTCTAGACCTGGAATGAGAGAAGAGCTTGTTAGATGATTATTATAAGTAGGCATAGAAATATCTCATTGGTCACTCCATATCAGTGACCGTCAGGCGGATTTGAGAAAGCTTTGATACTAGGGCTTGTTAGGTGATTGAACCGCAGCTTACTCGATAAGAAGAAGAAGAAGCCACAATACTAACGTATTGTAGAACTGCTGAATAGACATAAAATTTCGCTAGAGCATTAATTGGAATTCTGGGTTAAAAGAATGGCCCTTGTGGAAGCGCCAGCAAAAGTCACAAACAACGAATTCAAGTTTACTAGAAAACAGAATCACAACTAAAGAAACAATTTCTAAGAATCATAGATATATTCAATCAGAAAACGACCTAAAATCTAGCAGAACCACAGATCGTTAACATACTTTATTACATCGAAAGTGCTCAACAGTATTGAAATTTACCAGTCTCGCGACTTTTCTAGCTAGCAGAACTTTCGCTGACCGAAAAGTCGACGAACTAAGATCGCAATTTATAGCGGTGTTTTCGTCTCTAGTAAATAATTATCGAATATTAATTAATGTGCTTATTTATTGCCGTTGATAAGCGGTCTAGTGGCACCACTGAATAATGAAGGTCTAGGCTATATTGGGAGCGAGTCGGTAACTAAAAGTGGTTTAATTTGTAGATAGGTAAATGTTTTAGTATGAATACATTTTTTTATAGTGCCAGAAACGATTGTGCATTTGACAGCTGTCATTTTTCAATGAATGACTGACTTATTTGTACTGACTCACAGAAACTGTCAACTGCACCAAAAAACGGTAAGAAGTAAAAATAAAAAAACCGGCCAAGTGCGAGTTGGACTCGCGCATGAAGTGTTCCATATTCCATCCCCCTTATTTTTTTTAGTGTTTGTTGTTATAGCGGCAACGGAAATACACCATTTGTGAAAATTTCAGCTTTCTAGCTATCACGGTTAGTGAGATACAGCGTAGAGACCGACAGACAGACAACGAAGTCTTAGTAATAAGGTCTCGTTTTACCCTTTGGGTGCGGAACCCTAAAAAGGTATTCAATTACGAAATTTCAAGACAAAAACGTGGCAAAATATTCAAAAGAGTATAATTTTCAAATGAAAAAGATATTCACGTTAGAAGCACATTTACATTAGGTGTTCGTCAGTAATCATTAGATCTAAATAACGTTAAGTCATAACCATCAAGCTGTCACAGGAGATAGCGATCTGATGAGTTAACTAGGTGTGCATTTAACTAGCGCCATTTTATTTTAAAAAATCTTATTAGGTACGGTAGGATGAGCCGTTTTTTTCCAAGCACAAAGATGATATTTTTCTATTGGTGTTTTTTTGTGCTTTCTGTGATAAAAAACATATTAGATAATAATAAAGATATAGTAAAATAATAAAAACGTTTATATCTTTCTCCGCAAATTACACTTAGTAATTAAAACTTACAGTTATCATGTATGACAGGTATACTGTCAATTTGTGGGAGACTGGTATAGACAACAGCACATCAAGTTACCACAATCTGTCAAATTTCTGCAATCGATTTTCAACCTTAACACAATGGAGGTAGGTTAATGTTCGATTGGTAAAATTTGTCAGATTGGTATACGTTGACCTGCTGTTGTCTGTACCTAAACGAAGCCGAGGCCTGTATTTTAGGATACCAGGGACTCCCTCTACAGGGAAATATTATCGTAACCACGACCACGATAATGAGCTTGTCAATTTTTATAAGTTATTTTTGAAAACTAAAAGCTAACAACAACAAAACCAAAAAAAAAATATTATTGATTATTTTATTAATGTCTGTTACATTCATCCCAATCTTAACTAAATAAATATGACCTACAATAGTAATAAATAAGCCACATTATTTTTCACGATAAAGAATACTCTCAAAAATGTTTTTTTTAGAAAAACTTGTAAAAACATTCTAACCACAATAACTTTAAACTTTTGTCAAAAACACATAAGAAGTGATGAAGGGTGGGCCATATTGTATATTTTGACGTTCAAAAAAATAATATTGAGGTTGACATACAAATAAATGAGGCCTTTGTCTAGCGGTGGAGTTCTTTCAGCTGAAAGGACGACGAAAACTCAAATAAAATTCACAGGTGGCCAAATTTACTACCACGATTCCAATTTGAACATCGTTCTATCCTCCGCTGTATATCAGACCCTATCCTTATAACCAGCACTTGTATAAATTACGTATCTTCCTTCGATATCGCGTCAAAACCTCGGCCAAGGGCCGAATTACTATTTAAATGTATTTTTCATACATTATCGATAGTAGTATGAATAATTGCATCGTTTGGAGCGGTCAGTGCTCCGATATCTTGTTGAAATAGTTTATTGGTAGTCTTATTTGTATTGTCTGGCTTTTTATTTGTTGTCGATTGTTTTTTATTGTATTAATAAAGTTTGTTTATTATGTTATATTCCTAGAGTTTAAACATGTATTTTATATTTTATTTAAAGACTTGGCTCTTTATCATGTCTTCCATACCAATATAATCAAGATGAAACATTTTTTGTATGTTTGTACCGTAAAGGCTCCGAAACTACTGGACCGATTTCAAAAAATCTTTCACTTCTGGAAAGTTAAATTAACCCCGAGTAACATAAACATTTTTTATCCGGGTACGGGCAGTAGTTCCCATGGGACGCGGGTGAAGCCGCAGAAAAACAGCTATACCATATAATATGAGTCATGTCTCTAGATAATTAAAGATGCCCATAAAATATTTTGACTCATGACCAAAATTCAGTTATTTTCTCTTTTAACTAATTAACTACAAAAACAAACATCAATTAAACTAACAAAAAATACACCACCATAAGAAACTCAAAAAGCAATCCATAGAAAACGGTAAACGACATCGCGCCGCAATACCTGCGCGAGCGCACCTCACTGCCAAGTGCAATAGGTTGATTGCAATACTCCTGCACTTGCATTGCACTGCAATTTGCTCTCCAAGCCAATGTCAAGCAAAAACGACAGCAATGTACCTGCGATCAGTTGTAGAAACTGGTTTTATGAGATAAAGCTGGATTCATATGGAATTAGTGAGTAAGAGAGTGTTTTGGTTGTAAGTTCTGTGTTTTTATATTTTTCGTGTATTATTAGTGGTAATCCCTACTAATATTATAAATACGAAAGTAACTCTGTCTGTCTGTCTGATTGTCTGTTACGCTTTCACGCCTAAACCAGTGAGCCGATTTTGATAAAATTTGGTACAAAGATAGAATAGACTCTGAGGAACAACATAAGTTATTTTTTATCCGCGTACGGGAAATAGTTCCCTTGGGAAGCGGGCGAAGCCGCTGGCAGAAGCTAGTATTTGATAGATTATAGGTACCTATATATTAGTAAAAACATAACCATTCTTGCTAGTCGGATAAAGAGTACAAGTATAAACTATATAGGTAAGGATTTCTCATTATTTAGTGTTAACTGTGTTTTGTGTTAAAAAATACCAAAGTAAATTGACATAAAATTACATAAGTAAAATAAATGACATTATTCAAAATTGTCATAATAAGCTTTTTCATTGAACCCAAAAGTACGCTCGCATAATACTTTCACAAACTTCATTTTTATATTGCCTTGCAAGGGTCCATTTGTAATGGTACAAATATACACTAAAAACAGACTTTCCTTAACTTCACTTTTAAGTAAAAATAAACAACACAAAACTAGTTGAAATACTACACCTTGCGTGTAGTCTATCCAGCAACTAACCCCGTGTGAGTCGGGCTTTACACTCATTTCTTATGAAGATATAGACGGACGGTATTAAATACAAATGTATGTGGATATTTTATCTCGAACATTCTATATATGGGGTTAGTGGACAAGATATTTGCTACATTTAGTCAAACTGTAAGTTTTATTTGAATAAATAGGAATTCTGGGTTTTTTATTTGTGAAGGCAGCATGAATATGAATAGTTTTTTACATGAAACTCATTTGTAATATATGTTAATATAGAAAAATAGTCAAAATTAAACACATTTCTATGGCGCTATCTGCCAGATAGCTGTTTAGAATTTTATCTGAAACCTGTGAAACTGGCCGTATCTGTTATACTTTGCAAAATATCTTCTTAGGAAAGGCACTAACAACCTAAATTACTGTTTTAGAATGAAAAAACTCATAAAAGCAAAAAATTGATATTGCCTTTTCAGGAAGAAAACTTGGCAAAGCACGTCTCCCTCCTGAAAAGTGAGTACCATTTTTTTTATCAATGGGAAATGGTCCAATGACTCCCGCTGTGGGTTCAGTGTCAGGGGGGTGATTCTCTAACGCAAAACATCTTTACAACCAAGAAATCATCGTTGCAATATCTATAAGTGCGCGATCGCAGCGCTTCAACGATATTGACGGCGCGACATAGAACTAAAATATGGTTCCAAATGTACGAAAAATCATCCTCGCCTTCGACGACAACGACGACTTCGCCTTCGATTTTATCCTTCAAACCGAAAAGCTTGTCATTTGTGAGGTCGTCGTTGTTGTCATCTCTGATGTATCAGTTAGAGAATCGCATGGCAGACTCTTACTGACTAAAACCCACTGTGTTCCTTCTGGAGCCCTTTGAATACCAGGGCCGCTCTTTCGAACAACCACGCAGAAGTCAAAGTAATCCTGACTTTCCAACTAAAATTATACATCAAACTTTTCGACAAAAAATGCCAATTTTCAAACCCCTCTCGTGATTTATCTTTCAAAGACTTTGATTGACTTACCAACCAAAGAAATGCGCACACATAGGTTTACATAGTTACCATAAACCGTAAGTTTCCCGTAAGAGCGCGTTACGCAGTAGCGTAAAAGTTTATTGTAAAAAAAAACGCGCGTCATCATTTGAATTGCAATCATAAAATGGCGCGTATTAGCATAGAGTATAAGAAGTCTTCATTGTCTATTACATCCGTTCGGGGCCGACAACCTTTGGTTACTGTTATTGTTTTTGAATTAGGGACAGATTTTTTTTGGGTTGCGTTGTGAAATTTCTGATGTATTTTTTTAAAAGGTTATAAAATAAATGGCAAAAATATTTTTATGCTTTTATTAGACTGTTAAAATTGAATTTAAAATAATTAAAAATTGATACTAAAAGCAGATATTTTTTATAACAAACTTAATTTACTTACCATTAAAAATATTTTACGAATTATTTTTAATTTTACAATTAAAAATATTATTTCTATTAATTATGACGTTATAAAAATATTTACTTTGGCTACAACTTATTTTTATTAAATTACTCAATAACGACGCAGTTTTATGACTCAATAAAATTTTAAGTATTTTTCTTGGTTTCTTTGTGATTGTAAACAGGTAAATTAATTTTATGAACCCTTAGTTTAATTACCTCTAATTTTCACCTTTATTTTTCTTAATAATTACTAAACGACTGACACCAATATTGAGATTTCAGTTTTAAGAATATGCCGTAAAAGTCATGCTTTAAGAAACTTTTTTCTTACAAATTGTAAAATCCCATAAAGAAACTATTTTATTCATAATTTATTCAGGTTCTTACAGGATTATAGAAAAAACGATATTCAATTTCAGCTTTTTAATAAACGGTTTTTAATAAAGTTCATAGTTCTCAAACTATTTATCCTTTATCCTCCTGCCTTTATTCCAATTTATTTGGGGTCTTCCCAAAAAGGAGGAGGTTCTCAGTTAGTCGGACACTTGTATACTCTTCCATCACAGTTTCCAAACCATGTCTATCTGTAGCCACTTGCCATTAAGCCCTACTGTATAGTTTTACGATATAGTTAAATCATAAATAAACCTGAATTAAGAAAATTTTATGATTTCATTCACAGAGCCATTAAAACTACTCGAACACTTAATAGATACTTGTCCTCATTAAAACAGCCATTCAAACAAAACAAATATTTTACAATACAACATTTATGAGATAACAATTTTTCCACCTCATTACTGCACTTGTTCGAAAAAAAGAAAAACCTTAGTTAAAGTAAAAACTTACCGTTCGTTGCAATTTCCTTTAACCAAAGAATTTTAACTTAACAGAACCAAGGTGGTTAACTGAAGCAGAACCTTTACATGTTAATATTGTAATTAATGGACGCCGTTGAACTCCCATGCCGTGGAATAATAAAAAAATAATTACATATTACAGTGGTTTCCAAGTAAATCTGAGTGGCTAATGTGTTTTGAAAGCGAGAACAATCTCCGGACCGTAAGATCTCTGGCTATTGTGGAGTATCGCCTAATTGTTGCATATATTTACTCTTTTTTACTGTATTTGTTATTAAAATCAATTTTATTGATGCTCTGAGATAACTGTTTCATGTTTTATAGATAAAAAATATTAGGTCCCATTGCAGAGTGTGTTCAGCCTTGTCATATTTTCATAAATTCTTGTAGTCTCCAAATCTTTATCGATATTTATTGATACAAGTATTAGTATTGTTGACTCTATTAGTAACTAGACAACATTCTACAACTTCTTAAAACGGTAGTCTCAAGTACTAGAAGAACTTATATATAGAATATACGGCAAGTATTTTCTATCCACAATGAGGGTTTTCAAAACTTTTTTTGCCACCAGAGAGCGCTTCATGTGCGTCAGGTCCAAATAGCTGTCAGATAGTACAGATTCCAACTGATCGAATGATTTTTTCGTGAAATTTTACGCATTTAGTAGTGTTATTGATTTATTAAGGTTAATTAAGGCCAAACTGAAGATTCAGCTAAAAAAAGAGGTACAATAGTCATTGCTACAAGGAAAAGTTTTTTGAAAGGTTATTACCGCAATTTGATTAGTCTAACTACTATAAAATTAAAGTAAAGGAAAATATATTATTTTTCAAACATTCTAAGAATGTATTTACATCAAAAAACGATCGAAAAATACAAGTTTTGATTTGTGTTTGGACCTGACGCTACAGTGCTGCCATCTGGTGAAGACCATTTTAGAAAACCCTCATTATAACGAAATACAGAAAGGTCAAAATAGCAATAGTCCTGTCAGATAGTCAATGTAATCACTGGAGAATGAACGCGTTCAAAAGTTTACGTTCCCACGGGAACTTTAAAAACTAAGAACATTATTTATTCTAGGTTGGGCTGTTCAGATTTTTGTTGTTAGTGTGTTTTTTGCTAATTAAAGATTAAAAGTCGTTTTTAATTTTAAGTAAAATAAAACTTTTTGATAAGTGGTAAATAATTCGAAGGGCTTTCTAATTCCAATTTTTGTAGCGAATTTAGCAATATAAATCTATTTATACTTAGCAATAAACAGCTTCCTATGATTTAATTTCATTAGATACTATGAAAGTACAGCATTTTCCAAAATACATACATGAGCATGTATTGAAAACATAACTAAGTAGGTAAGCAGACCTACTTAAATGATTCTAATTTTTCTATTAGTTGTTTGCTTGGTTGTTCTATTATTCTTCATACTTAACAACATAGTTACACTACAAACTAACTACCAATTCTTCGTCAAAACTGTAATTAAAACATCAAAAATATCATCAGAATCCATCAAAATGGTTTGACAAAATGGCGTGACGAACCGATGATAAACAAAGGATGGTGTGCGATCGTGTTCTGACTACTGATTGGCTAAAACTGCGATTAGACTGGTCTATTTCAAGGTCGCCATGAGTCAGGTCGCATTTGTGTATGCGTGCCTTATTGTGGAGTGTAAAGGAAAAGAGGTAGCGGATGCACTTACGAAATACTTTTCAGAACCTGGGTATCTCATTGATGAGCTGTCAGATTCAAATTTAAGCCCAAAATATTTATTTTTTAAGGTATAGAGATATTCTAATCTAGAAATCAGCACTGATAATTGTGGGAGACGAAACACACATATTATAATGCTACATTATAGCTTATGATTTACACGCATCAAGCACCAAAAAAATCCAATGAAAACTGTATGCCGTTTCCTAGCTAGCCGTATTTTTAACCGCCTTCCCAATAAAGAGGAGGTTCTCAATTCAAATCGCGTATATATTTTTGCACTGTGTTGCTCAAAGAATAGCTTGCTGCTCTGCTTATAAACTAAACTGAGTCACATCCTAATTTTTAGGTCACAAAACTATCGAAGGTTATCAAAACATACATTCAGATCTTTGGAACTAATCCATTGTAACAGTGACTCATATCGAAGTTAAGGTGTGAACAATGACTCAATAGGAAATTGAGAATGACACCATTCATTAACAGATAACAAAGGCTTGGATTCTAGTAAATCAAAGTTTGTTATGATACATCTTTCTTTCTTTTTAGTATCTTAAATTGTTCTACTTTAACGTTTGTTACACTAATCAATTTATTTATAAACTCTCGTTTAGATGTAAGAGTCATTAATGGTCATGATGACAATGAGGTTACAGTATATTTATAAAGCAATTAATGTAATTTTGATTCAACGTATATTCGCCTTCCTAGTCTACGCAGTAACGAAAACTTATATTATGAACACATAGGGTTTTAAGATGTTTGCGTACATAATTATATTGGTTAGAATACCTCTATTAATTATAAAATAACAGTAAAAAATATTTTTACTGGCTTTACGGTCACACTATGGTTCAGAGATAAATTCAACTAGATGGCTTCTGGTTTAGATAAAAATATCCAGACATATGAGTCAGGCCTGGCAATCATCAGAATGAGTTAAAATCATCCCGTTTATAACTTGTACCACGCAACAAGTGATTCAACGCGGAAACAGCCACTGTCCTTGTTTGGACCATCGCGAATATGCGCGTGGAATTGCACATATTATTCGCTTTTAATTAACATTATTAAACAATGTCCTTCTCAGGATATATTGCATTAGATCTCAGTTTTTTCTTCTTCTAAATAACATTATGGTTACATGTTTTCTCCTTATATAGCTCGCAATAAAACTAGCAACATGACATATTCTTGTGAATTATAAAAAAGTTAAACGGAATATTTTATTTACTCAGATTGTGTGCCCTTGAAAATCGTTGTAAATACGTATGCTTGATATGTAAATATTTACGATTTATTACGTTACGTTTGCGAGTTGAATGTTGAATTTAGCACTGATTTAAGTGATGATAATCGTAAAGTAAAAATGTATTTTAAGTATTTTGTTTTTCTTGTCAGAAATGGTTGCCAACATAATAGTCATCTGTTTTGCTTTCATGGCAAAACTAAGCTAACTAAGATTATAGATGACATTTAAAATGGAATAAGATTAATACCCCTAAAAGTAAAGGATATATCTTCTGTAAGGAAAACGGACAAATGCAACAAATTAGTCCACCATCACAGAAGCATTGAAAAGACAAACTATAAAACCTTTAAAATACATCATTATTAATAGAAAATTAAGTTCCCCATGTTAAAATATAATGAAAGCAAAAACAAAAGGCTTCGCAAGACATATGCCAAATGAAACCGGTTCAGAATCTCGGTAAAGACAATTGTCGACCGGATGCTGTAGATGCACGGCCTCGAGAGCACTTGATCTTATATCTGGGCCCTTATCTACATCATTATATTGGATATAAAATTATTGAGATTGGTTATAAAAGTCCCGTCTATTTTACTGTGAAGTTTAGCTTTGTTCGGGTTTGTATGAAAGCTTTGAATGTACTTTGTGTGATTGGCTGATCTTTCCTTAAAAAAGATTCGGTAATTAGAAAATAAATTAACAACAATAAAATATGAAAAATCGTTCATAGAAAAAATACTGAAATGCTTTTAACAGATCAGTGTTACGACCTTCCAAGTCTTTTATGTGTCTGTAATGTATTGCTTCTGCAAGTTTGCTTATTCACAAGTTTTTGTAAACATAACGTGACTAAACTGACTATATCCATTACTACAGAAAAAATATACATTATGTACCACACTCACTAACAAAGTTCTTCATACATACCTCAAATATGTAATTACTGCGTCGCCAGTTAATATTCGCGTGAATTAATGAAACACAACAACAATTGACGAAAAAAATATCATAAAAACTCTATTACCATGAAACATTGTTTATCTATATTCCATCACGGCCGCGGCACACGCAACCACGCGTAACCATGGTCATGGAAAAAATAAAACCCATCGATCATAACCTATGATAACAATTATAATAAAAAAAATACCACATAAATGCGTTACATAATGAACTCAACCGAAAAAACAATAAAAAAAGAAAAAAAAACCTGTATGACATAAAAGGTTACAGACCCCTGGAATCGAACGCAGGCCATTTGAATGAGGAATTAGAATAAGATGGCAAAAAATATGAGCATTAGAAAGAGCGGTGCGACCACTGTGCGAGGGAGACGGCCGATATACGCGGGACTCGATTGGCTGACCGCTTTTTATGCCTTAGTTCCCCTAATCTTCATTTCGAACAACATCTGCTACGCTAATGTTTATTCGAAATAGTTCTTTAAATTTATAGTATTAAGATCTCATTTGCAATTTCCTAGTTGCGTCTTTTGTTGCTTTTTAGTAGTTATCTATCGCGCGGTCGTTGCACGCAAGTTGTTATTTCAATTTTTAATACATCTCCCGTCGAATGAGTTCCTTTTAAGGTCAGTTACGTTGGAAAAAGGCCCACGGTGTTTTTTTAAATTATAATTATTTTTTGCCGGTCACCTATTGGTCGGCAGATGGATATAATAATGCTTGGAGGGATGTTTTTGTTCGAACGTTTTAGTTTGAATGTGGAATTATAAGGAATCTAATTTATGGGAAGTCTTGTTTAGTGTTGCTACTAGATGGACAGATAAATGAGCTTAATTTTATTATTGGCAACACTTATGGTAGTAATTTGAGAGTTAAAAAAAATATAAAATTGGCCATTTAGAATAAGAAATGTAGACATTAAGATATTCTAAGTATTAATATAAGTTATATAAATGCACATATAAAATTGCGTAGGTACTCCGTATTTGTTTGTTTAAAATAAAATAGGAAAACGTTTTAAAAACATGTTGACGCTAAAACCTGTAAACGTGTTATTCCTAGAACTCATTAGCAAATAGTTAGAACAAAATATTTATAATTTTATACATAAAAAGACCAACAAGGAAATAGATTTAATTAAACAAATAAATATACAGAGTATTTAATCGTAAAATGTATTACAAGTCAGCCATGTTTGCTGCTTTTTCATAACCTAAAAAAAGCTCTTGTTCTTTATAAATTACTAGTCGATCAGGTAAACTTCGTATCACTTACCTTTAATATTTTTTTTTGTTATCATATTTTCTCATCGTTTAAACCTTCCCTGGATCTGTACAAACATTTTAAAACCAAAATAAGCCCGATCGGTCCAGCCATTCTTGAGTTTTAGTGAGACTAACAAACAGCTTTTCATTTTTATATATATAGACTAGCTTCCGCCAGCGGCTTCGCCTGCTTCCCGAGGGAACTATTTCCCGTACCCGAATAAAAAGTAGCCTATGTTGTTCCTCAGGATCTATTCTATCTCTGTACCAAATTTCATCGGCTTACTGGTTTAAGCGTGAAAGCGTAACAGATAGACAGACAGAGTTACTTTCACATTTATATTATTAGTAGGGATCTATCCTAAGTATCCCATTATGATAAAACATGAAATTCTTCTGATAAATAAAAGTAAAACCTATAAAAAACACGCTTAAAATGTTTTAACAAATTATCATCGAATATTTACCAATAAAATTCATTGTACAACCAATAAAAGCCAATAGTACCACGTATTAAAATTCTCGAACCATCTCGAACTTTTACATTCCATAAAAAGATAGTTAACAGCTAGACAAATACAACAGATCGAAAAGATATAAAAATTACAAATGTACCGATTACTTCAATTAAGTTCTGAAGTAACTAACTTGAGCCGCCTTGGACGTGGAACGAATAAATTATCGATAAAACGGTTCATCGATAGTATCGATGAAACTGTAAAGTATCGAGTTTTTGCAAAAGGTTGAGCGCGCATGACTGGTACTTGCCTACTTGTAAGGGCGTGTGCACATGTAGCGATTATGTTTTGTTTTGTGATTTTATTTGTAAAAGTCAGGTGACATTGACATGATGACATTTTTTTTAATGCAATAATAACTATAATTTCTTAAGGATTAGTAACAATTTTATTTAACAGGAATTAATTTTCTGATATAAATAATTATTAACACACGCATTGGATGTAATTCTTTCCAAGTTTTTAGCTTATGATTTCATAACAAAGTTCAAAGCAAATCAAAATTCAAAACATGGCATTATCTATCAGATAGCTATCTAGATCTTTATCAGGAACCTGTGAAACTAACCCTTATAATATTAACTTTCTATGACCGTTAGTCGGCCAGTTCTGTAGTGATTTAGCAAATCATTTGCGCGTTAAAATGACAATAATATAAATTTAACGAGTAGTCCTGCGCCCACGCATTTTACTTCCTGCGGACGTTTTTTACGACTTCCAAGAATTTACGACAACTACAATCAATGGTGTGCAGCTCTAGACTGACTCAATGCCGCGCGGATCGATCATTAAGCAACTCGCTCCGTGGATGGGTGACCATCTTGTCATGACGAGTTCTTCCGCATTTCGGAAGGCACAAAATGTAAATGCTACATTGGCCACAGCATCTTTAATATAGGTAAAGTAAATTATGACTGTTCCCAATAAAAAAAACTGGCCAAGTGTGAGTTGGACTCGCGCACGAAGGGTTCCGTACCATTATTTATGAAAAATGAACGTATCTTTTACCTTCAACTAGCCAAAATACAAACATTTTTCGGGCAGCAAAAAATAACTTTGTTTTTCATACAAATGTATGAATAACAAAGTATTTTTTTGCTGTTTCACAATTTTTAGTATTTGTTGTTATAGCGGCAACGGAAATACATCATTTGTGAAAATTTCAGCTTTCTAGCTATTACTGTTAATGAGATACAGGGTGGAGACAGACAGAGAGACAGACAGACAACGAAGTCTTAGTAATAGGGTCCCGTTTTACCCTTTGGGTACGGAACCCTAAAAAAACAACTTTTTATTTCCGTTAGAACCCTCAACAAAACCGCCCGTCTAAACGAACCTTTAGTAATTATAACCCAGAGTATTACGTTTACAGTTTAAGTATTAATCATATAGAGATTAAAGTAACATTAATCTGTGTTATTACTAACTATACTATACTATACTAGTTACGGTTACTGAGATTTATCGAACTATTAATACTTAATAATTGAAGCTTTTTTGTATATTTGCGGCAATTTGCATTAGTTAGTATTTTTTGTGATAAAGTTAAAGGCTTAATGGATTTGTTATTGAAATATGTAAGTGTGGTAATTGTTTATATATCTAATATATAAAAAAAAAACTTATTTTTACATGGCCATTTCTACTTATAGAAAGTTCTTGTGTGATCTATCTAACAATGCCATATTAATTAACGACTTCCATGAAAAAAAAAGTACCTAATTTATCTATACTGAATTTAATTTTAAGACCTTTTAGAGCGTTAATTTACAGTGCTAACTAACTATAACCTATGTTTGTTGCTACTATCCATTTATGGGCCATGTTTTATCTCAATCAGTTTATCTGTTATCCCGTGGAAGCATAAAAGTATTTATACAGACTGTTACTTTCACATTTATAATATTAAAGTGCCTTCATGATGATTATTTTAATATGTAGTCACAATTAATCACAATCATTAATTTCCCCACATTCGCTTCAATTTCTTTCAATAATACTTTTTACTCCTTTTACACGCGAATTAAAAACGACTTAACAACATATTTCAAAGTCAATTCATTACTCATTAAAACTTAACCCATCATTTTAAAACACCTTACAAACTAGTCTATAAATTAGAATTATAAAGACCAAACAGCTGCCATTGTATTTTCCTTCTTTTCCACCTATAATTGCTAGATAATCGTATCATATATGACATGACATTTGACTAATTCTCAAGGGTGCCAACATAAGAACGCTACGCGTCAATGGATTTGACGTTTGCAAAGAAATGAGAGAAAAAGTGCCCCCTTCTAATACATTCTTTAATCGTCATTAGAAAAGCAATTGGTTCTTTTAAATATTTCTAGAAAGAGAGATAATGTATTTTTTTATAAGTCAAACGAAAATATATCTTACATTAATTTTAATTATGTTGCTCTTTTTCCCGCGGTTTCAAACGCGGAGAACCTCTTCCCATATAAAATATAGCTTATGTTACTGGAGAATAGTATAGCTTTCTAACAAAAAAAAAATCAAATCGGTTCAGTAGCCTCGGAGGGAACAAACAAACATACAAGTAAGCATAGTTCGTATAGATAAATTATTATAACCCAATCAATTAAAACTTCACAAATCTAATCTAAACTTTCACCTCATTATCATTTACCCCACACAAAGCTAGCTTCACTGACTACACAAAAAAGTCTTTAATTCACAAAAAACCTAAATCCAAATAACCCGATCTAAAAAGCTAAAACATGCTATCAAAGTAGTCATTTAGTATCGCGATACTTTCTCACGGTGTCCGCTCCCGCTTTCCGAAGCGTAACGTGCTACCTACCTTATATCATTACTACCTCAAAATTAATTGTACACAATTAGTGCTCCTTTCTTTCTGAATTGCAGCTTTACGTTTCAAACGGCAAAATACGGCTTATTTTGAAATGAGAATGTCAATTGAATGTTTTAGTTTTGTTATGTTGGTATTAATGTTTGTTGTTTTGGATGCGTTCGTGTTTTAGGATTTTTTTACAGGACAGAAATTTAAAAATTTGAGGTTTTGAAATGTCCTTTTTTTTTAATTTAAGTATAATAAGTAATGTGTGCAAGTTGTAGTTGAGATTAGCACATTAGGTATGAGAATAAAAGATCCATTCATAGTAAGTCTGAATAATACTTTTAAACATCACCTTGAACGAGAAATAATATAATTCAGATACCACTTCACATGATCTACTAACAAAACTTACAAAGCATATTTAAAAAATAACCAAGTCTATTTCACATCAAATATTTTGAAAACATATCACAATTATAATAGTTGGCACCATTTTAAACAGACCAATTTTTAACAAAGGCGTTGGGAAACCAAGTCTGCGAAACGCTTTCATAATATTATGTGTAACTTACTGTTAATCATGTAAAAAATCAATTGAATAGATGACTAGGCCGCAGGTGTTAGTTATGCAATAATTAAACCAGCGAACTATTTTAATATAAGCAGCCATTGTGCCAACTTGACGGCGCTGCTGGCCATTGACAACACAACTTTAGCGAAACTATTTTCATTGAAATTGTTTTGGTATTTAGACTACACGATATTGATTTTATTCGCGGTCAGAATATTGTAGCTCCTAAACTTTGCGTTTGATGCTTTTACTGGACATCACATGTTTAATATTAAAGTATGCTCCCAACGTGTGTATGGACAAGATATTTAATGAAAGAGCAGTCGGGGCTTAGTAACTTCTCGTTTGGAAGTTAGTTTACTCTTAGTTTGGTAACTAAAAGTTGATTTGCGTAAAAGCATATTTTCAGGATTTATGTGGCGTTAACGTGAAGTTTTAAGAGTAGCGTAAACTTCAATCTAGTAATTTTGTTGTCATACTGGAAAATTAACACATTAACTTGCCACTGCGGAGATACATTTATAGTAATGACATAATAAAATTCCTTTCTTTTACAATATTTTAGTGTAAATCCAAAACCATTCTGTAATGTGTCTTAAATTACTTTATAACCGGTACAAAATTAAGCACGCCTCACACACAACGACTGGCTAAGAACCCATAATTTAATAGTTGAACGCAACCATAACTCGTAATTTCACAATGTTGGCATCACTGCCTAATGACAGTTGGAAGCGCGCGCAAATTCCAAAATGGCGGCTGCAATAAAGAAATGATGGTGCGTTTCGAATCACACCGAATTAACTTCTTTTGTTAACGTGAACTTGTTGTGGGGAAAACTTGGTTTCCACGTAATGCCTAGGAAAATTACTTATTAAGACAAATAAATTGTGAAGTCATTGGATGCGTGCGTAGTGAATCATTGCTCTAGGAGTCAATAGGCAAAGAAAAACTGCAATAAAGTCGTAGATGTACTTAAATCTTGTGATCATGACGCAATATAAATGCCTTATTACGTGAATAGACTTTTTGTTTCAACTTTATCCGTAATTTCGTTGAGGAAAATTGTTTATTGTAGTTTGGGAAACACAGATAACACTTTCGAATGATAAATTTAAAATAATTTTGCCGCCTTGTAGATACTTCCTATATAGTAGGACCAAAACCACTCTGCCATTGCTTTCACTGGCATTCCGTGGTAACAACTTCCCGCTCCTGGACAAAAAATAGCAACCTCCCTATCTAACACTGAAATATTTTTACAAATCGGGCCAGTAGTTTTTAGATTAGCGCGTTCTAGCAAGCAAACTTTTCAGTCTGATAATATTTATAGATTTACTACAGGATGTCTAATAAAACTATACTCATTTCACCTTCACCAAGAAACTAAAATCAAACAATTTGAAACACACTAAAAAGTCACAATTCTCTTATACTCAAATATAAAAAAAATCATGACGACACCATTCCCACATCGCAAAGTCCATCAAAGTTATAAGTAAGCTTTTTCTAAACATTTATAACTATTTTATTTTCTTTATAATAAGCATTATACCTATATCACTTCATTCATTACGTTTAGATAGTGAGTGTACAAGATCATAAGGTCAAAGCTTTCTATCTCCTAAATAGAGACCCACTGTGATTTATGGGACATTAGAAAATATTTTGCTGTTGTACCTATCATTATAAAATGATCTATGTTTGGCTTGGGAAAAATGGCTTTAATGTGTCATCATACCTTTCTTGTCTGTAGGGCTAAGTAGCTTTTGATAATAAAGGTGCTGATTAAAATGTGGGTCGTTCAATTAACATTGAAGAGAAAGAAATCCATCAAAAACTTATAAAACTGGTGAACAATTTTTCATGAATAATCTTGGTATGGACATAAATGAAATGTGAAGAAAAGCATGTATTTTTAACCGACTTCCTATATAGGAGGAGGTTCTTAATTTATCATCGCAAGAATGAAGACAGTACATTTAATTAAATTAATTAAAATTGGATTGTTATTTTATTTAGAACGTGTGAAACGTGAACGTTTGTTTTACGAGTAACAACAAACAAAAAGTTTATTACTTCCATAGTTTACGAGCAGTGTAATGTAATTAGTCAAATGTTCTAGTTTACTGTCACAGCTTTAAAAATATATGTTATTTTTAGTTCGTTACTTATCTTAGGAAGAAATGTGATAGAACGTTTTTTAAGTACCTGAAAAACTGATGTAGCTATAAATCTATACTCATATTATGATGCTGAAGAGTCTGTTTGTTTACGGATCCAATTAGATAAAATCTTTCAATGTTAGACAGCCCATTTATTGAGAAACGCTATGAGGTTTTTTATCCAGGAGCACGGAGTAATTAGAAAGTTAATCTTACGTTTTATAATTAAACTAGCTTCTGCCAGCGGCTTCGGCCGCGCTATACTTGAAATCCCGTTTTTTCCCGTCCCCGTGGGAATTTCGGGAAATCCTTTCTTAGCGGATGCCTACGTCATAACATCTGCCTGCGTCCCAAATTTCAGCCCGATCCATCCAGTGGTTTCGGCTGTGCGTTGATAGATCACTATGTCAGTCAGTCAGTCAGCTTTGAGTTTTATATATTTAAGTAGATAAAAACTAAAATACGTTTCGGTATTCTGACTGTTATTAAAATGCCATTAAAAACTGCATTAGAATAAAATAAAAGACTTTGATTACCCCATATATCGTAACTATCTGAACCATCAAACAGTTCTAAGGAAGCTAAAACACATTAAAATAAACAAACGAACAAGCTACTAAAACGGTATCAAATAAATTTATACCCCACATGAAATCAACGGAAAACTGTAATTTAATGTACGGCAATAATCGCTAGGTACCAAGTTAGTTTATTGGGAAAAACCGCCATTTTATACGTAATATTAATTTAATCACATATTAGACGTAGGTTTAAATTCTGACCAATGGGCAATAAGCGTGTTTTGCTAAACGCACTTGAGTATATACCTACTTTGGGGCACTATTTTCCGGTTCGCAATGTATTTGTTAATATCAAGGTTTTATGTTAATAATTTTATGTTGTTTGTACTTGAATATGTGTGTTTAGAACTATGCGTAATATAATATTAGTACCTACTGATGTCTTCTTTTGTCTTCATGATTTTCTCCGTCAATGGATCAAGCGAGTATGTATTTAGATTTGATGTCATACAGAGCTGAATTTTTAACATCAGCCATGTCAAAATCAAGATTTACAAACTACAAGAAAATACTCGTATCATTGCATTGCTCTAAAATTCGAAGATGTACTCCCATAATCATTAGTTGATCTTATGAACTTCCACATTCAAGATGTTGAAGAATGTGCTAGTTAGGAACCACTGGTCATATTTCTAAAATTCTTTCAGTCTTAGATAGCCTATTTATAGAGAAAAACAATAAGATGCAGTTTTTATGCAAATATGCGAAGTAGATCCTATGGGACTAGACCGAAACCATTGGCAGATGCTAGTATTGACATAAAAACCTAAATTAAAATTATTACCTAACCCAAAGGTTCCCAAACTTAACAAACAAGCAAGTCCGTAGACCCCCGTCTCCCGTCCCACTGAGGGTTCACCTAAACCACTTTGGGAACCTCTAGCCCAACCACCAACATCTCTGCTACCCATATATCAGCACAGAACTACATAATATTACATAATGGATGACCTTCACACGCCACGAGGGTGTCAACAAAAGTGCATAGATAATGCATACATAGATAGAATGCATTCGTGCATCGTGCACGTAACTGTAGTGTGTCAGGGCCATACAGCATGTGCTCACAGCTGATACACACTTGGTAATTTAATTTATTTCATTGCTAAAAATTGTGATAATGAACACTTTTTGAACGTCAAAAATTACAGAAGCTAACCTGCAAAAATCGCTCGCTCTTCACCACTCTTATATGTTTTTGCTGGGAAGAAGAAGCGGCCCATTTAATGCCTGTCTATATGTTAAGTTTGAAGAATCTTTACACAATGTTACGTCATTTTCTAATAATTGATTATGAACATAGTATTGGTAGAATGTTTAAGCTATTGTGGGTTAGTATTGCTAGTTAATAGGTCTCTAGTAACTCGAATTCAAGTGTAGTTTAATTATAAAACGTAAGAATTAACTTTCTAATTACTCCGTGCTCCTGGATAAAAAACCTCATAGCGTTTCTCAATAAATGGGCTGTCTAACTTGAAAAGATTTTATCTAATTGGATCCGTAAACAAACAGACTCTTCAGCATCATAATAAGAGTATAGATTTATAGCTACATCAGTTTTTCAGGTACTTAAAAAACGTTCTATCAATTTTTCCTAAAGATAAGTAACGAACTAAAAATAACATATATTTTTAAAGCTGTGACAGTAAACTAGAACATTTGACTAATTACATTACACTGCTCGTAAACTATGGAAGTAATAAACTTTTTGTTTGTTGTTACTCGTAAAACAAACGTTCACGTTTCACACGTTCTAAATAAAATAAAATCCAATTTTAATTTTTAATTAAATGTACTG
>NWSH02000081.1:3117365-3148401 GCA_002382865.2 Heliothis virescens | reverse complement strand
ACTAGCTTCTGCCAGCGGCTTCGGCCGCGCTATACTTGAAATCCCGTTTTTTCCCGTTCCCGTGGGAATTTCGGGAAATCCTTTCTTAGCGGATGCCTACGTCATAACATCTGCCTGCGTCCCAAATTTCAGCCCGATCCATCCAGTGGTTTCGGCTGTGCGTTGATAGATCACTATGTCAGTCAGTCAGTCCCCTTTGAGTTTTATATATTTAAGTAGATAAAAACTAAAATACGTTTCGGTATTCTGACTGTTATTAAAATGCCATTAAAAACTGCATTAGAATAAAATAAAAGACTTTGATTACCCCATATATCGTAACTATCTGAACCATCAAACAGTTCTAAGGAAGCTAAAACACATTAAAATAAACAAACGAACAAGCTACTAAAACGGTATCAAATAAATTTATACCCCACATGAAATCAACGGAAAACTGTAATTTAATGTACGGCAATAATCGCTAGGTACCAAGTTAGTTTATTGGGAAAAACCGCCATTTTATACGTAATATTAATTTAATCACATATTAGACGTAGGTTTAAATTCTGACCAATGGGCAATAAGCGTGTTTTGCTAAACGCACTTGAGTATATACCTACTTTGGGGCACTATTTTCCGGTTCGCAATGTATTTGTTAATATCAAGGTTTTATGTTAATAATTTTATGTTGTTTGTACTTGAATATGTGTGTTTAGAACTATGCGTAATATAATATTAGTACCTACTGATGTCTTCTTTTGTCTTCATGATTTTCTCCGTCAATGGATCAAGCGAGTATGTATTTAGATTTGATGTCATACAGAGCTGAATTTTTAACATCAGCCATGTCAAAATCAAGATTTACAAACTACAAGAAAATACTCGTATCATTGCATTGCTCTAAAATTCGAAGATGTACTCCCATAATCATTAGTTGATCTTATGAACTTCCACATTCAAGATGTTGAAGAATGTGCTAGTTAGGAACCACTGGTCATATTTCTAAAATTCTTTCAGTCTTAGATAGCCTATTTATAGAGAAAAACAATAAGATGCAGTTTTTATGCAAATATGCGAAGTAGATCCTATGGGACTAGACCGAAACCATTGGCAGATGCTAGTATTGACATAAAAACCTAAATTAAAATTATTACCTAACCCAAAGGTTCCCAAACTTAACAAACAAGCAAGTCCGTAGACCCCCGTCTCCCGTCCCACTGAGGGTTCACCTAAACCACTTTGGGAACCTCTAGCCCAACCACCAACATCTCTGCTACCCATATATCAGCACAGAACTACATAATATTACATAATGGATGACCTTCACACGCCACGAGGGTGTCAACAAAAGTGCATAGATAATGCATACATAGATAGAATGCATTCGTGCATCGTGCACGTAACTGTAGTGTGTCAGGGCCATACAGCATGTGCTCACAGCTGATACACACTTGGTAATTTAATTTATTTCATTGCTAAAAATTGTGATAATGAACACTTTTTGAACGTCAAAAATTACAGAAGCTAACCTGCAAAAATCGCTCGCTCTTCACCACTCTTATATGTTTTTGCTGGGAAGAAGAAGCGGCCCATTTAATGCCTGTCTATATGTTAAGTTTGAAGAATCTTTACACAATGTTACGTCATTTTCTAATAATTGATTATGAACATAGTATTGGTAGAATGTTTAAGCTATTGTGGGTTAGTATTGCTAGTTAATAGGTCTCTAGTAACTCGAATTCAAGTTTGCAAAATGCCGAAAATATAACTTGCTATGAAGAAAATATATATAAAAATATTGCATGGCTTACTATATTTTACTATGACAGTAGTTTATAGAATTTATAGCATTGCATATAGCATATTTGACTAAATTTCACATGCCCCAACCTGAGCCGATTACAAAATTGATTCATCTCTTGTTCTGTATGGGTATTTTACTTCACTTTTTCGATGTGGTTAGTTAAGTTTTCTATATAAATAAAAGCAAGAGTTCTATCTAAACCAAACCTGGGTAGTGTGAGGTTATTTTGAACGTAGAATAGGGATCTATTTATGGACAAATGCGTGGGAGTATCTGAGTTGCTACGAAATTTACGTGGAGAAAACCGTAGCATCGTAGTCTTTGCTACGACGATTCATTAGAAATTCGTAGAAAGTAGATATTAATACTTTTTTTTAATTATGGATATTTAAAATTATTGCAATTTAAAGTCAGAACAATTTGTTCAGTTATTCAGTTAATGTTTTCCTTCACAACGGTGATATTTAAAAATTTCCTAGTAGTGATAAGAAATGTACTTTTTGAGGTTATCGTACGAGGTACGAATGGTGCTTAATTGGTTTACATATATGCAATACTTAATTATCACTAAAATGGCAGACCATGTTAAACATTATTTTCCTGTATTTAAAAAAAATATATATTGATAAATAAAATAAATATGACCTTCGTAATACACAAATAAGAACTCACTTAGCACTTCATGCACCACAAAAATATAACAAATATTCACTATAAGAGCTAAACTGTAACTATTCTATAAATGTACAAACTTATAGTGACGCCCATTTATCATACCAAAACCGACCAATGCCATGTCATCTAACTTCACAAATTTATTTGCTGTCACACCTCCACAATCTCAATTCTTAATGCAACGGAATAAGGTTTAAATTCGCGCGTGGGTTCGCGTCTAAACTTGTTTAGATATCCGTGTCGGTGTGTTGATGACGCACACAGACGCAGCTGCTCGATTGCCTGAATGGGTACGCACACACGCGCACGCCACGAATGTCACGAAATCCCGACCGTTTCTAGGTTAGATCATGCGCGAGAGCATGTTGTGTGACCATGACGCTGCGCAGGACAGTTTTGCGTTTTCCTTTTATGGTTTTACAGGCCTGTAGATCTGATGTTTGGTTTATATGGCGTTTTTGGCCTTTTTGGATTTGGAATTTTTGTTAAAGTTGGTTTTTGGTACTTAATAAAGTTACAATTTAAGCTATCAGATTAACTACGTTTTATGTGGTAGGTATAATAATGTTGTACTGTAATAGGTGAAAAATGTTTCTAAATATTTTGAGCAAGCATAATTATACCCTTATTTAATTACTAAAATTGGAATTTATTAGCTCAAACATACACGCACATACAAAATTAATTACGGCCAATTAGCTTAAAAAACACTCCCCAACCCATAAGAAACTCTTAACATTTCAAAAACTGTATATAAAATCGAAACCTTGGTTAAAATCGTGCTTTCTTATGGTGCATGTAATTTGAAAGGATTTTTAATTCCTTTCACGCATCCCATTCAAAATAAGTCTGTTACAATGTATTGCAAAAAAACTGGACCATCATTATTTATTCATCTAGAGTAGATAAATACCACTTTCACTCGTTAATTTTACTAAATTATTATCATATTTTTCTCTAATATTTGTATATAAAGGATAATTCCCATCCTAAAACTTGAAACATGGTGTTACGAGCGACCTTGCGCACGCGGCTGCGGCCTAGACCGCGCTAGAACGCTTTATTTATTCACTGCGCCTGCGCGTCGGGCCCGCAGACAGATCTTATAGCGTGTATAGATACGGCATAGGTTTTATAGGCTTTGTAGAATTGTCTGTTTGTTGGTTGAAGATAATTTATTTGATTATGTAGATGAAGATTAAGGATTTTTGTGATAAACGCGCGGCTTGCGTGCGGTAATCGTGCGGTTGCTGCATCAATGCTGCACGGTTGCTTCAACATGCATTTTCCAAAAATATAAGCTACTATTTATCCAGGTACAGGAATGTGTTCTCCTAGGATTTGAGTGAAACCACTTGGAGCAGTTAGTATAGTCATAAAACAAGGATTACCACATAATATTTCGAACATAAGCAAACAGTTCTACAATTTATTAGGCGCAAGAGTTATAGGCGTTTAACACCTCATAAAGTTTCTGCAAACTATTGGTTAACCATTGATTACTATACTAATTAGTTGTTAAGTGAGAATTAAATTATGGACAGTAGGATATTGAAGAATATCTTTCGAAGTTGCAAGGCTATTTTTAGTGGTGTTATTTCAGTCGAATTATTTTTCTAGAGATAAATGCCCATAAATATTGTTTTTATGTTACTTAATATTAAATATGTGAAAGCAGCTCTGTCTTTCTGTATCTGTCTGCCAAGTTTTCGCGTCCAAATTACTGAAACAATTAAAATGAAAATTGGTACACAAATAGGCTACACCCTGAAAGGACATAGGCTACTTTTTATCAGGACACCTGAAGCTTACTACAGGTCAAACCGCAGCCAACAGTAAAATATAAATTCTATCTAGATAACCAGCCAATCCTCTTTTTCGTATTCCCTTTTTTTTTCTTTTTGACGTTGAAGTATAGCTCCGAAATGACCTGAATAGCCACACGACAGGCTAACGAGCTTATATCTGTCATTTTGATTAACGACTGCTAATTGTTGGGGCAGCAGTGTTAACACGAGTCGATTGGATCCTAAACTACATTTGTTTTGTGTTTCGATGACCTATTTTATGGAGGTGGTCTGATTTTTTGCAAGAGAGTGTATTTTTTGGGTGGTTCAGTGTTCTAATATGGAGCTTGTTTGTGGGTTATTTGCCTCGTATGTAGGTAGCCATCAATAGCTGGTCTTGTTAGCCTAACGGGTAACATCGATTAGCTTGCTATTATCTTTCTGTTTTTGCAAAATAATGTTGTGAATTCCAAGACGCTACTCAATATATCCCACTCAAAAACATCACAAAGATTTGTGAATCTCAAGCTTATCAAGTATTTTTATTACCTATTTAAAATAAAAAAGCATTAATTCAAATTATGCCAATAAGCAACACTTTTCGAACGTCAAAATTACATGAAACAGGCCAAAAACGCGCGCCCTTCACCACTTCCTACGTCATGTATTTTTGCTGGAAAGAAGAAGTGGCGCAACAAACTCCCCAGCAAAACATACAAAGCCAAACAACATTAACAAGCAAATAATTACATTTAACCATCTACTTAGTATTGTTTCAACTTCCTCAGTACGACACAAACATTTAAATTCTTCACAAAAAACCATCTAAGATGAGACATTCAGGAAAATATTGCAAAATCTAGAAAATCTTCCATTCTAGTCTTGTCCAAGGCGAAGGCAAGGATTCTATTTATTTCCGTATTTTTCTAGAATTATTAGATTGACAATAGACATTATATTCAGGGTATATTTTAGCGTCTATTGTTGAAGGGTTTTATGCGATTATTTCCTTAAGTGTGTAACCTTGACGTAAATGGTAGGATTGTCGGAAAATTTTAGGTCGTTTGTTGAAAATTTCGCGAAGATAATGAGAAAAGTATATATATCTTTTTCCGTAGAAGAATTTATAGAAACAGTAAACCTACCAACTTACTTTGGATAAACTGTTTTTAAAACAGCAATTAGCAGTCACATTTAAAATTGTCCGAGGATAATTTTAATATTTATACTCCCATATTTATAGGAGATATTTATACTCCTGGAATAGTCATATAAAATTGTCCTCGGACAATTTATAAATATTTTATTTTGTACATAATTTTTCTCAGTTTCATTCACTTCATAATTGCCATGTTTCTCTTTCTCTGGAAGGTTCTAGAACAACAGAACTTCTCATATAAACAAACCTTCTAGAACGTTCAGGAACAAAACAAAACGCGATCGCCTAATGAATTCGCATCATGCAGCCAACTTAAAATAGCGCAGTTTTAAATTCTAACCTTAGATCTTGATTCGCTGAAGGCCAAACCACTGGAGCGTCCAATAAATGTGATTGTTTGTCTGTTAATGTCATATTCATTTTATATAGAATGGAAACGACTTTTCTCTGGAACCTGTTTTTATGGAGGTACTGTTACTTGGACTTTGGTCGCGAGTTTATCGCACACAGTAGACTAAACTGTGGGTTGATAGTTGGTTGATAGTCTGTTTTGAAGGTTGTCTTTTAAAACTTTTTAGTAGGTATAATGCCGGTCGGATTCCTGATCGTTGTAATATGCGCATTCATCTCCATACTGATCATAAGCCTGATCAAACTATTGGCGTACTAAAAGTTTGCAATGCATAAAATTTTGCCAGTTTGTGAAATTTTCTCTTAAATTATTTTTCCCTAAAAATCTATTTTTATATTTCTTAAAAATCCTTTAATAATTTCCTAATAAATGTTGACAGTTAAATGGAGCAAAAAAATACCCCATTTCATCTTATAAATTCTAATAGAGATCTAAATAGATAGATCCTGTAGAAAATAACCTTCAAAATGTCACAAATACGACAGCAAGGCTATCCCGCTAACCCTCAGTTAAGGTTTCGTGTTAACATTTAGTTAACACTTGAATGATATCACCAACTGTGTCAAGGTATCTACAGTTAACTAGTTTGTGCTATCGGTTTCACTCGTATCCTACCGGAACTGAGTCATTGCAATGAAAAAAATATATTTTGTCCTTAGTAAGGACATGTTCAACTTTGTGTGAATTTTGGCCCGAATTTTGTGGCCTATAGTGTAATGCTGAAAAATTATAAATTTAGATATTTAGTGTATTGTGAAGTTAATAAAGCTTCTTAACTTACAATACATCTTACTGATAAAACAAGCAATCCTTATGTGAAAATAACTCTGTGTGTCTGTATGTCTGTCTGTTGCTCTTTGACACTATAACTGAGAAAGTATATAGGCCACTTGTGATTCAGATGTGGGAAGTAATCCCTTCAGAACACGGGGAACATAAAGTAGTGTCATATTTGGTCAAGCTGTTAAACCACAGATCCGTGCATCGGAGAGCACGTTAATGTCGGTCCTGCGCCTGATCTCTCTCCGGTCGTGTCGGATTGCCGTCCCATCGAGTTATGAGAGTGAGGGAATAGGGAGTGCACCTGTGTCTGCGCAAATGCTTGTGCACAATATGTCCTGCGCAGCTGGCTGATCTCCTTATATGAGAACAGCCGCCGTGGCAATCGGCTAGGACGCCATAATCAAACCACAGATTAGAACACAAACTATCTAAATTTGAGTGACGTTTGATACAAAGAAAAAACAGTTAAAATGTAATGGTTACCTATCTAACTAGATTGTATACAGTACAAAATTACTGGTACCTTTGACGGCCTTATCAAAGGCAGTTAAACAGTCTAACCGGTATTTAGAAGTTGGCCTGAGATGATAACTTTGGCTTTAATGTGTTCAAATCAGGCAAATACAAGAAAGGTTTTTGGGTCAAGCCTATTTGTATTGAATCATTTTCTCTTTCTATGAAATTGTATTTCTATCTTTCGTGATCATTATCTATACTAATATTATAAAGCTGAAGAGTTTGTTGGTTTGAACGCGCTAATCTCAGGAACTACTGATCCGATTTAAATAATTCTTTCAGTTTTAACCCATGTATCGAGAAAGGCTATAGGATACTTTTTATCCAGGTGCGCGGAGTAGTTCCCACGGGACGCAGGTGAAACAGAAGCTAGTAATTGATAAAAAAGCTTAAATGGTTGTTATTTAAGCACCTTTGGCAGTCGTCACGGGTAGTCTGAAGCCAGAAAGTCTGACAACCAGTCTTACCAAGGGGTATCCAAATGCCCGGGTAACCATGTCTATATGTTGTGCTTTGAAGCTAAAACTACAGAAACTTTTTAAATGAAATAGATAATCTGAAAAAGGTCATACTTAGCCATTTTTGACCAGGTAGTGGGAAGAAGTAAAACTGCGACAAATAGCCGTATGAAGACACTAATTTTGGATTTAAAATTAACATCTTTTCGTTGATAATATTCATTAACCAAAAGTATTTTCTCTTCAGAAACTAGTTTTCTGTTGCAGTAATATCGTGCACTTTCTAAAATGACTGTCGATCTTTCTTAAATACTTTTGAGAACGACGTATCATTGCAATCATTAACAATTTCATGATTGCAATGCAGCGGTTTTGTTTATTAAACTTATTTATTTTGAATTTGTTTTACGTGTAGTAAATAAACATAGCTAAAAATGTACATAGTTTTAACACATAAAATATGACACATAACTTCTTATCCAAATATGTTTTAAAAATTATACAAATTAAATTTGGGGTGAAAGTTACTACTGAAAAAATACATACATGTATCATCTATACCTGAAATTATGAATAAGAACGACTAGTATCCAAGTATGTTTATAAGCAATTGGCTCAAAATCTACTGAACCAATTCTTTTATTTCACTGTTGGGTAGCTAAACTATCCCCGAGTAATACAGGATATATTTTGTCCGGATACGGGAAGAAGTTGCCTTTGTAACCGGGTGAAACCGCCGGCAGAAGCTAGTCACTTATAAAAATAAAGTAGGTACTTAAACATGTGCAATGTTAAGTCGAAACATCACATTTCGCTATCTAGGACTACGTTATCTCCCAGATAAGGGGATTAGCGCGTCTCCCAGATAACGTTTCATTTGGATTACACACTAAATACCTCTCTACTTCAAATACTCATAAAAGTTATTTGTTTTATGTTTTAAAACGTAGCATTAACTTCTATCAAAGTATGTTCTAGAATCTAGAATAAAAATTCATAAATATTAAGTTATTTCTATCTAAATATATAAAACTCAAAGGTGACTGACTGACTGACATAGTGATCTATCAACGCACAGCCGAAACCACTGGATGGATCGGGCTGAAATTTGGGACGCAGGCAGATGTTATGATGTAGGAAAGAATCATCCGCTAAGAAAGGATTTCCTGAAATTCCCACGGGAACGGGAAAAAACGGGATTTCAAGTATAGCGCGGGCGAAGCCGCTGGCAGAAGCTAGTTCTAAAATAAAATGAGTTAAAGTTTGTAAGTTTTTGAGGGTGTAAGAAGAAATCTCTGGATTTACTAAACCAGTTTTCAAAATTCATCCACCTATACAAAACTACGTTATTTGTAAGTGTCACAGGCTATATTTTCGGGTTATTCCCTGAGTACCCCGATCCCCTAGGCCCCCGTCCCGGAGAACCCCGAAAACGATAAATATTATTACATTTCTTTTTTCTATTGTTTTCAACTTGTACGGTTAACATAAAAGTGCTTTAAATAATTATATGCCTTTGAAATACATAATATGACATCAATTTATTTGAAATTTTGTACAATGTTGAATCACATATTATGGTTTTATCTGATTACAGTTCGAATAAAATGTATCAAAAATATAAACATTATCAAAAGATACTTAACAAATATAATTTGTTTACTATTTATGACAACAATATTCATTTCAAATTCGAAGCACACAGGCGGGCGAAAAGGGTTGCAAATATTTACCTGAGTGGGCATCTAATTATGATAAACAATAGAGCTAATGCGTTCTATTTTAAACTATTTGCTATGCTGCATTATAAAAAAAATATTCCTGAAAATGAAACTGTTGTTGCGTATTTTTTTAATTATGTTAATGTTCCATTTCGAAAAGAAGAAGAGATACAGAAAATATAAATACGTAGGTATTTTGAAAAAGGAAATGTTGTGATAAATAATAAAACCTGTGATTGTTCTGGGAGACTCATATTTTATTCTCTGATTATAATATTTAACTAAACCAAGCAAGATTTTATATTTTTTTCCTGTTCCTTAATTATAATTTTTGTTATAATTTTAGTAAGTAATAAAAATGTATTTAAAGTTTCATCTGCTGACGCTACTTTTAAGCTAAAATGACTTTTAATTGAGTTTACCAAGATAAAAATAAATCGGGGTGCTCCGGGACGGGGGCCTCGGGGATCGGGGTACTCAGGGAATAACCCATATTTTCTCCGGTTACGAGTGTTAGTTCCCCAGGGAAGGAGGTAATACCCACGGGAAGCATTTAATAAGAACTAGTTCGATGGTTGGATTTAACCTAAAGACGGGGCAACATTTCAGAAATTAGGAGAGGTCTATGTGCAACACGGAATTGATGTGTTCTTAGACAAAAGAGACTTCGAAAAACTCTTGACCAAATCGAACTTAGATCCTCGTACTAAGTGTCACACTTTCCCACTAATCTACTAATATCATGNTATCGTCTGTACTTGTATTGAAAACAAAAACAAATGTAATTTATTTTATTACCATCGATAAAAAGGACTGTTATGTTAGTTAATATATGTCTTTGTGGCATCAAATCTCCTAATCTTCATCATCATCTGCCTAGCCTTTTCCCAACAATGTTGGGGTCGGCTTCCAGTCTAACTGTATGCAGCTGAGTACCAGTGTGTCACATGCAGCGACTGCCTGTCTGACCTCCACAACCCAGTTACCCGGGCAACCTGGCGCCCCTTGGTAAGACTGGTTATCAGACTTTCTGGCTTCTGACTACACTAATCTACTAAAACAATCTTAATAAAAAAATAACAGTAATAAAATCAAATGATAAGTCAAAGCTAACAATTTTATAATGCTATAAACATTCATACATAGTGATTAAAAATCTATTGAGCTCAGACTACCCCATACAATGTAAACTTAATTGATGGTCAATCGCTGTCAATTGTGTGTTGTGTAATCTACAATGTTACTCTATTTAACGCTGAATAAATCCAGTTTTTTACATATTAGCTACGATAGTTTTTATGTCATAAAAATATAGGATTAGATATTTGATTGAAGTTCAGAGACTTGTAAATTTTGGACTTATTTTGTCCCAAATATACTTTTGTTTGTAACAGGCTTCATAAAGCGGTCGGTTTTTAGATTACCGGTCGTTCCCAAAAACCTTACTATCTATTGATTGGCTTACCAGAGATTTAATTTTGACACTAGTCTATACAGGTAATTTCAAACTCTACCTCTACTACTACCTCTACTACCTCTTGTAACCAAATCGACGACAGATAGTTTATTGAATTCAGCAGTATGATCATATATCGAGATCCATCGAGTTATATTCGGGGTTTTAGGCTGAGGCCAAACGAGCTTAATTTTTTAAGTCGTGAGTCGCAGAATTTCGGTCACAGAAAATCGTTACAAACAAAAAAGACAACTCATTTTGTGTTGCTGTGTGAATCAAATAGGACTTTTGTATGAAACCGAATGTAGCACTCACTCACAAAATTACTTTCGTTTGGCCTCAGCCTTATAGATGTAAATCAGTGATTAGTCAGAACTCCGAAAGTCTGTCTACCAATAGTTTTTTAGACGTGTTACCGAGTTGTATTCGCAGGGTCAAAAAGTCAGCCTATGTACATTTATGTCATAGGTCTAATATCCAACTGCATTTAAAGTCAATGAGCTAAAAAAACTGAGATGACATCACCTATAAAAATTCCAAAAAAAAACATTTAGAACCATATACGAGTTTTAGTCATCTAAATTTAGATGCTCCGCGCAGCAGAACTAAATAAATATGTAATTACATACATATAAGGTATTGGTGTCGTGGACCAAGGGCGTAACCTTGGTAACTAGATTATTTTACACTTCACTTATATGACAAACTAATGCGCAGTTTCCAACTGAAAATATTCGGTTTTAGATTGCAAAAGTTTGATCAAACCTCTTGGGTGTTCCGTTATTTTGTCGGCGCGGATTGTAGCTTGGTTTATGTTTTAGAATTTTGTTTTAAAACATTTTTTTGGCTTGTAAGCTTTGTATTTTTGGATTGTTTTTAGTATATGAGCTTATAATTAATAATAAATAGGCTTCAGTTAGCGGTTTCACTTCACACACCCAAATAAAAAATTGCCTATACTCTTTCTCGATAAATTGAGCTTTCGAACACTTCACTTTTCCAAATTGGACCACTGTGTAGGATTTGCGCACTCAAACGCACAAACAAACTCTTCCGCTTTATAATATTAGTATAGATTAGTTCAATCTTAACTTGGAACCTATTTGAGCACCTATGAGTCTTGATTCTCAGAATACAGAATGTAATGAACTAATGACTAATAAGTTTGACTGATAAAAAATTCTGATCAGATCAACAGCCAAGTTCAGTACAAGCTTCTATTGGATCCTTTACAAAGAAAGTTGCATACAGTACCAATGTTTTATTACAAAAAAAAAAAACAGAGGCCTGGGTCTTTGGTGGAAGAATTAGCATTTCCATACAACGTGGCAATGCAGCCAGTCTTCTGGGCACATTACCGGAGGACAGTGATGTGGAGGAATACTTCGACGCCTAACATCACTCATGTTCTTTTATATACGTTTCTATTTTAGTTTGTAGTATCTGAATACTTAAAAAAGTATGTTTGAGTCTAAAAATTAAGGGTTTAGTACAGTTTTAAGCTTGTATCTTTCTCTTTGTTTTACTTAAAAGACCTTGGTATCTATTTGGTATTTTAAACCAGTTAAGTTTAGATACCACCCATTATTTTATGCCTAAAACGTTACCTACTTTTGTTCGCAGCCTAGCAGGAGCGTACTATGTGCATTTCAAAACCAATTTCCAGCAATTGCTTCGAACAACTTGTACGGAATTTAAAACAGAGAAACACAACGTTTGATAATTCCCTAGCTATTTCGATCATTACTAGTTTTTTGGAAAAACTGTATTCTGTTCCGCCATTTTGTAAGTTTACGCGGGCTTGTCATGTTGACAGTTGCATTTTTTTTCGTTAGCATATGGCATCGAACATTCTGCCTTTACTTTATACATACAAGTTATATGAATATTAGAGTAGAATAGACAAGAATAATATTTATTGTAAAATATGTTAGGTAGTTGCAAACGTGTGCCAAATAGGGCAAACCAAAGCGGAAACTTTTGCCTATTAATACTAGGTAAAACTGAGTCAAAACTGGCCAATTAGGTAATGTTTCGATTCCAACAGCCAACCACAGAGTAGCTGTGATGATTAATTCCTATTAATCGTAAAAAATGGCGGCCATTAATTAAGGAAGTCACGGCAATGGCATTTGTGCTGTCAATACTCTAGGGTTTTCAATACATGGTTTGTGACGTCATAAGATGATCTATCCTGTATTATTGTCTATGGAAGAATAGATTAGGGTATGTTGAGACCCTGAATGACCCATTATACCCACTTATTTTTATATAATAGGGTATAATTTGTTTGATGGCCATATATAAAGAATAAAAACAAAGGTCTGTGTTCATTATAATTACTAGCAGAAAAAAACAAGTTTCCACATAAATATACATGGGTATTTAAATTCGAAATACGCTGAGTTAAATATTAGCATTTTATTTATATTTCGTAGAAGGATGTGACAAATATTGACCGATTTAATATGAGCATGTGAGCGGCCAATCATATTACCGCCATTTTGAAAGAAGGTACTTTATCGTCGCCGAAAGTCAACATCGTTACGGGCAAGAGCTTAGATACGGAACCGTTTGGGCCGTTATCTAACCGTGAAAAAAAACCCAGCGCCCGCCCACCGCACCACTTGCTTACGGTATTTCGAACGAGCGAAAGAGATAGACTGCGCAGTTTTCCATACACAAGAGGGGGACAGATATATTTTTGATCGTGCGTCGTGAACGCTGAGTCAGTAGTTTGTTTGGCCTAAATGAAGGTTTTATTATATTAATTGCTTCGATAGTGAATTGTTTGTTGGGATGTTTGTCCGTTTTTGTTTTTCTCGACGTAAAGGCTGTTGTTTTCTTGTGAAGCTGAATTTAATTAATAATTAGGCCTTCCTGTTCTAGATAAAATGATTAAGTGAGTTTTCCTACTGGTAATTAAGTTAGTAATAAGTGTAACTTACGTAAGTCTTGTTAAGTTATTATGTTTGTAAAGCGATAAGTTGCGTGTTTTTGGTCGCATTGTTTTATGATTATTAAGTGATTTGCATTATTTAAAATTTAATTATCAGTCATAATTTTATGGTATTATATTATTTTACATTTTTAAATATGTAGTACACAGAAGGAAAAAAATCCTGATCGTTTCTGCTAACATATTAAAACTTACAAATAATATTTTTTTATGAAATAATATTAACAAATGCTAAATAAACTATTAATCCAGATAGTCATATTTCCATAAATCTCAGTTACTTAAATAATAAGATAATATCAAAACCGAAAGTTTTCACAAGCAACAGTCAACTCAAAAACTTTAAGACAGTTTTCATCGAAACTTCAAAAACATATTTCATTGGAACTGTCTTAAGAAAGTTTATTAATTAAACTAACCACGGCAAAGTATACTGTTCTTATTTGATATTTTCTGATTCGTTTGGTAATTCCTTTTCGTCATCATCTGCCTAGCCTTTTCCCAACTACGTTGGGGTCGGCTTCCAGTCTAACCGGATGCAGCTGAGAACCAGTGTTTTACATGGAGCGACTGCCTATCTGACCTCCACGACCCAGGCAACCCGATTCCCCTTGGTAGGACTGGTCTGCACGAAAAAACGGTCCGACCATACATATTTTTTTGCGTATTCATGGATAACTCCAACGTTCTGTAGAACTACTGCCAAGCTTTTCATTCCCATTTTTAATCCGTCACTCCCAAAATCAAGCCTATCCAAATAACAGCACAAAAACTTGCGTTCAAAAAAAAGGTAACACACATTTTTTGCAGAATTTTTAATCATCATGTACTCACCCATACATAGTCCGAAATGTGTTTTTTTCTACTTACAAAGACAGTCAGTATGATTATTTTCCCATGAGCCACTTTGTGGGAATCAGTACCCGCCAAATTACTGGTGGCAGAGTATTGTCTCATTTCTTTGTACAGATAGTGTAACTGATGAACTGTATTTTTAATTATATGTGTATGCGACAAAAGTGGAATGTATAAAAACTTGATAACTTAAGTGATACATAGAATATATCACATTAAACACTCAGTGCTCTTCCTCCTCTCTCCTACTATTATCATATGCCGTGCCTGACAGGGTCCATAATTGTGACTAAATTATCTATATACCAACAACCTGTATACATTATGATACACAATAAAGAATTGAGAATAACTTAGATATGAACAACCAGGCTTAGTTACTGTCAAAACCTTGCTACCGAATTTGGTGTTTTTAAGTAGCTATTGAATAATTCAAACAACCTTTAAACTAACAAAATCCATAGCCCTAATTTAGGTGTTTTATGGACAGAAAAATAGGTCAAATTACAATTTTTTTTAGTCATGATCATCATTTTAGCCATGAATCGCCCAATACTGAAACATACCACTTTGATTTTCAAAAGCATCGGTTAGAAGAAGCCTGTTACCAGCTACCTACCTATTTGTCTTAGAATTTCCTAGCTTACTAAAAATAACATAGCAACATAAAACAAGATAATTTGGTATTATAATACGGTATTTATTTAGCCGCCATTTTGTTTACGACACAGTTACTAACAAGCTGAGAACAAGGTCAGTTGTAAGTGGACAGATTTGACATCTAAACTGTGTCTCTAGAAATAAAATTATATCTTGCACATGCACGTTTAGTAGCCTTGAATGCTAATATTATAAATCTTAAGGTCTGTCTGTCATAAAAAAGTATGCTACATAGGTATCTTTATGGAGACCCAAAATACAGCTCCATTCAGGTATATAGAGATGAAGTAGACCAGTTGCAGGAATGAGGACCTTGTCAGGAAGGTCGTGATCATGAATGTGGATGATCATATTATACTGCTGAAGTCTGTTTTTCCCGGTAAACAAAATCTGGTAGTCTTCGAGTGAAAAGTGACTAGGTTACTTCTAGGCAAGAAAGTAAATTGTGATAGTGGTCAAAACTACCATCAACAAAAATCGGAGGGGTAGACATAAAAAGCGGAAAGTTTTACTTGTGAAATGAAGTCAGAAAAAGAAGTACGGAAGATGACATGATGTGCTAGCCCCGAATAAAATAAAATAAAATTGAATTAAATAATAATAAAATTGGTGCACTAAATTCTTTTTCTGTTTTTTACCTATCATTCAAATAATCAAATACGACAATTTCCCTTTGTTCAAAAAGCGAAACTATTGAATTCTCCAAATAGAACTCTCAAGATCATTCATTAATTACACATCTAACAGCTGATAACGATTGTTTGCACTCGAGTGTAATTCGTAAGACTCATTAATTTGTATCTCATGATAAGATATCTACGTCTTGTGTTACGTAAGCTGTCTGTCTGTGTGACAATTCTGGCTTTAGCGTTACATATTTCTTTGTAGTGTTGCTTTTTAGTAAACATTGACCAAAAAAACAAAAATAAGGCTTTAAAATATGTTCTGAGATAGCTAAACTTATAAGATATTCAAACAAAAAGTCAGGAAGATGTGAAGTTAAGAGTGAAAAAGTTCCTTAGTGGAGAAACGTTGCAAAAAAATTGCCAGAATCTTAGCTACAGAAAAATAATTAAAACCACCAAGGAATTTGACATAACTTAACTTGTATGGTGCTAATGTAAAAATCCCAACCCTAGTAAGAAAAACAATAGATATATTGGTTATAGAAATCAAACCAGAGATCCAAAGTTGTAGCAATATCTACTAACATTACAAGGAAATAAATACCAATATCAACTGCACCTATAAGGAAAATAAAAATCTAAAAAAAAAATAAAAGAGTGACTCATTTTTCATGTCCTTCAGTGTATTAGAAACAAAATGGCGTCCATGTAATTTTCGGTCTGTTCGTTTTGCACTTGACTGTGATACGTTATCAGGGTGTTATCAGGACGATAGCAGCCGGTATTAGCATTTTATCAGCTACATGTTACATGTACCTATATAGGTATAATATAGTTATTGCATCGATATATGGAGTAGGTAGATTATGTTATAACATTTTAAGTAGATATGTGTGTTTAATACCATTTTTAGGGTTCTATACAGAAAGGTTAAAACGGAACCCTATTACTAAGACTTCGATGTCTGTCTGTCCGCCCGTTTGTCACCAGGCTGTTTCTCGTGAACCATGATAGCTAGAGAGCTGAAATTTTCACAGATGTATTTATGTTGCCGCTTTAACAATAAATACTTGAAACTATAACAAAATAAGAATGTTAGGGTGCTCTCCTATAACAAACGTAATTTGTTTTGTACGGAACCCTTTGTGCGCGTGTCCGACTCGCACATGGCCGGATTTTATTACTCTCTACCAATATGCAACTAGTGTCTGACTTTTCATGAGAGCCTGCAAAGGCCTATTTAAAAGAAAAACTTTTAACTTCACTTCTTGAATGAAACTTCCTGAACACACAAAAGTTTAGTATTATTCTCCTGAAATCATTTTAAAAATAACAAATAATACATTAATTTATGTTAAAGATTACTTTAGACAAGAAAAAGCGACCTATGAAACGAATATTTTCTGAAAAAAATACGAGGACAGAGGTACACAATATGCAAAAAAACATCCTTTTTAAATAAATTCACAACTTAATATTCAGTTCCATTTTAATAAAATTATTCAATAAATAAACTTATGGAAATTCCGTATAAAAAGTATGTCAAAAAATTATTCCAATAAATTCATTAACGAAACAAATAAACGTACGGACAAAAAGAACAAAGAGTTTAATATAATACGTGGACAAACATACATTTTATATATAGATAGGTAAAGAGCATTCATAATAATGTAAGGGCACTATTACAGTGGTGAGCGATGCGAAAGATATATTAAAGCTATAGATTTTTTCTGTTAGCAAATTAGTGGCTAAGCAGTTTGTGAAAAAATCTTTCACTGTGTGGAAAGTTACATTACTCCAAGTATAAGCTATATTTTATCCGGGTACGTGCAGTAGTTCCCACGAGACGCGAGTGAAACCCCGGAGAAAAGTAGCAAATAATTTGATATTACCGGTTCTTAAACGAAAACTTCAGAGATTTCTTTTGTATTTAATATAAAATGATCATCCACAAACTTGAGATTAATATCAAACCAATATTGTTATATCATTACAATTATTCAATACCACGAAAATTACCTCCAAAATTCCGAAAAAACAATAATCAATTTACTGGAGCTCAGCATATATTTTTTTATAGGTCAAAAAATCTCTCCGTATCGCTTGCCCTACACTACAAGCCTTACCAAAAACAAAAGGTACGTCCATGAACCTTCACGCCAATTGAACTGGGTCGGAGCAGACATTTTCAAATCGACCATTGTTACTTGACATCTGATTCGTGGCGCTAGTAGCAATGAAAACATGATGATGATGATGATGGCATCCTAGCCGATTGCCGGCCACGGCGGCTGTTCTCTTAGAAGGAGATCAGCCAGCTGCGCAGGACATATTAAAGTGCACAAGCATTTGCGCAGATACAGGTGCACTCCCTATTCCCTCACTCTCATAGCCCGATGGGACGGCAATCCGACACGACCGGAGAGAGATCAGGCGCAGGACCGACATTAACGTGCTCTCCGATGCACGGGCAATGAAAACATAAAATTATGGTGGACCATATTATGGTCTGGCCGTTTTTTGGTTCAATTGATAGTAGCTGTCAGTCAGTACAAATAAGTCAGTCGTCCCTTGAATAATGACAACTGTCAACTGCACAAAAGATTCGGTTACTTAATGCCAGTTTCCTCTGATTTTAGACAGTTATCTAACAGATGATGCCATTGTACAGACAACAGCAGGTCAACGTATACGAATCTGTCAAATTTTACCAATCGAACATTAACCTACATCCGTTGTGATAAGGTTGAAAATCGATTGCAGAAATTTGACAGATTGTGGTAACTTGATATGCTGTTGTCTGTACAAGTAACATGCCATAGTATATGCCATAATAAGTAGTCAAAATTAAGAACATTTCTTTGGCATTACCTGTCAGAGCTATCCAGTACTTTATCTTGAGCTCTATTGTCAACAGAAAACTTGTAGAATGGAAATTACTGAAGTAGATACCAAATATGCTTACATCGATTAAAAAAATAATTTAAAAATATTCTGAAATTAGTCTCATATAGCCATATCCCTCTTATTTTGGTGAAAAATATGAAATTTCTAGTACATTTCGAAAATTAGTTCCATTTTTATCCGCGGGTCAAGATATTTTGGTGGCGTATAATTTGGTGATAGACGTTCAGAATGACAGATGTATGCTACGTTCATTATGGTTTAACTTTTATGAATGTGGAACGAATTGAATGATAGTAATGTTTTTTACTCATTTATTTTGTTGTTGACGTCATAGTTATTGAAAGTGAAACATTGTTGATTCTTAATTGAAGATAATATTAATTTTAGTATAGTTTATTTGATTATAGCTGTTTACACCCGGTTACACCCGCGTCTCGGGGGAACTTTTTACCGTACCTTGTTCAATATAGTCTTTGATACTCGGCTTGTTAGTCTAACTTCCCAACAGAAAATAATTCAAATCGTTTCAGTAGTTTCGGAGCCTTTAGGGTACAAATAAGCAAGTAAGTACCAAAAAATATTTCCTCTTTATTATATTTTATCTGATTGTTTGATATCATTAATTAGCAATCTAAAAGATGAATAAATTACTTAAAATCCGCAGCTTCTACCAAACTATTCCCACAGACACTCCGAAAACGCAACAATATCCAATTTACGAAAAACTCACTTAAACTTACAAATTGCCTTAAAAACTCTAAAAACTACTTTGGAAATAAAGCAATTCGCAAGTTCTCAAAGCAACACCCAGGTTACTTGGTGTATATTGCTAGAAAAATGTCTGGATAAAGAAAATGAACTTTCTTAAAAACTAAAAGTCTGACCTACGAAATTACTTCCTCGGACAGTGCAATAAAACTCTTTGGGGGAAAGGTGGGGCCTCAGTGTAAGCGGGAAAGTGCCCTGAATATTCATGATGGAGATGGTAAAATCTCTTATTCACAGATAAAACAATTTGTGCGACTTTGGACCGCTAAGCTTTTAATTTCGAAGCATAAATTGTTTAAGAATAGCAAAAAATAAAATATCATTTTTATACGCAGTACTTATTTCAATGGTGTCATGTTTCTGACTGATGATGAATGTAGCATAAACTTGCCTGATTCCATAAATTTGATTTGTCACAAAACTTGTGGAACCAGCATCTTTTAGCACTTTAGAGATTATTTTATGAATACTTATTAGACGGTTGTATTCAATATTGCATTACAAAAACTTGATTTTTTATGAAGTTTTTCATACAAAAAATGTAACACTGTTGCTATACTCGTAAAACACCATCAGTACCGTTAACTCAAAGATAACGAGTACATTAATACCATAATTACATAGTTACTTAATGTATATTAAAGTGATTTTATACCGGCGTATGATGGGCTGTGTATCATGAAATTACTGTGCAATTTATGATATGATTTATGAGGTAATATAAGACATAACTGAATTGGCGTTAAACATGTTAAGGTTAACTCTAACGACTAAAATATTTGTATTTTATCGAAACCTAGATACCATTCATGGCGTCGAATTTTTTTAGACATATACTACTACGATTAGTATACACAATTACTACCTAAATATTATAGCATTTTTGTGCACGCTTAAGAAATATTAGTGTTTAAAATTGCTAAGATTGTAATTACAGACGACAGCACATCAAGTTACCACAATCTGTCAAATTTCTGCAATAAACTCTCAACCTTATCACAATAGTGCAAGGTTAATGTTCGATTGGTAAAATTTGACAGATTCGGATACGTTGACCTGCTGTCCTTTGTACCTACTTAATTAATCTTAAAAAAAACTATTTTTGTGTTTTATAAGTGTCAAATGACAAGACAAAAAGGAAAAAAAATATAAAATGAATCAACTAAAAAACATAGTCAACTAAACTAAATATACCACAAATCGTTTAACATAATTTTATTCGCCTTTATAATCCGACCCACTACCACAAGACAAACTGTAACATTAATATCAATAAGCGATTTATCGCTGTCACTGGGGCCCACCCTGACGGGCGCACAAGGGTTCGTAGGGGGGTGGGGAGAGCGGTCAGGGTGGCTCTGGGAGGGGGCAGGGGTTCCTAGGAGCGTAATTGGGACTTTTTCTTTGGACTTTAGCCTTTTGTTTTGTAAAGTGACTTCTTTCTTATGTCGGGGACTCGCCAATCGATTGAGGGAAATGAAGGTTTTTAAACTATTCGGAAAGTCGGCGAATATTTTGTTGGAGTTCGCGCCGGGATGAAGGAAAGTGGAAAGTTCTGGTATGATGGAATAGGCATGCCTTTGGGGTTAAGTTCTGATCGAAGTTCAGATTTTTTTTGAGAAATATAGTCCAAAGTGATTAGAACAATCTCTTTAATAAAACACTGGCACTCAGCTGCATACGGTTCGACTGGAAGCCGACCCAACATATTTGGAAAAAGGCTAGGCAGATGATATAATGAGGATTTTCCGGACGTTTTTTTTACGTGTCAGATAAAATTGTGCCATCATAGTATAACACTCATATTAAGCCAGTCTGTCAAATTATGTACTCAAAAACATAAACTTTGGAGTTTCTTCATTTCAGGCTACATCAACTCCGAAGAATTTTCTATTAAGGGCAAGTTTCACAGATTCCAGATAAAGCTCTAGATAGCTATCTGACAGATAGTGCCATATAAATATTTTTTATTTTGATTAATTTTTCTATGGCATGATCTGTTAGATAATTATCTAGAACCTGTGAAACTACCTTAAATGTACAAAAAACCCAATCTAATCTAATAGGGTATACAAATTTTATGCTAATCTAATCTTTTGTACCGTAGATACATAATATTATGTACGTATGTATGTTTGGTACACGAAACAATATTCTATTGTAATTTAATGAACCGATTTCGATGCAACTCCCGTATTCTAATACTGAGCTCATTTTAGTTTCGCGTCTGAGGTGGGGTTAAGAAACGAATTTTAAGTCTTAACTGTTGATTGTGTTGTTGTTTGTAAAATACTAGTTTTTGCCTCTTGCTTTGTCTATAATGTGTACCTATTGGAAATACTGTTTATAGGTGGTTACGCAACTGCTGAAGTGATTGCAAAATATAATGTGTCTAATAAAAAGATTATTGAATCAACGGTCAATTTCAGAGGTTCCAGATATATTTCTGGATAGTTATCTGACAGTTAATGCAATGAAAAAGCATAATTAAAAACATTAGCTGTTTATCTAGAACTTTAATTGGCCCTTAGTACCTATATCAAAATTGCAAAAAAAAACAACAGAAATCCTATTTTTAATTTATTGTTCGTTGTTGTTGTCTTTTAGCAAAATGCCAGAATTATTTTTGCATGGATTTTGGAGATAACTGGATTATCATAGTGGCTTTAGTATTTAATGTAGCAGGTATCAAAAATTCTAGTAACTTTTGTAATCTATCAAAATGAAGAAGCTACCACGTGAAGAAAAGATGATAGACGTTGAAAATTTACAAGATTGTTTTAACTATTTTTGCCCAATATGTGCACAATATTTAAATCATTTTTAAGAAATGAAACTTACAAAGTTATGTCTTTTAATATTCATCGCTTCTTATCTCCAAGATTACATAATAATATAAGTATGTATGTAATATAGCCCAAATCGAACAGATAGCAACATCTATTTGTCTCATATTACACTGATATTAGACCTAACTCCTGTATTGATCTAGACAGATGCACCGTAGGCATTGAATGATGACCAGAATATAAACGACTAATTTAATAGGTTCCAAATTAACTTACAATCCAGTTTTTAAGGTTCCGTAGTTTCCCATCCCGTGGATTTTTTAGGAAATTCAGTCTCATCTCGCGTTAGAGTCTTAAGATGAACCTCTGTGCAAAATTTCAGCTTTATAGGTTTACAGGTTTGGGCCCTGCGTTGACGAGTCAGTGAATGAGTCAGGACTTTGATTTTTATGTGTATAGACTAGCTTCTGCCAGCGGCGTCGCCCGTGTCAAACTTAAAACCTCGTTTTTTTTTCGTTCCCGTGGAAATTTCGGGAAATCCTTTCTTAGCGGATGCCTACGTCATAACATCTACCTGCATGCCAAATCTGAGCCCGGCCCCTCCAGTGATTTGGACAGTGCTTTGATAGATCACTATGTCAGTCAGTCACCTTTGAGTTTTATATAAGTAAGTATTTAGATTACATGTAAGCTACTTTTTAGGGTTCCGCACCGTACCCAAAGGGTAAAACGGAACCCTATTACTAAGCCTCCGCTTGCTGTCTGTCTGTCTCCAGGCTGTATCATAAAGCTGAAATTTTCATAAATTACTTATATATTTCTGTTGCCGCTATAACATATAATTAAGGGGGTCCTCATACAATAAATGTGTAAAACCGCAAATTATAACTTCGTTGTTTGTTGTTGAAAAACAAAGTTATTTTTTGTTGCTGAAAAATGTTTGTATTTTGGCTAGTTGTAGGTAATTTTTATTTACATAAATTTACAACATTCTAATAAAAAAAAACTTAAACTAAAAACTACGTAGGTAATAGATACGTTCAGTTTTCATAGATAATGGTACGGAACCCTTCGTGCGCGAGTCTAACTCGCACTTGGCAGGTTTTTTATTCGAGTACGGGAAGTAGTTTCTTTGGCATTCTTTGTGAAACTGCTGGACTAGAATATAACTAAAATAGTCTCCAATAAGTACCAAAATCGATAACCTAAAACCTACCTAATACCATCAACAAGAAAATCCTTTTCGACCATTATCCATTTCACATTAAAACTTAAGTATTTTTATCAGCTATACCCATCTTTGTCGCACATATGCTAATGATACGAGTTTAAATATGCTCCGTCCCTTTCCCACTAAGTTCTTATTTCGCTCATGTTCAATTATTAAACCGTTCTGATCTAATTAACAAATGCCAATTTAGTGAACTGAATTGGAACTGGGGAATCAGTGGAGTGGTATTTGTCTATACTAATATTATAAAGAGGAAAACTTTGTTTGTTTGTTTGTTTGGTTGTAATAAATAGGCTCAAAAACTACTGGACCGATTTTAAAAATTCTTTCAGAATTCGAAAGCTACATTATCCATGAGTGACATGAGCTATATTTTATCCGGGTACGGGTAGTAATTCCCACGGGATGCGAGTGAAACCGCGGGAAAACAGCTAGTACTAAATATTTTTGGTGGACGCATTTTTGTTGTGTGGAAAACGACTCTTTTCATATAAATCTTCCAGTGAGCTTGTGTTGATCAGGTAACATATGTCATAGTTTTCTTAAGGCTACCTGACGAGCCCTGTCGTGGATTGAAAACCTTCTGAATGATAGGACCAAAGAAACCAGAGACAGTTTCAGAAGTTTCAAGCTTTACACAATACGTGATGTATTTACAAGAACAGTCAGGGTCACACTCTCTTATGAAGTAAATTAGCCCAGGTTACATTGAGGAGTATTTTAAGCAGTCAAACTATATAAAACATAATATCGTATACTTTATTGCATCCAGTTACACTGGAAGCGGATGCGAAATTATTAATAATTTTAACCCCATTGGTAGAAATACAAGCTGGGTAATTTAAATTTAAACAGTACTATCATACCAGTCTAGTTCGAGCCCACATCATTTTTTTTTCCAAAAAAATATGCGTTAACACCCTCTCCACATCTGCCACAGTTCCACGACGATTATAGCCGACTGGAGAAGTCGCATTAATTGGAAATATAGACATAAGGTTTACCATGAGATTATTTATGTTTGTTTGTCTTAAATATGCACCAAACATTGTTAATTAGTAACTATAGATTATTGGAAATTGATTTTAAGACTTTTCTTAACGATGAAGTCAATTCATAGAATCATCTTCTGCCTAACCTTTTCCCAACTATATCAGGTCGGCTTCCAATCTCATAGGATACAGTTGAGTACCAGTATTACGTGGTGTGATTGCCTATCTGACCTCCTCAACCCAGTTACCTGGGCAAACTTATACCCCTTTAGAAACACTGGTTGTCAAACCTTCTGGCTTCTGACTACCCGTAACGACTGCCAAAGATGTTCAAATGACAGCCGGTACCCAATTAAACGAGTTTAATAAACACAGAATGACTTGGTAAGATTGTCCATAGTTTGATTAATGTTAATACCTATGCTACGTTCGGTAGCAAGCAATGATTAATTTTAAAGATTGTTATGGTGTCTTTTTTATGGTAAAATGATCTCTTTGTGATTTGTATATGGTTAAAAAACTTAAGATATTTTCTCCTGATTCTTACGCCAACTATAGGTAGTCATCTCTCCTTACCTGAAGCAAAGAAAATAATATACATAAGCAAACACAATTAAATGTTATTAATTAAATAATATTATATTATAGGTGAATGAAAACTTCTCGAGGAAACCTGGACTGTAAAGTCTGAAATCACCACCCGCATTGAGCAAGCGTGGTGGCTAACGCTTAAGCCTTCTCTGTGTGGGAGGAGGCCTGTGCCCAGCACTGGGACGATAAAGGGGCTGATAAAAAAATAACACATAATAATGGGACTATTAAAAACTATTAAAAATCGTAAAGAATAATATTTTTGTGACCAAAACTTTTCCGACGGCAATGTGTGCCCATTAATAAAAGAAAGAAAGAAATATAATATTGAATATACGACCAATAGGATATTTGCTGTTATATTTACGTGATAGCCATGCCTATTTTAAATAAAAAAGTAAGTGTATGACAGGTACCTATTTTATTTTTTATTTAATTATATCAAAGCTAATGATTGAGTTTGAACCCTTCATAAAATCAACACAGCAAACCTCGAGACATTGAGACTAATAAAGGGGGTTATTATTACTTATAGAATTTATTTTTATAGATTAAAGGTAAGTATGGAAGAAGAAAACATACTTTCTGATCCCAAATAAAAATTAGGATAAAGGCAGAGGAATGATAAATGCTGATGACTTATTGATGTATATTTCTAACACAACTATTACACATGTTCATAAGTAAATTTTTAATAAGACCCAATCCCCCTATAACACTAGGAAGTAGTGAAAGGGGGGCGCTTTTGGTAGTACTGTCCTTTGTAAATGAGGTGAAAAGGTGCTAATCTAATCTAATTTTAATAAACGATTTTGACTTTAACTTCGAATCAAAACAAAGCTTAATATTCCCCAAACACAAGGCACACTTATCACCAAATGGCGGTCTCCCATCTTGTAACGCAGATATCTGCTCAAGTCCAGATATTGATTGTAACCTGCCGTAATATAATTATCTGGATGGCCTGAGGTATGGCCGACATGGACGTACAGACATATACATATATTTGTATATAGATAGACGAGACAATGCCGAATTACGCTACTGAGATGTTCTGGCATCTGGTCCAGATTATGGAGTAGGATAAGTGTGATGCTGATGATGGTTAGAAGATGATAAAGTGGTTTTGTTAGAAGACATGTTAAGCTTTGTTTGTTTTGTAATCACTGCAACTCCTAAAGAAACGCTTTGGAAGCCTTGCTAATATTGTTAATGCGAAGATAGTCTAGAGTCTAAGAAAGGAAATAGGCCTCTTTTAACCCGGTTGCGAGAAGTGGTTTTACATTGACGTAGGTGAAGCCATGGGCAACAGCTTAGTTACCTAGAAAAATATAAAATTGAAGGCCAGATCTTGCCTGGAAAATAGATACTGAAGCTTTTAATTTAAATCTATTTGAAAGCGACCTTGGTATTGTTCTATCATATTGTCCAAAATCCCAAATCCGTCAACTTTTTACTTTTTATTTTTGTAATAAAATAAAATTATCATTAAATAAACGACAAATATCACAAAAAATTTAACAGACCATAAATAACCATAACTCACAAACACTAGAAGCACAGACAAAAACTAGCATACAGCCTACGATGTATTTATCATCTGTGCTCTGACGTCATTTGAGTGCGTGTCCCACCGACTGCACAGTGGATTAAAACGAATACAACATTTTTGTTACAATATTTTTGATAGGCTTAAAATCTTTATTGGTGCCGAAAAATATTGGAAAATGTGAATTTTTATTTGGGTTATTGGAACTTTTTAGTAGACTATGTTGTGTAAACTGTATGGAGGTAAACAAATTTTTCGAAATTAATTGAGATGATGTGTTGGATGAGGAAAGTGTTGTTTGAGATGGCCTGGCTTGGTATGGTATAACAGTAAAAGGGATGATTTAGCCAATATTTTAAATAAGCGCTCTTCATCCTCTCCTCTATAAAAAACTACTTTTGCTGTGCCCGACAGGGTCCATAATTGTTTACTTCTAACAATGCCAACTGTTGTAAAATACATTATGGAATGCAATAAAGTATTGGGTATTTATAGGTAAGCACTTTTTGAAAAACTATTATAAAGCTTAATAATGGGCAAAGGCCTCCCCCAAAGTCTTCCATTCTTCTCTATCTGAAGCATGCTGTGGCCGTCAGCGAGAAAATTGACCAGGTCATCTCGCCAGCGCTTCCGAGGTCTACCTCTAAGACTTCTTCGATCGAGGCTTTTGCCCAGAAGTGGGACAAGACAGGCTAATAAAAAAAAAGCTTCACATTATAACAAAAATGAAGAGTACACATTTAGTGTACTTCTACCGTATCGTTTTATACCGTAGGCATCTCTGGTTAATATAGCCGATATTTTTTTATTTACAAGCAGTAATATACTGTCAAATTGCATCCCTTCAGTAGGTTTTACATTCATACATACATACGATAATGCCTATCCTACAAACATTTCTCAGATTGACATATCTATATTGAAACTTACTATAATAAAGTTAAACATGCAGTATAATTTAAAAACAAAAATTCTACGCAAGTACTACTCAAACAAGGACAGACACAGTTGCGAGTGTGTGCGTTCACCCTAATAATTTTTCGCCTAGGTCCCAGCTAGCCCGAATCGGGGCTAGGGAATAGGGTGCGCCTAGATAAATGTAGCGTTAACAAAACAATTGAGAGATAGTTTGTTTTATTATTTTATTCTAAAAAGTTTATTTTGTGACTTTGGTATCGATCGCAGAGGACACTCCTAATGCTAATCGAACTGTTGCACTATTGTGATAAGGTTGAAAATCTATTGAAGAAAGACATAGTGAGGTAGGTTGATGTGCTGGCGTCTGTACATATCGAATGTTCGTAATATTAGTCACATTGTTAGATAAATAGTATTAGTAGATGATTCATATTGGAAGGTTTTTTTGTAATTATTGTGGCCTGATCGCGAGATTAATATTTTATTAGGTATGGACTATTGTGTGACTAATTTCAAATAGACAATATTGCGTAAAACTATTGTATTTTAAAATAAAATAGGTTAAAAGATATATTAATTTATGTTACTAACGAAGTAGCTTCCTAACTTAATAGATATTATAGTAGGTAGTTAGTTAATTATTACTGACTTTATACAGGTCTACGTAACACGTCCTGAAAATAATTTAAAAATAGCATATCCTTTTTAGTAGGTAATAAAAAAAAATATTTTGATCAACAAAAAAAAATCTAGCCTTTTTCACTCAAAAGTAAAAGGAAAGGAGTCAACTAATTTAAAAGGCTTATTTTTTGGTGAAAGAATTAGCATTGCCATACAACGTGGCAATGCAGCCAGTCTTCTGGGCACGTTTCCGGAGGACAGTGATGTGGAGGAATACTTCGACGCCTAACATCACTAATGCCCTTTTATATACGTTTTTTAGTTTGTATTATTTTAGTATCTAAGAGTAGTTTTAAGTTTGTAAATATATATAGACGTAGATTTTGATATGTGTATATAAATTAAGATTGTATATATTATTGAATAAACCCATTTAAAAATATATATATATATATATAAGTACAAATAAAACATTGGGTCGAGTAAAATTTAAAAGAAAAACATTAAAATACCGAAGAAAAGAAACAAAAAATCCAAAAAAACTGTCATCATAAATCATTATAATTACAGCCTAATTTGCGGACGCTACTGAAACCGAACCCTTTCTACAACGATTTGTTTTAAAGGTCGTCGCCCTCACGCTCTCTCTTTCACACACGAGGGATTTCATATCCTCTGTCCCTGTCGCACACGCATAGGGAAACACGACCTACGGAACCATGGTAGGAAGAAGTTTTTTTTAACCGGAAGTTTGGATTTTGGTGATGTCTATGGATAGTCAAGTAATTATTAAATAAATACATGTAAAATATTATGATTTGCTTTTTGTTCTGGGGGAATAACTTCCCGTAGCGGGATAAAATATAGCCTATGACAACATAGCTTGTCTTTCTATTTGTAAAATAATTTTCAAAATTATGGTCCGAAACTTACGCTTACAACCTCAAAAACTCAGAAAACGTTACTAAAGTTCAGTAAAGTTTATATTGATTACCAGTTTATTAGCAAAACAATATCTTTTTTATTTTAATCTATCACAATGTTTGACACTAAGAACACTATTTTCAAACTAATTCAATTTCAACCACCCTTAGTTTACGCAATTTCTCAAAAATCATTGAGTGAATCAAAAGAATTAAACAAAACAAAGCTACGGTATTATAAATGACTTATTATGGAAATTATCAAGTAAGTACTAAAGTTATTCAATAACAGTAACATTATACTTACGGCCGATTCCAATAACCTATCAATCTCGGAATTTGCTTACTAGAGATAGAATTTTGACATTAGCCCCGTACAAGTAACGTCAAATTCCTATCTGTAGTAAGCAAATCCAGAGATAGACAGAATATTGAATTCCGCAGGTAGTAAGTTTAAGTTAATCTTTCAGTTACCTATTTCCATAGATATTCGTCTAAACTTCAGTCCCATTTATTATTCAGATACAATAGTTTAGAAAGAGCAGTTGGAACCCTGAAAACTAACTTTATGAGAGTGTCTCCCTACATACTACTCAGAACTGAAAAAAATAGATAAAGACTTTGTATAATAAGACTAGCTTCTGCCAGCGGTTTCACCCGCGCCCCGTGGGAAGTACTTGGCGCACCCGGATAAAAAGTAGCCTATAGCCTTCCTCGATAAATGAGCTATCTAACACTGAAGTATTTTTTCAAATCGGACCAGTAGTTCCTGAGATTGGCGCGTTCAAAAAAACAAACAAACTCTTTAGCTTTATAATCTATATTATTATAGATGAAGGCATACCTAGATAGGACTAAAAATATTCCAAACTTGAGTATATTTTGTTTTTTTTCTTTAGTGTCTTCATTTAATGTGTGTTAAATACGAATGAAAATGTTTGTAAATGCTAGTAACATCATAATTTCAATGTACACTATTCACCTGTTATTTTGACTTTTACGCATAATTAATTTATACACATTGCATCGTCCCTTTTCCTCATGAGTGCAGTAAAAACTACGTCAACAAATGCCAATGATAAATGCAAGTACCCAAGAATTTATATAGCCATGTTTCCTTCCTGCGAACTGGATGGCCCGTCAATTTTCTAGTACTAGGCCCTCGAACCCACAATTACACCACTTTATGTAACAGGTGCAACATAATAGACCATTACTCCCCCTTCCAAGTTAATTACATAATAATTCCATCCTCAAAAACATATTTTTTCAAAAAAAAATCTCAAAAAACATCGAAAAATCTCAATTCGTAAAAAAGGCGCGCTACCATTGGCGTAGGTCAGTAACCTAACCGTCATTCATTCCAATTTCAAACTTGGAATTCCGAGCGAAGAAGCTACGCACACAGCCGCACCGCACGCACACGAATTGGGCGGGTTTAATTTGTATTTGTATTTATATAGGGCACGCACACACGCGCGCATTATATGGGTCGGCACACAAATACAATGAATGTTTTTGACGAGTCATAGGGTCATTTCGCCTGTTCGCGTCCATTTAGTGCAGTTAGCAAGTTTGAAGGAGAAAATAAAAATGTTGCAGCACTAGTTTCAATGAAAAAATGTATGTAATGTGGTGACTATATAGTCTAATTTAATATTAACTTTCAGTTTCGTTTGAAACATCATGAGTTTTTTTTAAGAAAAGGCAAACGACAGAATTAGGCTTTTCACCTACTTTGCGTCCACAAAATCCAAATTGCGTCCACCCCGGGACTATTTCGCGTCCACCAGCTTAGAAAAGGTATGAGGGGGTGATATTATTAAGGAAATGTAAAGAAACACTAGATCTTATTAATTTATTTATTCAAGAATATAATTATTAAAAAAAT
>NWSH02000081.1:3103314-3113397 GCA_002382865.2 Heliothis virescens | reverse complement strand
CGTGTTCGATCAATCTTTGTTACTTTTTCTACAATCGTAATAATGTGGACGCAAATTGGCTATTACAATTATGTAATTTTAATTACAAAATGAACGAAAACCCAATTTATTTTAATATTTTAATCACTCAAAAATAAACAACTAACTAAAACGTAAATGGACGAGTTCGCGTCCATTGTGGACGCAAAGTGGTAGTTTAATAAATTCAGAGTAGTACTTCGCGTCCACCTCGTTTTAACTGTTTAATAGATAAAAAAAAGCAAATTAGTAATTAATATTATTAGTTTTTGTTATTTTTCATGTCTCGAAACATCTATTTATCCTCAAGTTCACATAAAACATAAAGAGACTTACCGCCAAACGCGCCGCTGCACACTATTTTTTTACTAAAATCCCACACGTCCGCACTCCGTTGTTGAACAACCGAAATTAACTTATTTTTTTTACACAGATTAAATAGGCACTCGGAACTTTTGTCTATGTGAGCGTGCTTCGTACACATTGAGATATTGACAGTTATAACATTCACGTTCATTAGTGTGATATTATATTTATTTGCAAGTATTTTTATAGGCAGGTCCGAAAATTGGACGCGATTTAGGTGATGGACGCGATAGGGCGAACTTACCCTATAAGACGGTGTTTAAATGAATTATATTGTTGTTTTGAAAGCGATTAATCAATGCAACATGGCTATTCCTTATTCGTTATTCAAAATTTTATAAAAACGATTGGATGTTTCATTAAAGTTTGATAGAGAGAACTTTCTTTTAAACTTTTACGTCTATGTAGGCGGTCTTGGCATTAAGACAAGTGATCGGCCTCGACTCCTCGAGCTAATCTTTAAAAGATACTGCAGCCGTCAGCGGAAACATTGTCTCGCAGACATTCCGACTGACATTCGTCAGGGCAAACGACCTATTTCGTCTGCATACAAATCTAGCAACGTTAGCATTTCGGTAGCATACTTAGGCGTCTTTGAACGGAAAATTTACGACCAGTTTTTTCACCGTTACGTAACTCTCATGTTCATGTAAATGTAAAACAGAAACGTAGATACGTTTAATAAGATAACACAATGACTTACAATTTAACCTTACGCGCACAATGTCATGTTGAATTACACAACAAAGTTATACAACCTAACCTTCCTCAACATTGTGTGAAAAAAAGAAGAAAAAAAATACAGCTGTCAAAAAATTTGTAAACAGAACGAGCATTAAAATTTCAAAAAAAGAACTCGTCATTCGAATTTCGCCGTGTCGTCACTCGCAAGGTGTTCAGTTGGTGGTGTGCGTTCGGCGCACACGGGCGCGCGGTGCGTCCGTTTGGGGTAGGTTAGGGACGGAATTGGGGTGGGCCCCGCGCCGAATGTTCAACAGCGTTGTTCGTGATATTGTTGGGATGTTACGCAATGGCGTAAAGTTCGCGTCACATAAGTTAGCTGTTTTTCGAGATGCAAACTTATTTGTTGCGAAGCTATTTTTCAATTCATTTTTGCAATGGTTTATTGATTTTCTATGACTATCTCGAGTAATTTCTGTGTTCAAATATACTCGTGAGAAAATGCCCAGAATATACTTGAAAAGTTAAAAGAGAAGTACTTGGAAAAATGCTCTTACTAAGTTATTTTCAGAATGAAATAATAGAATAGGTACTGCATTAGAGAATTCATTTTTATACGCACTTATTTGAACTAAGTGACTTTCCGATGAACATGTATTTATTTTAGAAAACTCATAAATGCAACAAAATAAAACGAAATCCAGATGCAATTTACAAAACCATCAACTATTCACGTATCATTCCTATTTATTTCTCATTCCATATTCAAATGTCGTCCACAGATAAATAACGGCGCTAAAAAACCGCCCGTAACCGCTTCGATCCGGTTTGAACGGGACAAGTTTCGACCATTAAACCGTAGTTGACATTAGCGCGTGATAAAACGCATTTAAAAGTAAAATATTGTACCTTTGTAAATGTATTAGATGCGTAGGTAACTAGGCAGAGATTTAGATTACCTTAGAAACGATAACTTAGGATTTACTAGCCTTGGAATGACCGAGTTAGGGCCTTATTCCACTTGACTAACGGCCGTTCCCAATAACCTACCCATCTGTTGAATTTGACATTACTAGTATGGGCCTAATGTCAAAATTCTATCTCTAGTAAGCAAATCTATAGATAGACATAATATTGAATTCTGCAGCAAAGCAAGTTCACCGAGATCATATTAAATACTAGCCGTTTTCCCGCGGTTTCACTCGCGTACCCGGATAATATATAGCCTATGTCACTTGTGGATAATGTAGCTTTCGAATGGTGAAAAAATTTTTTAAATCGGTTCATTACTTCCAGAGATTACCCCCTACAAACAAACTTTCAATTTTTCAAGCAATCTTACCTCTGTATGATATTATTATAGATGTCAGTTTTCTTGAAAAACTTGAAACTTTAACGTGAAAAGTGAAAATTCATAGCAAACAGTTTTTTTTTTTTCAGAAAAACAGAGGCTTATACTGGCGGTGAACTACGGCCTTAGTCAGGCAGAAGCTACACTTCTTCAGTTTTAAAATTCTAATTACAATTTTAACTTACTAATTGCTATTTCACTTGCCTAAATTTACTAAATCGTTAAGGTCGTCTGAATTTAGTTAAGTGGAATATAGCCATATATTTGACAGTGATTTACACGTTATTTCGAAGGTATTCTGAATTATCTCGTAATACAAAACAGTTTGCAAATCACGTCACAGTTAAATAATAGTGTTTAGGTGGATAAGGACTCAATGCATAGTTAATACTTGTGTTTTACTATATTAGTTTAGTCTCACGGCTTACCGTTTTAATTGTATTAGGTACTAGCCGTTTTCTCGCGGTTTCACTCGCATCCCGTGGGAATTACTGCCCGTACCCGGATAAAATATAGCCTATGTCACTCGTGGATAATGCAGCTTTCGAATGGTGAAAGAATTTTTAAAATCGGTCCAGTAGTTTTTGAGCCTATTCATTACAACCAAACAAACAAACAAACAAAGTTTTCCTTTTTATAATATCAGTATAGATATTGCTAACTGTTGCCTATGGTTTTACCTGCATATTTTAGTTTCGTTACACTCGTTAAATTAATTGAAGTGCAATTTTTGGATAGGGATAACCATAAATAATGTGATGTTTTTTTTAACAACTGTTTTATCCAGGTTCTGTAGGCAATTAAATGAATCTTTTGGGCAGTTGACAGCTGTCAGTTTTTTAGGGTAAACTGACTTATTTGTACTGACTGGCAGCAACTGTCAACTGCACCAAAAACGGTCCAACCTTAGCAATTTTTTTTAGTAACTGACACAAAAATATCAAAAGTCATTTTCGTTTATGCATAGAGTCTTTTTTAGTCTTCATTTCACCCATACGATGCTTCTTGTGTCATGGTTGACAAACTGCATGCGCAGTGGAATGACTTGTCTGCCACATACAACTGACAGCGTCTGTCAATCGCTTCGGTGTATTGACATTGCTCCCAACTACTTCTTATACCTATTTAAATATCTTAAGAATTTGTTCAGAAAAGAAAAAAAACTGCAACTTGTAGTACCTAATCTTAAATGTATGCGACAAAAACAAAACAAAGACCCTATTTTAAAAAATATTACTAAAATTTTAAACAAATGACATCAGACTACCCAACCGCATTACCCATTATTATACTATCGCAAAAACATGCCCATAAAAGAACTACGTTTCAAAAATAAAATTTTATTTAAAAACATCGGTAAGCAAAATAAATGCCAGACGGAGCATCTTAAACATTAATTAAAGGGGCAATCAAAACAAACGGGATACATAAACCGGTAAGATATATAAAACAAAATAAATAACACTGACATCATATCCCTATTCCCACAGAACATAAAAATAGCGAGTATCAACTGTCGGAGTGAACGATCTTCGGGTGTTTCGAAAAAGGAAAAAAGTAAAAAATTGTGCAACGGCCAATGCTCTTGGTCGGTAGTGGAATACGCGCTCTAGCAAAAAAGCGGGGTCGTCGCCCTCGCGGCGTGTCCTTCGCGCGCGTCTGTGTGCGTGTCACCGCACGCACGCACACAGCGACGCGCTCGCATTTTTCACGTGCGCACACAATTTTCACGAGTGTGCGTAACGCGGATGCTTTTGAGTGCGTTAACACGTTGGACGCACGCAAAAAAGCGTGCGTTAGGACCGACGCACACTGACGCAACGTGGTATGTGTTGAGGTAGGTCGCATTAGGAGCTTAAAGGATATTGATGGACAAAAAAAACTTATTTGCGAATTAATCTTCGGTCTGGCTACATTTAAATAGGTTTCATTGGAGTTCAATAACTTGCTTTGTTCTTCTTTATTTATAGTTGATCTTTCATTATTATGATGATTAATGGCTTTTTAAACCATCACATGTCAAGTTAAATCATGTGCTGTATTGAGCACAATAACAAACCTGCTTGCTGTCGCTAAAATGTAGGAGAAAAACTGTTCAGTAATTTTTTATTTCAGCGCGTTTTTTTTTCTATTTTTTTTTGTTTTATGTACCTACTATTGTATACAAATAATAAAATTTTATTTATAGTTCATTTAGAAAAAATGAATTGCTATGAAAAAAATATCTACTGTTTTAAAGGCGGCTTGAAAACTTCAATCCTAAAAATAGGCCTAAGTTCATAAAAACCTGACATTTTAACATAAAAAATATCTTAAACAAAAATATATTATCCTGAGCGTTGTAACAACGATGTGTGTAACCCTTTATCGTTGCGTTGCGTGCGTCGGCCGCCTCTTAATTTTGTCATTAGAAGTCTACAATGTCGACCAAATTGCCGCACTGATTGCCCGCGCTTTTTGCCACGGCAAATCGGTTCCAATTTTGAAAAATGTTCTTTACAAAAAAGTTTTAAATTTTTTTTTATTTTTTTTGTACTTGTTGTTGTATTATTAAGTTGTTCTTTGAAATTGTTTTACTGACTATGAATACGTGTTAGTGATTTTTGTGTGTTTTTTGTTATATTTATCTTTGTTCGTTTAAATTAGTTTATGACGTGTATTTCGTTGTTGAGTTACGTTTCTTGGGCTCTACAGTAAATACTTTTATATGAAGCAATTGTATGAAAATAATTTAATTTTGATATACATATAAGTCTAACTTAGTTATACACGTGTACAAAAAACTACGCCTATAAAAATAAATAGGACCAGAAAGACTAAACAGAAAAAATAAAAATTGGCTTAAAAACTTCTTTCCGTCACATTTACCTGTAATGAACTGAAACCAGGAAAAAATCAACAAATTCTTTGTATCTAACCGGAAAATTCTTTTGTCGAAAATTCATGAGAAGTAATGCGTTTCAAAAAATATTATGAAATAACATCGATAGTAAAAGAAAACAAAGACATAACTCTACTCTCTAACTCTTTAAAATTATGCTTCCAATCTCATCCAAAAAAAATACATATTTTCAGGTCTGTGTAGCATGCTATCATTTTTCATACTTTCTGGCATGACATCTTACAAGTACCATTATTTAAAATAACAAGGTTTTTTTTTAATTTTGACTACTTTTCTATGGCAGTATCTGTCAGATAGCTATTTAGGACTTTATCTGGAACCTAATAACAATAATAACCTCGTTTATAGGTCACGGGACTCGTGCGATTCAATCACGACTTATCAATCTAAAGTTAAGATCTCTCAAATCAGCCTTAAAATTATTGCTTCTACATATCAAACCAGTATACCCTTCTCCAAAACCAATCTTCCAAAACAAAAAACTTAAAAAACCTTTAAAACCAGTAGCTAAAACCACAACAATCTAGCTAAACGTCAATTAGGATAAAGTCGTGCGCACACCGCGCGCAAACATCGGCCGCAAATAAGGGCTGGTTCTCATAGTAATGCATGGGTTGGGCTCGCATGGTGTACACAACGTTTATGGGTCACGATACGAGTGCGATGCAATCACGATGTTGCTGAAAGTTGTCTTCGGTATCAAATTATCAAATAGATTTTTTGATGTTTTTTTTTATATTATTATTAGGTGGACTTGTAGTCTGTATGAGGAGTATCATAGTTTCTGTACGGTAGAATGATTTACTTTCCGCCAGTGAAAAAAATACTTCCAAATACATATTTAAAAAAATATTTTATTTTAATTAAAAACTAACCACAACCTTAAAAATCTGGTAAACTATTTTTTGAAAAGGGTATTCTATAAGAAGAAATACCTATAAAAAAACGTTCATAAAAGGCAAAAGTATCTAAAAATACTAAATGTCACTTAAAAAACTTCACTACTACGCCAATTAGATACGTCTGTTGAAATCAACAACGTGGGAGCGTGTTATGTAGGTGTGATAATAACCCCGTTTATAGGTCACGGGACTCGTACGATTCAATCACGACTTATCAATCTAAAGTTAAGATCTGTCTAACAAGAAAAATACATAAGTGGATCCTTTGAATGTTCGTATCTGATTCAGACGACACGAAAATTGCTGTCATGTGTGGGTTTCACTTGAATTTGTTGAAGCAATGAGTTTTTTTCATTAATGTTACAGTATTTGTTGTACAAGTAACATGTTTTTATGTCTGTGAATCACGTAATTAAGACAAAGAAGGATATTCAAGAGTCAATAATATATATTCTGTTTATTCAATGCAAAATTATGACTATAAACATTTATTTTAAAATCTTTATCATTAAATTTAGGTACCCATTTGTTACAGTCAACACAGGCAACGTCATAAAATTATCTCAGAAGCAAAATACAATGAAATAGGAGTCACTATCAAAATAGGTTATAAGTATAACAAAATATTAATATTAATTAGAAAATTACAATGCACAAAGTTGAAAACAGGAAAACCTTGTTGTAACATAAATATGGCTACAATTCGATTGCAAAAAGTACTACAGAACATGTGTTTGAAGATAATTGGTAATTAGTGTTTTAATTGTTTATTAATATGGCTTTATCACAAGGAATATTATATTACTGGAAAAGCATACCCATATTCAGGATTCCTTGAACTGTGTTACAGGTTAATTTTGTATATTCAAAAACACACAGTCAAAAATTAACAATTTTGTGGACAATCAGTTTGATACTGAATCACATTTGAAACAAATACAGTATCAGGTAAAATTGACAGCCGAATTCAGGTAAATATAGCTTTAGGTAAACCAAATAGAGGATAATTAAAACAAATAATAATACAGACAAAAATAAATAATTACTGCTACAAATATATTGTGATACTGCGTTAAGCTCGATAAAAGTACGTTTTTCGGCCTTGAACCGCATGATATTTATAACTGCAACCAAAATAATAACGACAATAACAACAGTACTTAATATTCCCAGCCAATTAATTGGTTGTTTATAATTTTATGCAAGCTTTTTTACGCAGTATTTGTCATACGTTGCATTTGTCATAGGCGTTAAAATTAATTGTATTTGTACCTATACCACAATTGTTACTTAAGACATTAACCGAAAGGGATCGCAAATCATGTAAAATGGAATGTTAAAGATTAAGGGCCAGTTTCAGAATTGCCAGATAAATTCTAGATCTGTCAGATACTGCCATGGAAATATTTTTTATTTTGACTAATTTTCTATGGCAGTATCTATCAGATAACTATCTGGAACCTTATATCGAACTTTCGCAACTGGCTATATGAGGATAGTTTAATTAAATACTAACTATCGAAAGATTATGCATTAAAAATACCTTTTCATATTTTTTCTACCACTCTTGGTCCATTGGTTGACTCCATTGGTCGTAAAATAAAAAATCCAATTACATTACCGAATCTTTTAAAAAAAACCGTACAATAAAAACCGAAACTCGTGAAAACCGTCACAGCCGCGCCCAATCTAATTAAAGTAAAAGCTCCCAGTGTGCGTCACGCTTTAGCCTCGTAAGATACGCGTAATGCACTTAGCGTTGTTTTAACGTGTTGGTGGACTGTTGGTGGGCTGTTGGTGGACTGTTGGTGAAGTGTTGGTGATATTGGTTGATGACAGAGTAATCTTTACTTATAATAAACATGCTAAAGTATGTCCGTTTGTATGTTACGCAATCACGCTAAAACTGCTGAACTGATTGTGACAAAATTAAGCACAGATATTGGTAATGGTGGACGCGAGTGAAACTGTGGAAGCTTGTGTTAGTTATAAAAATATTTTGGGATTTATTTATACTTAAGTAACATTAAGACTTGGATTTTAAAAAAGAAAGCTGTGAAGCTTCTAACAGACAACAATGAAGCGTTTATATTTATTTATCATTCTGTGGCTTGCCTAAAAATAAAATAAGAAAACTTCATGACCCATAAAAAATACTATTATTGAATCCTATCTCCATTTCAGTTTTTTAATCAAAATATACTAAGAAAAATGTTTACCTTTTAAATATAATGACACTAAAAACTGATAACATACATGACTAAAAAATTCAACAACACAAAAAACAAATCATAATCAATCAAAAACTCAAAAATTCCAATTCCAAATCTTCAACATTCAAAAATTCAAAATTGGAACACCGAAAACCAGCCAGCGAGAATCCCACTAACACCCGGCGACGCCAAAAAAACAAAAGCGAACAAGAGAATCGCTAGATGCAAGAATCATCGAACAAAAACGGGTCATTGTCGAAAGTCACCGGAATCGAGAGGCCCCGCCCGCTCGCGCCATTGGGCCTCCCAGCCAACGCACTTCGGAATTTTAACAAAAACCCAGCCTAGTTCCGCCTTCTAAAATGTTTTTTTCCGCACGCCAAAATGGCGGGCCCACTATTTGTTTACAGATACTATTGCGGATTAACTTTGCTTTTTAATGGACTGTTTTATCTGTACGTGTAACTGGTCGGTTTTTTGTATTTTTTTTTATTTCGTTGTTTTTCGTTTTGTTTGCCGCTAGTTTTGTGGTTGGACGTTGCGAGTTTTGGACGTTCTGAATTTAAATGTTTTTTCGAATTTTTTGTTCGTGTTAAATAACTTTTTTTATGCTTTTGTTTATTTTGTTTTGTTATGGACAATAAACGACTATTATGATAATAATAATATGTTTGAACTAAAAAATACATATATTTTAAAACAGTCTATGAATTCTTATACTTAGTAAAGTATTCGGGCTTATAAATGGACAGTTTTCTACCTTATCTATCACTAAAATGATATAGTGCACACATTTAAAAATCATCATACCATTATTCTATTCGTAAATATCTCTACCTATTATGGTTTACAAGAAACAGCCAGGTGACATACGGACAAACAGACAGCGAAGCCATAGTAACAGGGTCCCGTTTCACCCTTTGGGTACGGAACCTTAGAAATAAAACTTGTTTCTTCATCCAAGTCTGCTTACCTCTTAACTAAACAACTTAGTGACAAACAGACAAACGCTAATAGCTACAAATTAGTAGCTGGCACCTCGCCACAGATGCTGAGCGAGAGTGAGAACTAAACTGCTTGTGTTTGCTATAGTTCTATTAACTATCTATACTAATATTATAAAGCTGAAGAGTCTTACTACAAAACACATGTTCAACACGTGTTTTAGAAAATGCTTATGTACACAATTTCCACATTTACACAATTTTCTAAAACACGCGTTGAACGTGTGTTAATCTTTTTTGTAGTAAGACCCGAAGAGTTTGTTTGAGGCTAATTTCAGGCACTGCTAACCGGATTTCAAAGAAACATTTCATTGATACATAGACAAGTTATTGAGGAAGGTTATAGGCTACTTTTTAGCCGAGTGTTTAGGGTAGGTAGGTACCTAGTTCCCACAGGATGCAGATGAAACTGGTGGCGGAAGCTATAGTTTATAAATATAATCGTTGATTTTAATATACATATTTATTATTGAGATGAGATATAATAATAATATCATCGACGTAAAAAAGCGTACGAAATTTGAAGAGTTATCTAAATTTCTCCAGGATTCCATCATCAGATCCTGGTCTCCTTACCATGGGACCACCTGTAAAGAACACCCTTTCAAACAAAAAAAGAATTTTGAATATCGGTCCAGCCATCTTC
>NWSH02000081.1:3088873-3099601 GCA_002382865.2 Heliothis virescens | reverse complement strand
TAGGTACGTATCACATGGTTTCTATATCGTGTGCCTAAATAAGTTTGACGTGACTTACAAGGTTTTCATCACAACTTAATATTTTTTTGAAAGATTATGTAAGGTTTTCAAATTTAAAACAATGTACAGTTTTGGGAATCAGTTTGTATTTTCTTGCCATGTTTACAAAAAAACAATAATATTACGAAAGGGAACAATAAGACACACCATAAAATTTAAATTTAAAGGCGTTATAAAAGAAAAAACTTCTTCCAAAAGTATTCATTCAAAGTGAAAACCTCGTAAAGGTTCATACCAGATTATCTATAATTGGTATGATGGCAGTGAAAAACCCATCACCCAGTTTACAAGCTTTTCATATGTATAATACAACGAGTACGAGGTTAGCAATAAATTTTTACAAAATCGTTAGAAATAGTAGTCAATTCTTTATAAAACTTATTAAATCATAAAGAGTACTTTTCGATGCATTTTGACACTTTACAACACAAATTGGGCACTTTGTACACACTTTCTTCAATTTTTAATCCGGAACAACGCTAGTATCAACCGCACTGGCGAGTTTCTCAGACGAAAATGGCGGATCCTATTTTGATACAAGGTTCTCATAGCACGTCATAGACGGCGCTAGGAGTATCTGATTCGAAAGTTTGTTACAGTAATCTGTGCTTACCGAGGTTATCAATCCAAAGAAAAAATAAAAAAAAAATTGAGGAAATGAGACATCCGAGGTTTTCACTGCTGGGCGACGATACGTTGATGTGCTGTTGTCTGTACATCAGTGTAATATATAGGATACTTTTTCATCGAGTGCTAGTAGTGGCTACCTCAAAAGGCAAGAAAACCGTTAACAGCAGATAAACAATATCACCCACATTCATTAAAAACTTCTCCAAACAAATCCAAAAACACATCCAAAAATCAAAAACCACCTAAATAAACAAACACCATTTTTGCCAATTTTCCTCAAAAACGGACACTACCCTACCACAAGCTATAATGTCCGAACTTCAAGCGAAACAAATAGCTTGTCTGCATTGTCTGGTAAAAAGTACAGACACGCTCCCCGGGATCTTTGACCCTCAAGATGTACAGCATCTGGTAAGGAACGGAGGTCGTGGATGCGGTACTAGGTTTTGAAAGTATAGAGGTATTTTAAGATCTCTCTCTGTCTAGGTAAGAAATATTCACGTTAGTGTAAGAAGCATATTTTTAAGGTGCATTCGACGACTAGAAGCGGNAAATCGGCGAGAGCCAGAGATTATCGTTACTATTGTAATAGAATGTTACTACTCGCAGTGCTTTAGATTACATAATTTTAACTTATTTTACTAGCCAGTTTCACAGTTTCCACATAAAGTTCTTGACTGATACTACCGTAGATAAGTAGTCAAATTAAAATCATTTCTATTGCGGTATCTGTCAGATAGCCTAAGTAATAAAAACATAAATTTTCACAGATAACGAAAACCCCTTAAGGTGAATGTGACTACTAGAAGTGGGAAATTCAAATATAAAATGGTTTTTTCATGTTTTACCTAAGTTAACATTCAATATGAGGCGTGATCTTATGATTGGCGGTTATAATATCCCACAAAGTTTTAAATTGTAAGAAGTTTCGGAGTTAAACAAGGACATCAAAAATTACTTTGTGGGATATTATAACCGCCAATCATAAGATCACGCCTCATATTGAATGTTAACTTAGGTAAAACATGAAAAAAACATTTTATATTTGAATTTCCCACTTCTAGTAGTCACATTCACCTTAAGGGGTTTTCGTTATCTGTGAAAATTTATGTTTTTATTACTTAGGCTATCTGACAGATACCGCAATAGAAATGATTTTAATTTGACTACTTATCTACGGTAGTATCAGTCAAGAACTTTATGTGGAAACTGTGAAACTGGCTAGTAAAATAAGTTAAAATTATGTAATCTAAAGCACTGCGAGTAGTAACATTCTATTACAATAGTAACGATAATCTCTGGCTCTCGCCGATTTCAGTTATCTTTCAGTGTTAAACTAGGAAGGATATAGTCTACTTTTCGTTCCATGTAAAACACTAATTCTGAACTGCATCCAGTTAGGCTGGAAGCTGACCCCAACGCAGTTGGGAAAAGGCTAGACAGATGATGATATGGGCTACTTTTTAGGGTTCCGTACCCAAAGAGTAAAACGGGACCCTATTACTAAGACTTCGTTGTCTGTCTGTCTATCTGTCTGTCTGTCTCCAAGCTGTATCTCACTAACCGTGATAGCTAGAAAGCTGAAATTTTCACAAATGATGTATTTCTGTTGCCGCTATAACAACAAATACTAAAAATGAAAAAAAAAAATATGGGGGATGCGGTACGGAACCCTTCATGCGCGAGTCCAACTCGCACTTGGCCGGTTTTTTATCTATACGCCATATTATCCATACGTAACTCGGGTGAAGCAGTAAGTATATTAAATTTTTCCTCGAAAAATATCTTTCTCGTTTAATCCGAGCTCATCCATTTTTCCCGCATCCACCCACCGAGCGATCTCTCCCCAACATCTTAGCAGTTTTATAGGTCGCCGTCGAATCGTCCACTCGACCGCTATCGATCTACCCCGACGCTCCTCGCGCTAATATTTCATCTCATATTTTTGGTTTTCGCCATTCTATAGCTTCTTTTGTTTTTTTGGATATTGTTTAATTAGTTATGGAGTTGGTTTACGGTGGATAGCTAAATCTAGTCATTGTTTTGGAATTTAGAGACATTTGACATGACTTCATTTACATGGAGTTTACTTATTTTAAAATTCGATCTCCGATCGCAGATCAACTGTTTATAAAAATGGTTATAGAAATTCAGAGATATAAATTAAGTCTTTCAATTTCTTATCGAAAAACAATGGATGGTTATATAGAAATCCGCAGTTAATTTGTATTGTTTGTCGGTTGAGGTATTTATTAAATGTGTTTGTTATGCTATACTAAGTATTGGAGTACTGTTGTTGGTCTCTATATAATTATTATGTAGTTTGTGTAAGGTGACGAATTCTACCTTGGAACTCCTGTTAATTAAGAAAAGGCGTTAACAGTATTTTGCTCAAAAACTTACGATTAGTAATAACCGTTTTCTAAATACTAGTATCTACTTCTGCTTTTTGTTAAGGGATGATAAATAGATTAAGCTTAGAAAAACTCTTGAAAATTGGCCATTGTCCTGTCTTTGAGTCTTGCAAAATAGAGTTATGATTCTCATTTATTACAGTGTCCGATAGGTTGATTAATCTAATATAATAAACTGGGTAAGTATTTTTTTTATATCGATGGGAAATCATCAGTATGACCCCTCCCGCTGTGGGTGACAGGGTGAGGGAGTGTCAGACTTTTACTGACTAAAACCCACCGTGTTCCTTCGGGAGCCCTTTGTGTGCTAGGGTCGCGGTAACTCTTTCGAACAACCCGCAGCCCCGAAACTGGGTATTCCTTTTAATTTGAATCTATTCACAACTACTGAAAAAAATCTTAACATATAATCCTCTATAGTTCTTCCTTTCGGATGGCATGGAAGTAGAGTACTCTTAGAAATCAAAGTCAAAGTATCATAAACTACTTCTACAAACAAAATTACAACTATACATTACATGCATATAATATTACTATAGTACTTACACCTACATGATAACATAGGTCCTACAATAAATTCACGACAAAGAAAACTGCGTTTTAAGTCCAGATAAAGCTTTAAGACAGTGATAAAAATAAGTATTTAAACTAACAAGGCTTATCAAGTACTTAACTTGTTTTCCGTCTAGAGGTCATTGGCCTGGTTCGACACGTCACAGACAGACAGACTAACTGAACCCGACTAGACTAGAACTTTTATGTTTTCGATGTTTTTAGCAAATATTGTTCGGTATCAGTTTAACTTGGTGAAATAGTATTGTTGAGAATATGTAGCAGTATTTTGTTTATTTATGGCCAGTTATATGACTTTCACTTTCTCTTACTAGAACGTCAAAAAAGTTATTTGATTCCATACTATGACATACACATGTATGTCATATGAGAATGTTAAGAGGAATGTGTGGTGTTAAGCGAATGGATCGAGTGAGGAATAAATATATAAGAGGAAGTTTGAAAGTGGCACCGGTAACCGAAAAATTATGCGGAAACCGGCTGGCATGGTATGGGCATGTGATGAGGAGAAGTGAGGATCATGTTGTGAGGAAGGTTTTGAGTATGAATGTAGATGGATATTGCGGAAGGGGACGACCAAAGAAACGATGGATGGATTGTGTGAAAGTCGATATGGCTAGGAAGAATGTTACTTGTGAGATGACGGCAAATAGAAGAGAATGGAAGAAGAAAACATGCTGCGCCGACCCCAAATAGATTGGGATAAGGGCAGGGACATAGTACTATGACATACACATGACACCCAGTTCATAGATTATTGAAAAGTATATTTAAAGTTAGGACTTAAAATTAGAGTTTTTATTCTTCCAAACACCAAAGATACAAAGGTAAGTATTAAAAAATACATACTATTAACTAGTAAACTGATATTTCTAATCGACTTCTCAAAGAAAGAAGTATCCAGTTTAGCTGACTTTTCGTCATCAGATTTTTTTTTGTTGAACAGACATTTGATATGCGTGTAAAGAACATTCCAAAATAACATTTTCTTAAACAAGTGACCAACTAACAGAGTTTCCTTAAAACAACACTTTACTATGAATTTTCAAAATAATAAGACGTTTTAAGAAAACTGGCGTTTATCTATACTAATATTATAAAGAGGAAAACTTTGTTTGTTTGTTTGTTTGTTTGGTTGTAATGAATAGGCTCAAAAACTACTGGACCGATTTTAAAAATTCTTTCACCATTCGAAAGCTACATTATCCACGAGTGACATAGGCTATATTTTATCCGGATACGGGCAGTGATTCCCACGGGATGCGAGTGAAACCGCGGGAAAACGGCTAGTGTTATATAATAACCTAAATTGAACTTGTGACATAGTCTCAACTTGCAGTTCAATCTCCATTCATATTAAATCTCAGTAGCTCCATAAAGTATCAAGTTAACACACACGAATTTGTTGAACAATAAACTATAGAATTGATGAGCGTATAATGGTATAAGTAGTGAAACATACTACATAGTATGGTAAGGTTATACCATCGTTTATGGGAGCTTGCTGACTCAATGAGGTCAAACGCCTTTTGTGCTTGCTATTAAGATGAAGACTGTCATATGATACACTAGCTCTCCTGCCAGCAGTTTCACCCGCGTCCCGTGGGAACTACTCGGCGCACCCGGATAAATAGTAGTCTATAGCCTTCCTCGATAAATGGGCTATCTAACACTGAAATATTTTTTCAAATCGGACTAGTAGTTCCTGAGATTACCGGGTTCAAACAAACAAACTATTCAGCTTTATAATATTAGTATAGGTTTGAGGGGGAAATAAAATTGGAACAGTTTTTTTGGTAATGACAATTCTATATTTAGGCCAATGTTTCTTTTTTAAACAGTTCACTTAGAAAATTGAAAGTGTAAATTCGTAGTAAACAGTTGGTTTAAGAAAACTGACCTTCATAAGTTTTCGGACTCAAGATGTTTTTTTAAACCTAGCACTAAAGCTGGTACCTTTTAAGACCACGTCTTAAGCTCAAGTTATAGGTCCCTGAATAGAGGATTGGTCATTCATTTTGAGGTCTACTATGGTGTTTATAGTCTACTACCGAATTCTGATGAACAACAGTGTAGATAATTAAGAAATAAACATGAACAACAAAACTAGTAATTACGGGTTCAATTCCCGGTCGCTACAAAACACTTATACATCTTAATATTAGGAATACAGATCCTATTAAACCTGAAAAAACATTTAAAATCAGCACAAAATAATTATAAAAAAATTCCACACAAACCAATCAGCTTAATTAAAGAAATAATGAATCACTGAAACGAAATAACAAACACATGAGTTTCCGAGATGTTGACAAACATATATACATACACCGGAATTCCGTGTGTTGTCATTGTAATTACTAATTTTATTGTGAATACACGTCACTGACACTTCCTTGCTATTTAATCTGTAATTAATTAATTAATTAAATCATTAATATGGTGATTAAGGCTAAGAATAGATCTGTAGTGAACTGGCGTGATTTGACTGGATAATTCTGTAGGTTTTTTGTTCAGTAGTTATTAGGGTTCCGTATCCCAAAAGGCTAAAATGGGACCCTATTACTAAGACTTCGTTGTCTGTCTGTATGTCTGTCTGTCTCCACGCTGTATCTCATTAACCGTGATAGCTAGAAAGCTGAAATTTTCACAAATGATGTATTTCTGTTGCCGCTAAAACAATAAATACTAAAAATTAAAAAAAAACTAATATTAAGGGGGTCCCCATACAATTAACGGACAGTACGGAACCCTTCGTGCGCGAGTTCAACTCGTACTTGGCCGGTTTTTTAGGGTTCCGTACCCAAAGGGTAAAAAGGAACCCTATTACTAAGACTTTACTATCCATCTGCCCGTCTGTCGTCAGGCGGTATGTCGTGCACCGTAATCTAGACAGCTGAAATTTTCACAGATGATGTATTTCTGTTACCGCTTTAACAATGAATTAAAAAAATAGAATTCTAAGGGGCTATTATACAACAAACGTGTTTTTTTTTGTACGGAACCCTTCGTGAGCGAGCCCAACTCGTACCTACTTCGCCGGATTTTTTTATGAAGTTTCAAAAAAGGCTTTGACACAGTCCATGAGTATCACACACTGGCATCCAGTGGGGACTACTGCCCGTACCCGGATAAAATGGAGCCTATGTTGGTTGGGGATAATGTAGCTTCTTAACAGTGAAAGAATTTTTCAAATCGGCTCAGTAGTTTCGGAGCTTTTCAGTACAAACAAACAAAAAACTGTTTTCTCTTTGTTATATTAGTAAAGATAGGTATAGATTACGTAGGTATTGATGTTTTTTATAAGAGGTAAAAAAATATATAAGAAAAGATGTTATGATAAGAGAAACATAACACTTTTTAGCAGTCGAGTAAAAATGCAATAAAAAATTTAAAATTTTAATGTAAATTCATGAAAAAAATTACTGAACCAAACCCATACCTGCTTCATACCAAGTATTTCCACTCTTATTCAAGCAAAGCAATACTATAACACTAGTATATAAAATAACCAGTTTCCGATAGTAATATTAAAAGGTCATACCATACGTTTTATCAGTTCAATATGCTTTTTATGAGTCACAGTTATACTGTGAACTATTGCATCGTACGATGCACTGTAAAGGTTGCTGCACTTTTACTATAAAATGCAATGTATTAATTAGTTATTCATTTATATTTTTTATACTAGTATATGACCGTGAATTTACCTGTGTTGGAACTTGAAAAAAAATTAGTCTATATGTTGGAAAAAAAAATCTTCACATTTAGGTACTAAACGCGAGATAATTTGTGCACAAATATACATAAAGGTCAAACTGAAAAGCTATTTTTTTAAAGTCGGTTAATAATACAGAGATTATTAATAGGTATAGACGGTATTCAAAAACAGAACACATTTATCAATATCCTCTTCCCTTTGTGACCACATAAAGACCACAGGCCAGCCAGTTTGAAACTGACTAATGAACAAAACTGGTACCTATACAGATAAAATATAAAAAAAAAACAAACTATGCAGAATGACTGGCAACCTAAGCCAATCGAATCAAAAAAGATACTCTACGCCCACAATTCAAAAAGCGAACGCGTCTCAAAAGCTGTCAAACTGCCCGCGCTGACGCATGGTCGTAGGGTTGTCCGAAGAATTTCAATTTCATGTATTTTTTTATACACACACAAGATTTTTTTTTATTTTTTATCAGAAAATGACTGTCAGCTAACTTGGTAATTTAATCCCTACTAATATTATAAATGCGAAAGTAACTCTGTCTGTCTGCTACGCTTTCACGCCTAAACCAGTGAGCTGATTTTGATGAAATTTGGTACAGAGATAGAATAGACCCTGAGGAATAACATAGGCTACTTTTTATCCGGGTACGGGAAATAGTTCCCTCGGGATGCGGACGAAGCCGCGGGCAGAAGCTAGTATTTGATAAATATAAAGAAGTCAAAGATATAAAATAAGATAAAAAGTGTTTGGCTATGTTTCGCTAGAAAATTCAAACCGACACGTATCAACAATTATTGTTTTCTTCTAATTTTCCACAGACGTCTTTCTTAGAATGTTTTTCTTTCTTTGGAAGTGCCAAACAATTATCTCAATTTCCGTCAATATTCATCTTAAATGTACTTAAGTAGTAGATCAGTATCTAATTCATAATTATTGAGATATAGACTTAATAGCAATAATATGTCTTTGGCACGTCATTACGAAAGAATGCAATTACATCTATAAATTGTTTTTCGTTCAGTATCCGCTCCATTCATCGGTTCTTAAAACAATGTACCTACCCTTCTATTATAATAATCTATTCCCATTTGAGAACAGTTAAATCTAACGGATATTTTGATCAATCTTTGCTGTGACAGCCCTGTTGAAACCTGCCCTGCCTCAAGCGAGATCGTCAATCGCCATATTTATGCGCGTTCTTTTTTTGAAATCTCAAACTGACCACGAAAAGACGTGTGACAGGAATATCAATGCGTCAAATGGTTCGATTTGAAAAAAGAATAGGTGATCGATTCGAATTTAGAATAGATATTGTTTTGTTATGGCCTGCTACATTATGTATTATGTCCCACAGTGCCAGCATCTATGATTAAATAATATGTCGATAGTTTTATCACACATAGGGAAGTATATTATGACACTTTTGTGTCATATCGATATTTTATATCGTAGCTTACTAACACCAGTTAATTTGGTGCAATTAGAAAAATATGAAATATTAAAGTCTGGCCGTTTTTGGTGCAGTTGACAGTTGCTGTCAGTCAATACAATTAAATCAGTTTTCCCTTGAAAACTGGCACCTGCCAATGGCACAAAATATTCGGTAGCACTATACTTAGCTTACCTAAGTTATTACTATTAAAGAAAACTTCATTTTCCGACCAAAATGATTTAAGTATTCTTTCTGTATAATGTAGCTGTCTTCACAGTTATATTATAATGTAAGCAATAAACTCGTAGATAGGTTATTGGCCAGCCCTACAACTCGTGCGCAGGATATTCACCGCGTCTCATTTTGTTTTTTCATACGCTTCTGTGTTCATCTGACTTTTTACCCGACTAGGGCGAAGCGAAAAGGAGGGTTATGATTTTATCATTAAGATGTTATATAACATTTAACTGCCTCGTTGGTCTAGTGGTCGCATAGCCGACTGCTGTGCACGAGGTCTCGGGTTCGATTCCCGGGACGGGCCGAAATCGCTTTGTGGGTTTTAGAAACTTTCACAAAGCAGCCCGGAGTTGGAAGTTGGTGATTGATACACCCGTGCATCGGAGAGCACGTTAATGTCGGTCCTGCGCCTAATTTCTCACCGATCTTGTCGGATTGCCGTTCCATCGGGTTATGAGAGTGAGGGAATAGGGAGTGCACATGCGTCCGCGCAAATGCTTGTGCACTATATTATGTCCTGCGCAGCTGGCTGATCTCCTTATATGAGAACAGCCGCCATTATCCTTATTCCAAATAAATCCTGTTCCGTTATAGGTAATTAATATTTCAATTGAAAAATAGAGGTTCAGAGAATTCAACTATTGTGCAGAAGTATAGATAAAAAAATTTAACTAATTTTCCAATAATCCTTTTCAAAATATTATAGGTAGAAAGACTTTAATTGAAGCTGGTAATTAACATTGTTTTCAGTAGTTATTAATTGGAAGTTAAAATTAATTTTAAATGTTCGTTGTTTGATTAAGATCTGGTTCTATGAAACACTTGAAAATTGGAAAAATTGTAGTTATTGCTATTGAACTAATTTGTTGCTTGTTTTTATTATCTTATTAATTCCTATGTTTGGAATTATTTAAAGGTTATAGGTATTATATTTATAGGTTTATCGTAACAAAATACTTTTAGAGACTTCTCGAAATCGTGCCACATTAGTCGATTTAAAACACCAAGACTTTAGTTTGCTTGAGTCTGACCGTTTGTTGGTGCATTTGACAGTTACTGTCTGTCAGTCACACAGTACAAATAAGTCAGCAGACCCTTGAAAACTGACAACTGTCAACTGCACAAATGATTTGGTGGCACTTTTGAGGGAAACATTTTTGATTTTTATTTAATGTCTTTTAAAAAGTGTACAAAAAAGGATTTTTTGACAAAATGTCACTTGAAAAGAGTTCTCTTAACAAATACGGAAATTAAGTAAAGAGCATAATTGTTTTTTCTCGTTGTTTAAGAAAGAACATTCTTCTGAGATCAAATTTTGACATTTAAACCCAAAAGTTCATTGCCAGTATTAAATATCAAGGTTTAATGAATCAATAAATAACCAAGGACAATGTTTTTAACTTGTTTTTACTTAACTATTGTATTATTATCTCAATTTTGTTAAAATTACTGTGTAAAGGGTTAACTTAATCATATCTTAAGTCCCACCCTGTCTATGCTTCGGAAGGCTTATTAAATTGTAGAGTCCCGGCTGTGACTGTGTGAGAAGAGCTCGTGGCTAAGTCAATGCCGCGCGGATCGATCGATCATAAAGTTAAGCAACGCTTGGCGCGGTCGGTCCGTGGATGGGTGACCATCTTTTCATAACG
>NWSH02000081.1:3044314-3088620 GCA_002382865.2 Heliothis virescens | reverse complement strand
TCAGATAGGTAGTCGCTCCATGTAAAACACTGGTTCTCAGCTGCATCCGGTTAGACTGGAAGCCGACCCCAAAATAGTTGGGAAAAGGCTAGGCAGATATAGAGTCCCGGCTGTGACTCTGTGATTTCAACATCTTTGGCAGTCGTTACAGGTAGTCAAAACTAGATCGACTGACACTAGTCTTACCAAGGGGTACCAGGTTGTCCAGGTAATTGTTGTCAGATAGACACGCCATGTAAAACACTGGTACTAAGCTGCCAGATGACTTTATGAGAGCCAAAATAATTTATGACTTATGTCAATACACTTAAGCTAACTTATTGAAGTATATGGATTCCAAGACTACATAATGACCTAAGTTTCCTACATTTCCACGTGGAATACAATAATCTTGGCCAGAGAATAAGGTCAGGGACAAACTAGAATGTTCCGCCCTTATTACCCTTTAGTTTTAAGCGTGTTACTCCCAAAGGAATAACAATTGATGTGAAAACTTCACATCTAGTCATTATATTATATACTAGCTTCTGTCAGCGGTTTCACCCGCGTCCCGTGGGAACTACTCGGCGCACCCAGATAAAAAGTCTAGCCTATAGCCTTTTTCGATAAATGGGCTATCTAACACTGATTTTTTTTTCAAATCGGACCAGTAGTTCCTGAGATTAGCGCGTTCAAACAAACAAACAAACTCTTCAAACTTTATAATATTAGTATAGATATATTGATACTTCTAAATGCATATGCTTAGCCTTCTCCCAAGGTATGTTGGGGTCGGTTTCCAGTCAAACCTGATTCAGCTGAGTGCTAACGTGTTACATGGATAGACTGCCTATTTGACCACCTCGACCCAGTTACCCGGACAGACCGATATCCTTTGGTAAGACTGGGCGTCATAATTCCTGGCTGACTACATGTAACAAATGCCAAAGCTATACAAATGACAGCTAAACCCACCATTTTAAAGTATCTTCCGAATCTTTGAGGAACTCGTCATAACAAGGCGACAAGACGGTCACCCATCCATGAACGCATTGCTTACTACGGTACCGATCTGTGCAGCTGTTACTTAGTCAAGCGAGCTCCTCAAATCGTTAGTTATCCTTTTACCAACTGTCAAATGAATAAAATCTTAATTTCTGTTGCTACAAGCCATCAACAGCGCATTGCACCCTACAATATTGCCAGATATAAATACAAGGCGTAACTGATTGACCAGCAAACTGGTTGCTCTACCAATTGCTTGGAGCATTCAACCCACTGGATTCGTCATGTGCACAAATGTTTATGTGAAAAATTCTGGTAAACTGCGCGCGAGCAGCGCAAGATAAAAGAGCCGAAACACATAACCGCGTTGCGGCGCCGCGCCGCTAAAATCGGCGTTTTGCGTTGCGGCGTTGCGGCGTCGCGAAAAAGAGCGTTATCATCGGGTAACCAGTTCCTCGTGATTTTTTATTGTGGATAAACGTGTCTCTGCCATGGACAATCGTGAGAAACTTATTGCTTATTTATTATTAAAAAGACATTACTCTGTTTTAAATAAACGGCAAAGAAGATACTGGATTCATCCATTTAATACTTAAGGCTATGAATCCCGATGGCGAGTACTTTTCTCGAAAATACAGAACATTAAAGATAGACGAAAATAAATTTTTCGCCTACTTTAGAATGAGTATATCATCATTTGAAGAGCTACTACTACTATTTGCTAGAGTGATAGAAACAAACTAAATCATTGTCACCAAGTATGACATCATAACGCTGAAATTAGCGGTGCCGCGCCGCTACAATTGGCGGTGCCGCTACTGCCAATTCTCGCGGCGCGGCGCCGCAACGCGGTTATGTGTTTCGGCCCAAAGTGATAGCTCATTCATGCACTTTTGATCACATGGTCAAATGACAAAATTGACAACCAGATACATAAACTTATCGCATACAAGTAGGAACGGGGTTCTTTTTTGTACAGATGCCAGCAAGCTAATCTACACGAATCTATCAAATCCAATTGAACAATAACTTTCCACTATAGCGAGAAGGTTGAAAATCTATTGAAGTTTTACAAATTGAGGTAGGTTGCAGTGTCGCGTCTGTACCTATAACAGAGAAGAAGGGTGCCTTTACCAGTAGTAGGCGTATCCATTTGGTTTAATACTCTAAACTCCTGAGGGCGCTATGATTATCTTCAAGCCTTCCTACAGCGAAGGTAGTGGCTTTATGAAGGTAGGCTTTTGTTTTCTTTTTTGCAGAAGTTATAAAATGAAATAGGTAGGTATTGATTTTAGTTTCGGTAATAGTTACTTTCCTACTAGCTTCTGTATTTCTGCCTCTTCGTGGTTTTATCAGCGTTCAAAAGTTACTATTTCCCGCATCTGGATAAATAGTAATGTATATTATCTTATGTATAAGTTTTTTAATACTAAGTTTGTCCAAATCCATTCAGAAATTTAAACGTGAGAAGTTTTAAGGCATTTCAGAACATTCCGTCAAATTATATTGAAAAAATGTTTTAATTCCTTATATGTTATCCAATGGCTTAGAATACTGTGTAATTAGTGTATAGGCCCAAAAAGCCTTGCACTCAGGTCTTTATTCAAAAATGTCTAAAACATAAAATCAATCACCTAACAAAACATCTCTTTTCTTTGTCTAAACATAAACAAAACGAAGAATAACAACGTCAAGTACCCATATATTCCTTATATAACTTAGATAACATTTTCTCAGGTCCTAATTCAAGGATAAACCACTTTTCAAACAGGTATAGCGAAAAGGATGCCAATGTCGGACTTGTATCTAGACTTAAATTCTGACCAAGTTTAGCTAACACTGTGAGATCAATATAACTTAGTTGAAGGTTAATTTTGTGTAGGTAGATTGGAAGAATATAATCTTATTTATTTTACCATCCATCATCTTCCTGCCCTTATCCCAATTTATTTAAGGTCAGCGCAGCATGTTTTCTTCTATCATACTCTTCTATCTGCCGTCATCTCACAGGTATCATTCTTCCTAGCCGTATCGACTTTCACACAATTCATCCAACGCTTCTTTGGTCGTCTTTCTAAATATCCATTCAATCTTATTTATTTCAATTCAAGTCATTAGTAATAACTCAAACCTAAACCTCAAATTAGGCTAATATATGAACGAGCACTTTTCGAACGTCAGAACATAATAAAACAGCCCCCAAAACGCCCGCCCTTCACCACTTCCTATGTGTTTTTGCTGGGAAGAAGTGGCGCAACAAATTCTCCAGTAACACATGTCTATTAGGATTGAAGAACTAGATTTATACAAGTCCAGTAAAAACATGATTATCATACTCATAATCGCGATGGCAATAGACTACTACCAGGTTCAAGCAGCGCTTCAGCATCTCAATTTTGAGTGGGTTTGATTCCAGGTCAGGCAAGTACCAATGTAGCTTTGCTACGTTATATGCCCTTTCTAAGTATTGTATTTGGATACCTATGACTGATTAAAGGTGAAGGAAAGCATCTGGATAAAACCTGGACTATAAAATCTGAAATCACCAACCCTCATTAAGCAAGCGAGGTGATTAACGTTCAATACTACTCTGTATGAGAAGAGGCCTGTTCCCAGCAGTGAGATACTCAAAAGAAGATGATTTGATTAGGAAAAGACTAGGTAGATATTGGTGCCCATTAAGATAACGATTTTTATCAGTTTTGGAAGAAGATAATTGAAGATAGAGTTCAGTTCTAAGTGGATTGCTGGGCTGATGATTATGATGGTTCTCTAAAAAAATCAATTAAAGAGATTCTAGAGCAATCACTGTTTCACTGATCACTGACTATGCTAAGATTTGAACGTCAACTATATCTAGTTTTAAATCAAGGTATAGTGTCATAGCATACAGCGGGTAAAAATTGAAGATTTTTAGGTTAAGTAGTATTTATTAACAGGACCCTAAAAGACAAATCTCTCGCACGGCAAAACCAACTATCAAACCTGTAAGAAACAGACTATTTTTCTTCCCAACTTAAACAAGAACATCCGTACGTATTCACAGGCCGAAGAAAGGGTAAGTGACCTTACACCTGGTGGTATTTTGGGCCGACTTGGACCGACTTGTGCCTTACTGTAAGGCAGCCGCGAGTGGGGTAGGTCATGCCGACCGGTTCCGAGGCAAGTATCAAATTTCAGTGAAAGCCTTTTTATATTTGTGTGTGTGGGGTTGAAATAATCCAATGTTTTTTTTTCTTTGGGATGTAAAGGGTTAATGCCTCTTCTGTGTTTCTGTGCTAGATTGAATCACAATTTAGAACGATTAAGGGCGCGTTTCACATGATTTTTCCAAAGTAGGTTTCCAGATAAAGTTCTAGAGATCTGAGGTAAGTAGTGCCATAGAAAAGAACTCAAAATGAAGAACATATCTATGGCATTATCTGTCAGATAGCTATCTATAACTCTACCTGGAACCTGTACAACTGGCTTTCAATCTAATTTAAATTAAGAACAATTTCCTTCGGACGTTCTTTAATATAAAATTTCGAATATCGAATACAGAACGAGCATACACTGTCACGTTCATTTTTCAAATAAGTAAAAAAAAAGAATTTAATAAATTTCAAACGCCATAGACAAAATAAGAACGCGAAGCAACAAACGAGTATGCCTTAGAACCAGACCTTTTTGCCGAAGACTTGTTTCTCGTTTTAAGCCGTAGACGGATGGAGTGCATCAGTTTTTACTCAGAATTTATTTTGCACGATAGATATTACTGATCCGCTCGCGGCCATTTTGTTTTTAGTTTCGCTACTTGAAATTGCGCGGTCGTTTTATTTTTTATGTTTTTAATAGTGTTTTTTTTTCATGTTTTAATGCGTTGAAAGTTGATGGTGATTGTCGTTTGTAATGAAGTTTATTTTTGGTTAGAGAAGGGGTCTGTTTTGTTGGTATCATGTAAATAAAGTATTGAACTTGGAGTTTCCAAATCAGGCAATTAAACTGTACGCTTTAAGCCTTCTTTTATTTTTTTCAATGTAAAAATACACACAACCAATTTCATAGGTCCCAGATAAAGTTCTAGTTAGCTATCAGAGACATCATGCCATAGAAAAGTTGCCAAAATTAAAAACATTTCTATGACTCTATGTGTCAGATAGGTTTATTAGGAACTAGCCGTTTTCCCTCGGTTTCACTCGCATCCCGTGGGAATTACTGCCCGTACCCGGATAAAATATAGCCTATGTCACTCGTGGATAATGTAGCTTTCGAATGGTGAAAGAATTTTTAAAAAAAACATCAAAATCTACCGATTCAGTCAGCCAAGATTCTGACTAGAAGACAATATTTTTAGAAAGAAGCCGAAGCTATTATAGAAAGTTCTGGAATCATTCCTGATGATTTCACAACGAAAGGATTTGGAAGACAGTGAAGGAGACTCTTCTAGAAGAAAAGGTCTTGGATGAAATTAAATCAGCTGAGAGAATGCTAGAAGCTGATATTGCTATGGATGTGGATGAACGATGATGATGAAGGGAGTATTTAAATGATGAATGAATCTCATGAGGTATCGTGGAATGAGATTGATAATAATCTGTCTACTGAAAATCCAGTTACAGAATGAAAATTTATCAATCTGAATCGACTAAATTGAATAGTGAAACTAAAGAAAGCATAAGTAAAGAAAAGACGAGGATTCCACAAAGATGACGAAAAAAGATAAAATTTCTTGAATATTAATCTACAGCAGAAATGATATAGTCAACCTAGTCAAGACCTGGCTGATGTTGAGCCTATTGAAGCTAATTGGTATGGAGAGACTGTTAAAGATGAAATTATTGACAAACAAACAAAAGCCAGTGATGAAGATCAAGCTATGGAGACAGTTTAGTTGAAGAGTCTAGTCCTACTACTGACAAAGAAGCAGCTATTCCTATTAAAAGTACCCAAAGAAAATATAGAGAAATCTTGCCAAGAAGAAGATAATAATAGCTCTTTTAGAACAGATAAAAATAAGCCTGAAAATGAAGAAACTGAAGAACTAGACAAAACTATAGAAAAACGCAGATACTTCAATGTTTTATGAAGATTCACCAGTACTATAAAAACTAAACATGGTTTGCATAACCTGATGTTATGCTAGAAATACGACTCAGGAACTAATAGATATAGACACAGATTTGTCTTTGTTTTAGATCAAAGCGAAATAGTTGATACTACCAATGATATTGATTTAGATGCTGACAATGATGTAGTTGAAGAAAAAAGTAATAAGTCTAAGAAAAAAGTACTGAAATATTGAGTAAAGGGACCGAAAATTACTGAGACAGCAGAACTGAAAAATATAATACCTACTGAATATACCAATCAGTCAAGAAGACACAGTAAATGGAAAAACCAGTTAGTCAAAAAAGGCAAATAGCAACTGATGCTATAGTTAATAAAGAAACCACAGAGACTGATATAGCAGTAAGCCAGGAACTGTGGTCATTGAAACATCAGCACCCAAAAAACCCGATTCACCAGTAGATCAAAATGCTGCAGTAATTGACAATAAGGTAATTAAAGAATCTTTAGTAAGTGACAAAGAAACTACACAAGAGGAGGTTGCACCTCAAGATGCACTTGCACAGGATACTGAAGTAAATAAAGAATCTATAGAGACTGGCAAAACAAGTCAAGACACAAAAAATTGATGAAAAGTACCACTCAAGATGCAAACAGAGAAAGACAAAGCAGTAAGTGAAGAAACTAATATTATAGAAAAAGTTGCACCTCAAGTTGCCACAGCACCAGAAACTACAGTTAATAAACAGGTTATAGTGACTGAAAAAGCAGTTTAACCCTGAAACTGTAACTGATGAAGATGCTGCATCTCAAGATGCCGTTGCATCGACAACTACAGTTAATAAAGAATCCCAATAGATAAAGAAAAAGATGCATCTGAAGGTGTCATACGCACCTGATTCCACAATAAATAAAGATAAAGAAAAGATTGTAAGTGAAGTTACAATGGCTGTAAGCCAAGAAGAAGTTGAAAAGATGTGCCATAAAAGATAAAGAGTTCCAGAGACAATTGAAGAGAGTATGGAAGAATGTTTGCTGATGATGAGCCTTCTAAAGAAGTGGTTGAAGGTATGCTCTTATATTTATTTATACTAGCTGTTGCCCAAGTTTCACTTGCAGTTGGTTGAAATCGCATCGAGATGTATCTCAGTTTATCAGAAACAGACGCTACAAATATCCTTCAAATCTACCTTAACAAAATCAAAAAGCAATTATTCAAAATAGGCTGAAAATCAGCACTTTTCGAATGTCCAAATTACAACAGACATCCCCAAAAACCTCGCGCCTTCACCACTTCCTATGTGTTTTTGCTGGGAAGAAGAAGTGGCACACAAAAACTCCCCAGCAACACGTCTGGCTTGAAGGTTCACATCGCTTATTGTTTAAAATTAACCTTAAAATCTACCTTATAAATTTTTCAATCAATAAAATACATTTACAGCAATCCACCACAGATACGGGAGCCAAACCCTCACAATCCAACACCCTGACTCCGGATACATCGGATGAGATTACCGAAGTATCGAATAGCCTTGGGCTGCTGGCTGAGTCTTCTGGCAGGATGATGGAAGATGATGAGAGGGCGATGAGGACGATGACGCTGATGATGATGAGATGATTTGATCAGGACGTATGTTTTATTTAATCGCTTTATTTATACCATTCCCGCGGTTTCACTCGCATCCCGTGGGAATTACTGCCCGTACCCGGATAAAATATAGCCTATGTCACTCGTGGATAATGTAGCTTTCGAATGGTGAAAGAATTTTAAAAATCGGTCCAGTAGTTTTTGAGCCTATTCATTACAACCAAACAAACAAACAAACAAAGTTTTCTTCTTTACAATATATATATAGACATGTTAAAACATGTTGTATAGACATGTGAAAAAGGCCGTTAATAATCAAAACCAACAGTAATCACTAATGCTACAACTAATTATTATAAATCAAATTATTGACAATTGCAACAATTTTATAAACAAAATCTGACTAAAGAGATATAAAATTAATCACAAAAATATTTCGTTATTCACTGTGGTTTGTTTAAAAATTCGTCAGCACTAGTCTAAGTGGCAACATCGTGGAGAGCAGTTTAGCAGTTATTTACAAACATACGTACATAATAATTATGTTTACTATTTATCGTGTGAGGAAGTCGGAAATGCAATCGTTATAAGATAATGGCTAAAAATGATTTTGGTGTTATAATATAATTGTTATTTAGAAGGTAAAGATGACTAAAACTGGGAAAATTTGTATAAGCGATAGCCTATAATATAATCTGAATATAATAACATTATCCTCTTGACTATTGTTGGCTTTTATTACTATTGTAAAAAAAAATAGTACATAGGTACCTATATTATTCTATCCAAGTTTTTATTTTCTCACCTAAAAGCTTCGTTTTTCTATCCAAAATCAAATGATATATGTTTTGCCATATTTACCGACAGTTAAGAAAATGTCATTTTAGATAAAAATAATGCAAGATGTAATGAAAGAAGAAGTTTGGAAGAAAAAGAGATGCTGACCAGAAATGAAATTGTGATAAGGATATTCTTTTTTTTTTTAGTAGCCTTTTTTATCGTCCCACTGCTGGGCACAGGCCTCCTCTCACATGGAGAAGGATTGAGCATTAATCACCACGCTTGCTCAATGCGGGTTGGCGATTTCAGACTTTATAGTCCAGGTTTCCTCAAGATGTTTTCCTTCACCTTTTATCAGCCATTGGTGTCTAAGATATACTTAGAAACAGTACATAAAACTTAGAAAAGTTGCATTGGTACTTGCCTGACTTGGAATCGAACCCACACACTCATACTTGAGAGGACCAACCTCTCAAGTATGAGTTAAGCTTTACCCACTAGGCCACCACGACTTATTAAGGATATTCTAGTGGTTGTTAATTATTAATCTGAGAAAGCTATATTTAAAGTTATTTCAATAAATAGTCAAGGGTTATGTACCTATCTAAGGAAATCAAACTTCTTTAATATTAAAATGCACTGATGACATGTAAGTAATAGTGTTTTATATAAAAATCGCCATTTACAAAATCGGTAAAAGCTTTCTATTCATGTTAGAAACTAAATGAGTTTATCTTACGCATTAAGTAAGCTTCCTTTTGCTTACTTCTTTAAGCTTAAACGGATGTCACTATTTCGGTCTGAAAGATACCTTTCAAGGATAATTATTTATGTATTTACTTTAGATTTAAAATGCTTTGAAGGTTATCTTATGAAGGTTTCTTCTAGAAACTTAAGGAAAGTAGATGTTTCCAATGAAATAGATTTTTATGTCATTAATGTTGTAATTGAACCTGGTTTTAACATTATTATTAAGAAAGAAAGACAAAAGAATGTAACTGTCTTTTTTTATCGATGGGAAATCATCAGAATGACGCGCTGTGGGTGACAGCGTGAGGGAGTGTCAGACTTTTACTGACTAAAACCCAGCGTGTTCCTTCGGGAGCCCTTTGTGTGCCAGGGCCGCGTTAACTCGCGGGAACAACCCGCAGCCCCGACAGAGAATGTAACTTCGCTTCATAAAAAGGAATCATGCCATTTCAAGTAAGTAGTGACAAATTACATTATATGCCTTGCATCTTTTAAATTATTTCAATTACTTACTCGTATAGTTGAGTATTTTATCAGCACGTTAGCAAACAGGGTCAAATAACAGCAGTATTTTGTCATTTTAATAATTCTCTTCTATACAGATCTATCAACCGAAACTTAAGCAGTAACCTAGCATTATAACAAAGTTCTTGTGTCAAAATTACAGACATTTTTAACCCTTCAACCGACAAGCGTCATTAAAAGCCCCAAAATTATATATGAAGACTTAAAATAACCCAGTTGTAATTAACTTATGCCAACATGTGTCCAGACATGAAACAATACGTCCCGACCTCCAGACACAAATCAAATGAAAGAAAAAAACGCACGACTCTCGCCGAATGTCTGAATGACCTTAATTTTTGGGCTCCTTGATTTGTTTTTATTGTTGTAGCTGGTGTTGTTATATTTTGGGTATTGTGTGTAGTTTGTGTTGGTTGTTTGTTGTTTGTTTGTTGTAACTGGAATCATTTAAAGAAGCATGAAGTTCTGTATTTTATTTTGTGCGAGTCGCACAGGTTCTAGATAAAGTGCAAAATAGCTAGCTGATAGATAGTGTCATAGAAACATTTTTGTTTTTTATTTCTGATTACTTTTCTAGCTAAAGCATATAGCAGATAGCTATTTAGAACTTTATCTGGTACCTATTAAACTGGCCGTGGTAGTTGCAAATTATGTTTATTTCATCTGTAAAAATAGCTAAAAGTAGAGCGTAGATCTGTAATTTTAAATAAATCAACGATGAGTTGGACATTTGATGTTTCAGAAGCAACAATATTGTTAGACGAAAAGTCGTCTAACGTTTATGAAAAACGAAACGCATTTAATTTCGTCTAAAAAACAATACTTTTGATAATAGAACACAGCATTTAATTCAAACGCCAATAAAACAAACATTCCATTTTCAAAGCACAATATCGTGGTTCGAAATTCAAACAGTTAAATCCGTTAGCGGCCAGTATTTCGACTGGTTTGCAGTAGGGTAGCTAGCACCTGTCGCGACCTAGTGTCCACAGCCTAGATTCTCAGCACGACCCGTTCGGATACAGGTAATAGAATTATTTTTGTTTTAAAACGTTTTTAATTGTTATAAAATTTTGAGGAATAATTATTAGAATGTAATTGAGAACATGGTAGAGATATAATCAATGGTTTATATGAAAAGACGATTTTGAAAAGTCTCGGGCGTTTTTGTTGTGTTGCTTCAAATTGCCGGTGAATGTGGATATAATTTACTTTTAAACTGTTGTATGAAGAGAAAAGACTTGTATGGATGTATTTATGTAAAGAATAAACTGTAATAATATTTGGAATTACATTTTATTTATGATTAACCTATGTTTACGCTATATTTCATCTCCGTCCGAGAGTAATTAAATTAATAGTAGGATGTGAATAAAATCGCGTAAAACAGCAATTTTGCCACAAGTACCTATTAAAATTTCAATTTAAAATATAATAATTTATAGAGAAACAACTTATCGTGCATGCCTACATTTTAAATTTAAATCCTGCCCTTCAGAATGAACTCAAGCGACATTTTAGATAAAATATCGATAAAATTCTATACTTAATAGCTAATAAATATATTTTTAAANGCTTCCTTTTGCTTACTTCTTTAAGCTTAAACGGATGTCACTATTTCGGTCTGAAAGATACCTTTCAAGGATAATTATTTATGTATTTACTTTAGATTTAAAATGCTTTGAAGGTTATCTTATGAAGGTTTCTTCTAGAAACTTAAGGAAAGTAGATGTTTCCAATGAAATAGATTTTTATGTCATTAATGTTGTAATTGAACCTGGTTTTAACATTATTATTAAGAAAGAAAGACAAAAGAATGTAACTGTCTTTTTTTATCGATGGGAAATCATCAGAATGACGCGCTGTGGGTGACAGCGTGAGGGAGTGTCAGACTTTTACTGACTAAAACCCAGCGTGTTCCTTCGGGAGCCCTTTGTGTGCCAGGGCCGCGTTAACTCGCGGGAACAACCCGCAGCCCCGACAGAGAATGTAACTTCGCTTCATAAAAAGGAATCATGCCATTTCAAGTAAGTAGTGACAAATTACATTATATGCCTTGCATCTTTTAAATTATTTCAATTACTTACTCGTATAGTTGAGTATTTTATCAGCACGTTAGCAAACAGGGTCAAATAACAGCAGTATTTTGTCATTTTAATAATTCTCTTCTATACAGATCTATCAACCGAAACTTAAGCAGTAACCTAGCATTATAACAAAGTTCTTGTGTCAAAATTACAGACATTTTTAACCCTTCAACCGACAAGCGTCATTAAAAGCCCCAAAATTATATATGAAGACTTAAAATAACCCAGTTGTAATTAACTTATGCCAACATGTGTCCAGACATGAAACAATACGTCCCGACCTCCAGACACAAATCAAATGAAAGAAAAAAACGCACGACTCTCGCCGAATGTCTGAATGACCTTAATTTTTGGGCTCCTTGATTTGTTTTTATTGTTGTAGCTGGTGTTGTTATATTTTGGGTATTGTGTGTAGTTTGTGTTGGTTGTTTGTTGTTTGTTTGTTGTAACTGGAATCATTTAAAGAAGCATGAAGTTCTGTATTTTATTTTGTGCGAGTCGCACAGGTTCTAGATAAAGTGCAAAATAGCTAGCTGATAGATAGTGTCATAGAAACATTTTTGTTTTTTATTTCTGATTACTTTTCTAGCTAAAGCATATAGCAGATAGCTATTTAGAACTTTATCTGGTACCTATTAAACTGGCCGTGGTAGTTGCAAATTATGTTTATTTCATCTGTAAAAATAGCTAAAAGTAGAGCGTAGATCTGTAATTTTAAATAAATCAACGATGAGTTGGACATTTGATGTTTCAGAAGCAACAATATTGTTAGACGAAAAGTCGTCTAACGTTTATGAAAAACGAAACGCATTTAATTTCGTCTAAAAAACAATACTTTTGATAATAGAACACAGCATTTAATTCAAACGCCAATAAAACAAACATTCCATTTTCAAAGCACAATATCGTGGTTCGAAATTCAAACAGTTAAATCCGTTAGCGGCCAGTATTTCGACTGGTTTGCAGTAGGGTAGCTAGCACCTGTCGCGACCTAGTGTCCACAGCCTAGATTCTCAGCACGACCCGTTCGGATACAGGTAATAGAATTATTTTTGTTTTAAAACGTTTTTAATTGTTATAAAATTTTGAGGAATAATTATTAGAATGTAATTGAGAACATGGTAGAGATATAATCAATGGTTTATATGAAAAGACGATTTTGAAAAGTCTCGGGCGTTTTTGTTGTGTTGCTTCAAATTGCCGGTGAATGTGGATATAATTTACTTTTAAACTGTTGTATGAAGAGAAAAGACTTGTATGGATGTATTTATGTAAAGAATAAACTGTAATAATATTTGGAATTACATTTTATTTATGATTAACCTATGTTTACGCTATATTTCATCTCCGTCCGAGAGTAATTAAATTAATAGTAGGATGTGAATAAAATCGCGTAAAACAGCAATTTTGCCACAAGTACCTATTAAAATTTCAATTTAAAATATAATAATTTATAGAGAAACAACTTATCGTGCATGCCTACATTTTAAATTTAAATCCTGCCCTTCAGAATGAACTCAAGCGACATTTTAGATAAAATATCGATAAAATTCTATACTTAATAGCTAATAAATATATTTTTAAAGTCACTTATTATATTTTAGTGGCTTATTGACGTAAATCGTTTTATTTTAAAGTTTTTTTTTTTATTATGTTTGTATCGTAAAATGTGATAATATGCCTATGTAAAGGCGTTGCTATAGAAAATACTTATTTATTTTTAGTGGAAGTCGTCATAGGCAATAGTAGGACAAGTTTTACATACTTTTCAATTAGTTTTAAGCGATGTTTTGAGTTAGGAATGTCTTCTTATTTTGTATTTGCAAAAAAATGCTTATTTTTTACCAAACTCATTAGATAATAATAAAAAATATTAGGTGACTTAAAAACAAAAGAAAATGTATAAATATAAATATAGTTATAACATGTTTTATACGTTTATATTGATTGATCTATAAGCACATTTAAATTTTAATATCAAAAATCAAATCAAAAACAACACAGCCAACAAAACTCAATTCAATATAAATATCTAGACCGCCAGACTGCGCAGGCGTCTATTATAAATATCAGAGAGTTAGGCGGGAATAAATCCAACATGGCCGCCGATAGTGACTAGGTTGTGACATTGAACGTTTTGTATGCTGCCTGTGTTGTAACCGTTTTAGATAGTCTAGTATTCATACTAGATTTTAGTATTTTTACCTACTAAGATTTTATTAGAAGAAAAAAACATGTTCTGCCAGGGAATTGGGACTTAAATTGGCGTTTTATCTGACCACTTAAATAAAAAATAAGTTTAAACCACTTAAAATTGGAATGGCGTAAATGATTTTCTAAATCGCGATAAGAAAAAATAGGCTATTTTTATCGTAATCGATCAATTTGAAGCAATAATGTGGCTATGTCTAAGTAGACCAAAATTGGCTGTTAAAATAAATCAGTTCAATATTTTTGGTGAAATAAGCGCGAAAAATGTAACTGACTTTAGATTTCAACAAAGAAATAATGTAAGTAAATAATATTTTCAGGCTAAACTAAAAGCTAGTTCAAATAATCATGTGACTAACGCCATCTATCGTCATATGACGCAAACGCCACCCGTCAGTAGATTGTTCAAGCGCGACTTTCGCCTTGGCCCCTGCGCCGGCGCACCTAAATACCCGCCGCGCCACGTCCGCTGGTTACTTGCATAATTCTAGTTAGTTGAACTTAACTAAGCTATAATTAACCATATTTTTGTACACAAAAAAATATGAAAAAAATGCGTAATTTTGTACTTTTTCAAGACAAAGCATTTTGAGATCTCACGGTTGAAAGTTGTCAAAGTTGACCATTTGCAGATTTCAAGTTTCGGTAACGTCTTCTAACTACAATAAACTTAGACCAAAACTATCCAAAATGATACCAAAAAATATTAAAACTCTAAAAATCATGTCCCAACCAATAAAATAGACACGAAACGACTAGAAACATAGTTAAAACTGAGACATCAACCATGCGTACCCTTCAAACGAGTTCCGACGCAAGATGGCGGCTATAAGGCAATAGCAGTTGTAGGTTATGTAGTAACATTGACAGTCGCTTGCGCTTGCCTTGCCTTGGCCGCGCGCGCAAGGACTCCGCGCAATTGAAGGGCGCGAACTTGAATTTGACATGTTCCTTTTATGAATTTTTGGCGTTTTCTTCTTTTGAATATCGAATTGAGTAGCGGAGCATCATTTTATTGTTTTTTAATAAATACTTTTTTTATAACATGTTCTGTTTTTTAATTGCATGTCAACCTTTTTCGTCTTTCTATTTTAATGATTGTAAAGCCCAGTTTACGGGTTCTAGATAGAGTTTTAGATAGCTATCTGACAAATTAAACAGATTTCAATGGCACTATCTAGAACTTTATCTGAAACCTGTTAAAGTGGCTGTAAATGTTTATTTTTTAACACATTTTTTTAAGTATAACGTGTTCTTATGTACAAACAATAAGCTAACGAAATTTAAGAAATTGTCTTTTAAACTAAAAAAGAGACACTTGATACTTTTAACCTTAATATTCAAAGTTCAATTGAAACATTCGTTATTTTTAACCAACACAAGGATCTTTTTAATGCAGTGACGATAAAATATAGGTCATATGTGCATGTCAATGCATGCACAAGTGCAGTGCTTCCTGAATGCAGACGACCTTATTTTTATTTATAAATAACATGTTTTTGTCGTTTTTGTCAAACAGTGATAAGTTACACATCGTCCGATCGGTGTGAGATATTATTTTTGTTGTTTTTGTTATAAAGTTTATTATAAATATGTAATTAGGTATTTTTTTAGATTATTTGTGATTGATTAGGATCTAAAGTGATGAGTTTAATTGAAATTTATTAATTTTGTTTTTTTTTTATCAATATCTATCAAAATATTTTATACTTATTGTAAACAATAAAATATATAATACTTAAATAACATAGTTGCTATGAAAATCCCTCACGCCTTTTTCACCTAAGTATATTTTAACACCTGCTAAAGTTATTGTCAAGTTTACAAGCTTTCCATGTTTAAAACTCTTATAAACTAAATTATTGTTGTAATAGGTCGTCTATCAATAAAAACCTTATTATAAATTTTCGAAAAAAAAAGTATTTACTGAGCGCACGTCATAAGTTCCGACGGCTTTATTTTAGCCTACGATTCCGCGTAGAACCTCGTAGCAACGATAATAATTCACTAATTGCTCTAATAAACTATTATTTAACAATCTTTGATATTTTCTAACAATCCAGTTTAGTTGAAAATTAGTAAAATTTAGTTTTTTCAAGTTTTTTTTACAAAGTTTGTCTCTGGCCCCCAAAACTGGCCATTGCCAAAAAAGTTCGAATTTCAAATTTCGAAAAGCAACAATCCCATTTACGTTTGAAATGTTCTAAACTAGAAATCGGAAAGAAATTTGAAAATAGAATCGTTTTCTCTATGCCGTCATTGGCCTTCGATCAAAATATAGGTTGCAATTTATTAACGCACACACGTGCAATTCACGCACACAGCTTTGACGTAGCAATGTAAAACGGCGTAGTCATAGAAAAAGAGTGGGACAGATAAACGATAACGAGTATAGGTGGGGAGAGTGGTGGGGGGCTCGTAAGAAAACACAAAAAAATGTGCGTGAACCCTACGCACACAGCGACCGTTACGCGTGCGTTTACATATGCACCTCACGCACACTACGACCACTTTAAGTCAAGGAGACCGCAAGATTAAGGGCACATATTATTGACTTTGAAAAATTTAAAAGTTCTTTGTTTAACGCGGCAAAGCATTGTACTCACATGCGTCAGAGGTGGCCGGTTCCTCTTCCGTCCAGTTTGACACTTCGGTAGTAATTTTTGTAAAAAAAAAGAAAAAAGTTGCAGTAACAAATCGGCGTCACCTCTTCATGAAATCACAAATCCATTCAGCCGTACTTCACAGCGATAACACTGTCACAGCATAATATAATGTAACACATCACGACAGTCACTTTTCACAAAAATATTCCTTTTATTACTTATTTTATACTAAATAAAAAATATAGTTCGGGTCCTAAGTTTCCATGTGATATGTGTGTTGCATCTCAGCGTCGAAGCCGCACTTACGTCGAAGAAATTCGGAAAAAACTCACTAAATCCCAAAATATGTGTTTTTTTCTTACTTTTGTTTTTGTTTTTGTCGAAGCCACTACGCGATGATATGAATATTTTTTTTTATAAAATATAGTCTGTGGTCAGATTTTTTTTTTATTATTTTTGTTTATTTTCGGAGGTTTTTAGCGGTTATGTCGCGTGTTGTGGTCCAGTAGTGTGCCGGGAACGGAAATGCGACGCTCCACCGATTGTGCATAGGCGGGACTGCACCGAGCGCGCGCTCCGTACTAGACGGCGTGCGTACTTAGCCATTACCTTGTATTTACTGCGACCGAGCGACGGACCTCGCACACTCTTGATACTTGAAACTTATGGCCGAGAAAATGTAAAAAAATACGCTCAAAACACAAAATTTTGACTAAAATGCGATTGATTTTAATCACTGAACCGAAATATGCGCTTTACAATTTTTATAAGCCGTATCACATTTTAAGTAACATTTTTATTCACGAGAATATACCTCTACCACATATTTGCGACGTTGTAAAACTACAAATTAATATTTACTAATATTTTCGTGTCACCAAATCTATTATTAACACAATACTGTTATTAATTAACACAGTCCGATATCAGTTTGTTTGAAACCACAGAAGTTTCTACAACACGTCTTTCCTCGTACAGAAACACAGTTTATGGCTCAACATCGCCCGGTCGGCGTATAGCACTACTACACTGACAGAATGCAGCTACGTCTGCACACGCGCGTCTGTGTGCGCGTCCCGCGTTTGTATGAACCTTGTGCATTTCAGTTCTACTTACTTATCTTACACTTTGTATTAATCCAAATGACATCTAACTTACATAACAATGTATAAAAAAAACCTCCAAAAATATTCTAATGTCAATTTTAGATTTTTTTCGAAAAAAATTGTCTATCCTTGTCTAGTGTGTGTACACGAAAGTTGTGTTTGTGTGCAGTTTTTTATCGTTTTTTTCTTCGGCGTGTGGGTGCGTTCGATTGTATAGAAACGCGAGCGTGTGTGTCGAGTGCACAGCGAATGCGTTTGTGTGAGTAGTTCTTATAAGAAAATGGTTCAGTGAAAAATTTTGTTGGAATTCGTAGAGATGGCGCTGTTACTATGATGAACGTAGCATCAAAAAATTAGTTAAGGAGCCTTCGCGCGACTTTGGTGTTTAACACTATACAATAGGGTCTAAATTTGCGCGTAGCATACTTAATGCTTCGTATAATTCGTTTGTGACTTTTCTGGCGGGCGTGAAGTAATCGTAGATAGTGATTAGAATTATTTTCATATGATAAAAACACTTGAAAATCGTCTATTTCGTCCCTATCTATAATTAAGCCACTACGACGAGGGTTTCATTTTATCATAGATATTTTCATCCTACTCATTAAAACCAATTATCTTTATGACTCAAAAAATTAAACAGTTCTACAGTCTATAGCTGAATTTCAGTTTTTAAAAAATTAGGCAAAAAATCTTGAAGACCTATTAAGCCTAGACTTGGAATTTGCAAGCTTCTAAGTCGACTTCCAGGGTCCGTGAAGAATGGAAGTCTTGCAATCAACGATACTCGAGAGCTGGGTTACTACGAAAGTATACTTAGTATTGCAAGTAAAGAATAGTGTAGTATTGAGTACTACGAGAATTACTACGAACGATGTATTGAGATGAACTTTTTGTTTTTTTGTCTTGGATTTAGTATTGTGAGTTCTTTGGTAAGTTTTTGTGAATTTATGTTAAGTTTTGGAGACCAAAGTAATTTTACATCAATAGAAAAGGTATTTTCAAAAATATATGACTTTTCACGTACGCAAGTTAATCTATTTTAGTTAGTTAGTTTAAGTGGCTAAGTGTTTCCTTTTTTATTTATAAGTTTTCTTCATTTTGACTTTTAAGTGGTTCTTAAATTAGTCTATTTGGGTTCATGTCGTTATTACACCGTTAATAGTGATTGGGATACTTATATTAATCATTGAATTTAAACTCATATAGTTATTATTGTAGGTGATTTAATTGCTAAAATGTCTTTGTAATTTTTATCTCAGACATTAGAAAATAACATTGTTTTGATTTTCGTAGTTGGATAACGATGGATGGATTGCGTGAAAGTCGATATGGCTAGGAAGAATGTTACTTGTGAGATGACGGCAAATAGAAGAGAATGGAAGAAGAGAACATGCTGCGCCGGCCTTAAATAAATTGGGATAAGGGCGGGAAGATAGATGATTTTCATAGTTTAGGAATTCTCTATCGGTACCTGTGAAGTTAGGGGTGAATATGTTTTTTACTTTCAAAAAATATTCTAAGATAAATTGCATTTATTGTCAAGTAATTTCCTATTTATCCATGTTTATGGTCATTTCAATGGGTTGATGATCTCAGCATCCCATAATAGGTGTGTGTTTATAAGAAATATGGCCTGTATCAGGATAATAGGCCTATTAATGGTGGTCTATTGACTAGGTCATGTTTATGGTATAATTGTAGGCATATCACAATAGTATTTGTAGTCGGTTGTGAAAAGGTAGTTATGCTTTTGTCTGATCACAAAAGTTTTCAAGAATAAGCTGATTTGTGTTAGAAATCTCTTAAGTATTTGTTATTTCTGAAAGTTTATTTATTCCACTTGTGTAAAAATCAATGATCATATTCGTGTAGGATAATCCTTTTTATTATACACGAATATGTATTAATAATAAAGTTTATCCTACATATATATATTATACTAGCTCCTGTTGAAGGCTCCACCCGCCCGTTGCCGTTGAATTTCGGAAAATGCTTTCTTAGTTTTCCTTAGAGTACCAAACGAACATACATGCCAAATTTCAGCTCTACATGACCAATAGTTTTGGCTGTGTGTTGTCCGTCAGTCACACAGTCAGTCAGTCACTCAGTATAGGGAAGAGTTTCATGTACATATATTGATAGGTAGGTTATAGATATATCGGTAGGTTTGGATGGATTCTCAAGAAACTTGGCAGTAATTAACCTTAAATCAGAATAATATACCTACAGGCTACATTATACCCGGTTACGGGAACTACCTCCTTCTGAATACGGGTGAAACCGCGGTAAACAGCTAGCTATTTACTAAGAACATCTTATTAGATGAATGGTTATATAACAATACTAATATATCACTTGATAATTCGCCATATTGATTCAATATCAGCCAATAAGCTAGTAAGCAATACTATTGAACAGTTTCGAGGAAATATTGGCACAAACATACATCTATAAGTATCAATATCAGGTTCATATTAAACCATAGTATCTCTTAGTCAAAGAGGTAGAGCTCGTGGTTAGGTCAAAGCCGCGCGGATCGGTCGATCATAAGGTTAAGCGACGCTTGACGCGGTCGATCCGTGGATGGGTGACCATCTTGTCATAACGAGTTCTCTCGTGTTTCGGAAGGCACGATAAACTAGTGGGTCCCGGCTGTCATTTAAACATCTTTGCGTTACGGGTAGTCAGAAGCCAGAAAGTCTGACAACCAGTCTTACCAAGAGGGTGCCAGGTGGGTTGTGGAGGTCAGACAGGCAGTCGCTCCATGTAAAACACTGGTTCTCAGCTGCATCCGGTTAGACTGGAAGCCGACCTCAATATTGTTGGGAAAAGGCTAGGCAGATGATGAGTATCTCTTGGTTATACCTCATCATTATCAGCATTTTACTGTCCCACTGGAGACATATTGACATATGGAGAAAGAATGAGCGTTGATCACTACGTTTACTCAAGGCGGCTTCGGACCTTACTAAGGTCTAAATTTTATGAAGATACGATAATTCGATCCCTGGGAATCGAGTGATACAGAGAAAAACAACTTACTGCGGAAATCAATATTCTTTCTATCTCTGGATTTGCTTACTAGTGATAGAATTTTGATACCATACAAGTAATGTCAAATTCCTATCTCTGGTAAGCAAATCGAGAGTTAGATAAGTTATTGGGAACGGCCGTAAGTAGTTTTGTATATTTTGCACAGTAACATATTTGAGCAGCAGTAATTCTACTACTAAATGCATGTTTTTTTTTAGATAATTATTGCAAGACCTACAAATTGGCCAAAAAGAATGTAACTTGTGAGATAACGGCAGGAAGAAGATGAAGGAAAAAGAACACATACTGTGCCGGCCAAATATAACTAAGATAAGGACAGGAAAATGGTAAGTAGATCTCTAACATGCACTAAATTTCACGCAACAAATCACATAAACAGACAAACAAACACACACGCTAACAAAACGTATAAGCTTGCACTCATCAGGCTAATTGAAACAATAATGTTTCTGAGATAGTATCGCACACACTGACAGTCCGAAGGTCGGTCGCCATTGAGTTATAAAGCTAAGGCTAAAACTTACAACTGTGCTGTTTTAAACTGGAATTACTATCTATCTATACTTAATATTATAAAGCTGAAGAGTTTGTTTGTTTGAACGCGATCCGATTTGATCCGATTTGAAAAAATCTTTCAGTGTTAGATAGGCAATTTATCGAGGAAGGTTATAGGCTACTTTTTATCCGGGTGCGCGCAGAAGTTCCCACGGGACGTGGGTGAAACCGCTGACAGAAGCTACTACATAATAATGAAGTTTAAAATTGTCAGAGAGAGTACTATTTGACCTATTGACCGTAGTGCCATGGAATACCTGGCTGCAGGTTCTTACCAGGCTATGGGATTGTTCGCGCGAGTCACCGTGGCCCAGGTACACAAAGGGTTCCAGAAGAAACACGGTGGGCTTTAGTCAGTAATAGTCTGACTCCCTCACGCTGCACCCACAGCGGAGTTATTATATGATTTCCTACCTAAAATAACTGCCTTAGCTAAATTGTTGTGTTGATCGTATGGTATCTTTTTCTAATTATACTGGGGTCGGCTTCCAGTCTAACCGGATCCGGATACCGCTGAATATCAGCGTGTCATATGGCACGACTGCCTGTCTGACGTCCTCAACCAAGTTACCTGGACAACACAATACCCGTTGGTAAGACTGATTGTCAAACTTGACACTTGAGAAATTTTGAGTATCCGTAACGACCGCCAAAAATGTTCAAAAGACAGCAAAGCAAAGAAAACAACAAAACAATCGTCATTTTAGCCCTAGGAGCCCAATATATAGCCCATAATTATTTGTTGCATATTTTTCAGGCGCTGGCGCCGACGGAAGCTAGTAGGTAATATTCCTGCATCCTGAAAAAAACTAATTTTTCCACGAATTTTTCGATCTAAGCTCACCATCTTTAAAGCATAGCTCCAGTAACCAGTTTACGCCTAACCAGCTCTTCACTAAGACCTTCGTATAGCTAATGAGCCACATAATTAACTAATTACTCTCGTAATGTTTTAATAACAACGCACTCTGGTAACGCGGACCTTTCCGCGTTTTTGTCTGTGTACGTGGCTTCATGATGTAGTGTGATTGGAAAGGATAGACGTGCTTTGTGGAAGGGTTTGAGCGTAGTTAAAAGAGTAGTTGGTAAATTATTTGTTTGAGTTAGGTATATATGATATACAATGTTTTGGAATGATTATTGATAATTATTTATAATTATTAATAATTAGTAGTTTTTTTTTTGTCACAGACAATAAATATTTTATTTATTTTATTTTATTTAACCATTTATGTACACAGTAATACATGAAAGAAGAAGTAGTATTATAAAATTGTACAAAGGTACTGCTTATTTCTAATGAAATCTCTTCCAGCAGACCCGTAGTAGGAAAGTTAGAGTACAGAGATGTAGACAGACTGTGTAGGAGAATAGAATATTATTGTTTTGCCCAAAATCGCTTTGTCTTTTAGCTACTTTTAATACAGTTTCAAATCACTTCCTAATTAATCAACCACAAATTATTCAAGAATTGTAGGGAATGGTTGGGTCTGTGTATTTGCATGAATTAATCAGGTAGTAGAGTAACACTCTTATCTTAGGCACTATACTCATATTTGGTCTATCTCCATTACCCTCCAATGATTTTCTATTTGTCATTTTTATTATTTAAATTCGAATTCGGTCGAAAGATCGAGAAGTGGGACAGAATAGGCTAGGAAAAAAAATATATATATATATATTTAAATTCAACTTCCTCGAACCTTTAGAAATGTGCTAATTTTATATTTATAAACAAGTCTCTAAACATCACAACACAATATCTAGCCCTTCCAGTCCCACTATTTCTGCGAACAAAAATATGTGCAAAGCTATGAAAGGCAGACATTTCGCGAACTGGCCAGCGATTACGTAATAATTGTTTAACAGTTTTCCTGAGCTGTTTATGAACTAAACTATTTTCATTAGGGTATTTAAATGTTCTAATGTCGTACTGTCGAAGAGCTCGTGGCTAAGTCAAAGCCGCGCGGATCGATCGATCATAAGGTTAAGCAACACTTGGCGCGGTCGGTCCGTGGATGGTGACCATCTTGTCATAACGAGTTCTTCCGTGTTTCGGAAGGCACGATAAACAGTGGTCCTGGCTGTCATTAAAATTTGAACATCTTTGGCAGTCGTTACGGGTAGTCAGAAGCCAGAAAGTCTGACAACCAGTCTTACCTAGAGGTGCCAGGTTGCCCGGGTAACTGGGTTGTGTGTAGGTCAGACAGGCAGTCGCCATGTAAAACACTGGTTCTCAGCTGCATCCGGTTAGACTGGAAGCCGACCCCAACATAGTTGGGAAAAGGCTAGGCAGATGATGATGAATGTCGTACTGTTAAATGAATTTATGAAGTTCGCGTGAAAAGCACTTTGAAGTCGGAGGTTATGTCGCACTGAGTACTGCCCGTGGGTTTACTTGCATACCGAGGGTGCTAACTCCTGGGCCTGGATAAAAAGTAGGCTATATGTTTTTCAGATGTATAAGGTACTAGCTGACCAGGTAAACTTCGTTCGTTTAAACCTTCCCTCGATCTCTACAAACATTTTAAAACCAAAATAAGCCCGATCGGTCTAGCCATTCTTGAGTTTTAGTGAGACTAACGAACAGCAATTGATTGTTATATATATAGATATGGTACAGGCCTGCCAAATTTCATCAACATCTGTTCAGTCAGAAACTCCGGGTTTTTTAGTAAGTAGTAATTCTTGCTTTGAGCGAAGAGGCTTCCTATTTATTGAATGAATAAATTATTTGATATAAATAAAAGGAATTTTCTTTCTTTCTTTCTTTCATTTGTTACTAAAATTTCTTTGGCATAACAAGAAAAATAATATTTTAATTTTTGATTCTGTAGAGCATGTTAATTTTTGTTCCGATTTTTTTCTTCTACCATTAGTTATTAAAAATAAAAAATGTGTAAAAAATACAGGTCAATCTTTAAAAAAGATCACATAAAAAGTGACTGTAAAAAAATATATATGTATATTCAATTTCGATTTATTTTCTTTCCTGTCTGAAAAAAATAGGTTATTCCTCAACCACGCTAAAAGAGGCCATTAACCCCAGTTAATTTTGTTGGAAAAACTCAAAAGTTAAGAAAACATTCTTAGTGTATCCATTTGTAAGACTTCCGTGGCGACCTGTGTTACGTCACGCGGTAGAAATTTCGAGACTTCAAGAACCCGTATTTCGTATAAGGGGTTAGAAGTTCAAAAGCATTTAGGTTATTTTCAGATATATTTTTGAACTGTTTTCAATTTTCCGTACATTTTTCGTAAGTAGGTAGAGTTTATTTTATGTTTTGTTGTTATTATTGTGTAAAATAAATTGTTGAGCATTTAAATCACTTTTAGTGTTTTTTCTAAGTTTCTACTGTATGAACGAAATGGAAATTATTATTAAGGACCCAATTTAGAGATGTAGATTTAGAGGTCAGTTTGAAAGGTGTAGAAAAACCTGTGAAAGTCATACAAACCGGTTTTAAAGGTAAAAAAAACCTCTAAAAAACACAAAAATCCGAAGTGAAAACTTTTTTGGTAAACCGGTTACAAAAATCATTTTTTTGTAGCACAAAAATTTGTATATGTAATTTTTATGAAAAAATTAAACCATTAGCATATATCATAATAATAGATTTCCGCATAACAACAACCCCATAAAAAAAATCTGTCAACATTTCAATCTTTTCAGCTTCGTAATAAAATTTTATTTCCCGGGAACGAACTGTCTCCCGCATCCCCAAACCCACGTATATTAACCACTGAACCGAAAGGGCTTGTCAGTTTGTCAGTAACACAACCAAAACTGTCCTACGAAAAATATTCCACGACTTAAAAATAAAAAACCGGTCAAGTGCGATTAGGACCCGCGCACGATGGATTCCGTACTATACGTATATATCTACGAAAAATACGAAAAAAACGCGTTTATTGTATGGGGAACCCCCTTAATATTTGATCTTTTTTAATTTTTATTTGCTGTTATAGCGGCAACGGAAATACATTATTTGTGAAAATTTCAGCTTTCTAGCTATCACGGCTTATGAGATACAGCCTGGACAGACAGACAGACAGACTATGGAGGCTTAGTAATAGAGTCGTTTTACCCTTTGGGTACGGAACCCTAAAAAGCACTCTTTTGCAGTCGGTTAAAATTGTTTCTTTTGTGAGAGCGAAGTTGAAATAAGATTCGGTGGGCAATTTGCGAAATTGTCAATTTGTACGAAACTGCTTTGGTTTCCGAGTTGTTTTTTTGTGAAATCTAGATAAGTGGGGCGATTGTTGGAGTCACTTTGTAATAGATATTGTCTTTGGTGTTTTATTATTTTGTAATGATATTAGATGTTGGGTTAAAAATTGGTTAGTGGCATAATTTTTGGATACTTACACAAAAATGTATGAAAAAAATCTTGTGGATTTCTATAAGTAGATATTATTATATTCTAGTAGAAAAACTACAAAAAGGTGGAAGCAAAAAAAAAACAAAATTCTATTTAAAAATAACCATATAAATGTCACAGGCTAAAAGTAGGATAAAAGTCTGTTACATTTAAAACTTATTCGCTTGAAAAACCAACAAGCTCAAGCAGTTGTATTCCATGAAATTTCCCAATACAACCCGGATCTTAGAAACTAGATCAAAAAACTTCCCCAAGACGCCATGACACTTTTTTGTCGACCTAAGATGGCGAGTGACTTACTCTAAAACAAAAGAACGCCCCACCCACTTAGGCGAAAAAAAACACACGCACACACAAAAATACACATGCAAAAAAAATAGCCAAGTAATCAGTTTGGAAACTGCGAAAAAGCGGACGTGTTAAATCAACAGCTGTAGTAAATCAACAAATAGGAACAAGGAAAATCCCGAATTCACGGGCCCAGCTACGTAATCCATGCAAACTCGTAACAGTTCCACATTTACCGGGGAGAGCATCAGACGAACACTTGTTGCTTGTGAATGCCAACTTCACGTTTCAGACGCCGCCGAACTTCACCCGCCGCAATTACTACACCAACCGAATTACCGAACCAAAATTCGATTTTCGAACTCCAAAACTTTCCAGTTGAGTTACAAAACTTTTTTTTTTACACGACTATTTATTATAAATATTATTATAAAAAAACTGCAACGGATAACTGTAAATATTAGTATTTAAAAGCACCTATGTATTTCACTGAGCACTCCACACGGCGTCTTGAACTCAAGACGATATCGCGACGCACTTACAAGACGTTCGGAAATTTAAATTTTTGACGTAACCGCTTGGCTTTGGTTGTCGGAAAATTGTATGCACTTTGTTTAATGTGTTAGAATTTTGAGTATAGCTTTTTTGATACGTTAGTCGTTGTTGGAGACTAGGTATTGAATAATTTAGCTTGTGATTGCGGGGAGAGAAGTTGCAATAGTGCACGCTGTGCTGGTTGCAACAGGTTGTTTGGCAGAGAACACAGGGGCGCATGCGCGCTGCCGGGACCGATGCACGCATCTACAATGGTCGCAGATGTATTTCGATTAATGTGTGTGCTTTAGGATTTTGGTTTAAGAATTAGATTTAAGAATTATTTCGTATTTAATTAGATAAGTAGATGAAGATTGCTGACTGTGATTATATTTCTAATCAATTTCATTTTATATCACTGATGACGCTGTAAAATGAAATGTATGTATGTAACCACAAGTATTACATAATAGAATTAAGCTAAAAGAGTAACTAAAAGAAAGTTTGTTAGAAAAAAAATGTATCTACACACGTATCCTATGCACTTCATACTTACTTTCTTTTAGAAGTTTCTAACGAACTCATTTTATATCTTTCAGTATTTTCAACATATCTTCAAGTCCAATAAACGTTAGTTTCTATAAAACAACTATTTACCATGAATTTCCACGTTCAGTTTTCAAATTAATCAATTATTTTAAACTGACGTTACATAGGGCCTTCGAATCCTAAAATTCATTTCGAACTTATAATTCACATTTCCTTATTATATCAAAACATAAAATTCGTCTAAATAACAAAAACTAAAATTCCGTCACATGACGTCAAGTACGGTACCATTGTAGCACGCCCACTGCACCGATCTTGGCCTCTATAATCACGTGTAGAATTAGGTACAGGCACACAGCCTTATCTCTTACGCGCCCAATCCTAATCACTGGGCGGTTTCTTATCACCGGGGTGGTACATCACCATTTGGTTTTTCATCACCGGGAGCACTTCACCATTCGGTTTCTTATCACTGGGTGGGTATATCACCACATGGTTTCTTATCACTGGGGGATTAATCACCGAGCGGTTTCTTATCACCAGGGTGGGTACATCATCACCCGGGTTATTATCACCGGAGGGGTACATCACCAACCGAGTTCTTATCACCGGGGGTACATCACCATTCAGTTTCTTATCACCGGAAGGGTACATCACCACTTGGGCTCTAATCACCGGGCACGTTCTTATCACCGGGGGACTCATCATCGTTTGGGTGAAGAAATGATGGTATGTTACGTTTTGGTCCTCAATATTATTGACAGTATTTTGGAAAATTTGAGGTTGTTTTTTTTTTGGTTGTATAGATGTTAGATAGGTCTTGTTGTTTTTGCTTTATAATATATCATTAGGTATAGTTAGGTAACATAGTTTTGAGGATATATTTTCAAAATTTATATTAACATTAGAGATCGTTGTTCTGCTAGCTAATTACTATTATAATCAAGTAAATGTTAAGATTTGAACGAGTCGCCCTATATTACAATACATGTTTTGTATTATTAATAATTACAACAGTTAATTCGACATTCATAATGAAAACTAGAATTATGAAAAAAAGTTGTAAGTTAAAGAAATTACCAAGTACTACAGTACTACAGTATTTTTTTTGCCTAAAATATTAATCACTAGCCGTTTTCCCGCGGTTTCACTCGCATCCCGTGGGAATTACTGCCCGTACCCGGATAAAATATAGCCTATGTCACTCGTGGATAATGTAGCTTTCGAATGGTGAAAGAATTTTTAAAATCGGACCAGTAGTTTTTGAGCCTATTCATTACAAACAAACAAACAAACAAAGTTTTCCTCTTTATAATATTAGTATAGATTCATTTAATACACAATCTATTATATTTTAACATTATATTTAAGAACTCTAATTTAATCTTTTATACAATTTGATAAATTCATTTGAAATAGGAACATCCAAAATTCCAAGTTTCATACAGCTCCAAATTCAAGTTCTATATTTAAAACATTCGAAATTTAAACTCGGCATACCGCGAAATCCCAAACGTGGTACTCCACAGCCTAATAAAATACAACCATACGAAATTGTTCAACTGACCTAGATTGTTGCGAAAATTATATCGGTCACTACTCTGTGTAGGCTTCTATAACAAGTAAAATAGGATTTACTTTTGAGACTGAATTAAAATTTCATTCACATTAACCTACCTCAATCTGTTAAATTTATTCAATAGATTTCAACCTTATCACAATAGTGGAAGGTTTATGGTCGATTGGTAAAATTTGTCTAATTTGGGAGAGCCCGCTGTCGTCTGTACCTGTATTATTTTGGATTAAAAGTAAAAGGAAAAAGGTAATTATTAACACTTAATTGTACAAACGAAACAAAATAACTCGTCATTTAGGATGAATTTTTACCCGACTGTGTAAACAAGATAATGTTTTTACAATCCTCAAAATAAAAACCAGAACATAATAAAAATGAAAAGCTGCCAGCAATTTAACATATTAACAGCAAATTTCACAGTCCCAGCTAAAGTTCTAGATATCTACATGACAATTCATGCCATAGAAAAGTATTCAAAATTAAAAACATTTTTACGAACAACGAAACAGATAGCTATCTATCACTTTACCTTTAACCTATAACTTACAATAAAGCTCATATTTCACCCAAAAAATAAACGTAATATCCGTAACAGAGAACGCTAAAAAAATAGCGTAACTCTCAAAACCAATGGAGCCTTAGCATACAAAACACAATAACTCCACCAACTGCATCCAACTCGTATATAAGCCTAAAACGAGAATCGCAATAAGGCAGTAAAACAAATAAACACACGAACTAAATTCATACAAGTTGCTGTACAAAATTTTCACGGACTAACGTAGGTATCGGGAGTAGGGACGTTACAGAGTGCGCACAATACAACAGCGACGTCTATCTTCTAAGGTCTGACAGTTTTTTGGTGTAGTGACAGTCGTTATCAGTCAGTACAAATAAGTCAAACTTCCATTGAAAACTAATAGCTGTCAAGTGCACAAAAGATTTAAAAAGTTCTTTGATTTTTGTTAATGCGTACCTAAATAATGATAGCTCATAGAAAAAAACCTGTTTTCTACTTGACTCTTGTAGAGCTATCGAGACATCTGTCATCTGTCTGACATCAGTAAGCTAAGATGGGAACTAAAGTTTCACAGATGTTTTAAGTCTTTACTACCACGTAGGAAATTCAATCACATATGGTCTATAAAGAGGTTTTACTAAGTACCTATTGACAGATATAAACAGACTAAAGACAACCTGTGTACAATTATAATTTTAGAGACGAATCTGAGTTTGAGTATAGACGCCTCAGAATAGTATGTTCATTTTAATCAATTCAACTTCACGCCGTTCATAGATTTGAAGATAGAATATCAGCCTCCAACTTCCAGGCTCCACACTTGGAGAAAGTTTCTTAAAATCCACATTTTAGCCCAAATCTATGGCATTATCTATCAGACAGCTATTTAGAACTTTAACCCTTTAACCGCCAGAGTCGGATTTATCCGACAAACGAATTCGGGCTTATTCCGCCAGAGTCGGATTTTTCCGACAAAAAACCCTGTGTTTTTTATTTCAATTTCTGAAAGTATTACGATATTTAAGCCTAAAAAATATATTTTTTTCGAATGTTAAATTCCACATGCCTGGCGCTGGGGGCACGCCAACTGAAAAAAAAAGCTTGGCGGTTAAAGGGTTAACTGGCCACGAGGCTACAAAATACTTGCGCACTCTGTGTCCTATCTACTCGTGTGGGCACACTGTTGCTTCAGTACTCGCATGTAACTGTTCTACTGGATATTTTAGTGTGGCGAGATAAGCACAGGTTTGTCTGTTGCTCTTTTATAAGCTTGTCACTATATTATGGAGAATNTCCCGCGGTTTCACTCGCATCCCGTGGGAATTACTGCCCGTACCCGGATAAAATATAGCCTATGTCACTCGTGGATAATGTAGCTTTCGAATGGTGAAAGAATTTTTAAAATCGGTCCAGTAGTTTTTGAGCCTATTCATTACAAACAAACAAACAAACAAAGTTTTCCTCTTTATAATATTAGTATAGATTCATTTAATACACAATCTATTATATTTTAACATTATATTTAAGAACTCTAATTTAATCTTTTATACAATTTGATAAATTCATTTGAAATAGGAACATCCAAAATTCCAAGTTTCATACAGCTCCAAATTCAAGTTCTATATTTAAAACATTCGAAATTTAAACTCGGCATACCGCGAAATCCCAAACGTGGTACTCCACAGCCTAATAAAATACAACCATACGAAATTGTTCAACTGACCTAGATTGTTGCGAAAATTATATCGGTCACTACTCTGTGTAGGCTTCTATAACAAGTAAAATAGGATTTACTTTTGAGACTGAATTAAAATTTCATTCACATTAACCTACCTCAATCTGTTAAATTTATTCAATAGATTTCAACCTTATCACAATAGTGGAAGGTTTATGGTCGATTGGTAAAATTTGTCTAATTTGGGAGAGCCCGCTGTCGTCTGTACCTGTATTATTTTGGATTAAAAGTAAAAGGAAAAAGGTAATTATTAACACTTAATTGTACAAACGAAACAAAATAACTCGTCATTTAGGATGAATTTTTACCCGACTGTGTAAACAAGATAATGTTTTTACAATCCTCAAAATAAAAACCAGAACATAATAAAAATGAAAAGCTGCCAGCAATTTAACATATTAACAGCAAATTTCACAGTCCCAGCTAAAGTTCTAGATATCTACATGACAATTCATGCCATAGAAAAGTATTCAAAATTAAAAACATTTTTACGAACAACGAAACAGATAGCTATCTATCACTTTACCTTTAACCTATAACTTACAATAAAGCTCATATTTCACCCAAAAAATAAACGTAATATCCGTAACAGAGAACGCTAAAAAAATAGCGTAACTCTCAAAACCAATGGAGCCTTAGCATACAAAACACAATAACTCCACCAACTGCATCCAACTCGTATATAAGCCTAAAACGAGAATCGCAATAAGGCAGTAAAACAAATAAACACACGAACTAAATTCATACAAGTTGCTGTACAAAATTTTCACGGACTAACGTAGGTATCGGGAGTAGGGACGTTACAGAGTGCGCACAATACAACAGCGACGTCTATCTTCTAAGGTCTGACAGTTTTTTGGTGTAGTGACAGTCGTTATCAGTCAGTACAAATAAGTCAAACTTCCATTGAAAACTAATAGCTGTCAAGTGCACAAAAGATTTAAAAAGTTCTTTGATTTTTGTTAATGCGTACCTAAATAATGATAGCTCATAGAAAAAAACCTGTTTTCTACTTGACTCTTGTAGAGCTATCGAGACATCTGTCATCTGTCTGACATCAGTAAGCTAAGATGGGAACTAAAGTTTCACAGATGTTTTAAGTCTTTACTACCACGTAGGAAATTCAATCACATATGGTCTATAAAGAGGTTTTACTAAGTACCTATTGACAGATATAAACAGACTAAAGACAACCTGTGTACAATTATAATTTTAGAGACGAATCTGAGTTTGAGTATAGACGCCTCAGAATAGTATGTTCATTTTAATCAATTCAACTTCACGCCGTTCATAGATTTGAAGATAGAATATCAGCCTCCAACTTCCAGGCTCCACACTTGGAGAAAGTTTCTTAAAATCCACATTTTAGCCCAAATCTATGGCATTATCTATCAGACAGCTATTTAGAACTTTAACCCTTTAACCGCCAGAGTCGGATTTATCCGACAAACGAATTCGGGCTTATTCCGCCAGAGTCGGATTTTTCCGACAAAAAACCCTGTGTTTTTTATTTCAATTTCTGAAAGTATTACGATATTTAAGCCTAAAAAATATATTTTTTTCGAATGTTAAATTCCACATGCCTGGCGCTGGGGGCACGCCAACTGAAAAAAAAAGCTTGGCGGTTAAAGGGTTAACTGGCCACGAGGCTACAAAATACTTGCGCACTCTGTGTCCTATCTACTCGTGTGGGCACACTGTTGCTTCAGTACTCGCATGTAACTGTTCTACTGGATATTTTAGTGTGGCGAGATAAGCACAGGTTTGTCTGTTGCTCTTTTATAAGCTTGTCACTATATTATGGAGAATTTTCGAGGACGACCATTTTAAATGGTGAATAAATGTTCTGGGTGAGTGATTTTGCTTTGTTTTTAGTTTGTCAAAGACCTTTTTCAACGGTTTTATTTAATTTTAGCTTACCACGTTTATTTTGTTCGTGATCAAAAGTAATTGTTTCACCCTCTTCCTATCAACGGAATCTGAAATTTTTGTTCGTGATATTTATTAAAATTTTGTACGTGTGTGTTTAATTTGTTTTTAGTTTATGCGAAGCGTAGTTAAATGGATTTAAAAATATTGTCAACCCGAACATCACAGGGAACCTATAAAACTATTGGAAGATCAATACTACAGTATTTGCCCCTGCATTTGCCCCCATAATTTGGCTTTACGTGATACTCCAGCATGATACTACGACATGATAGTGTCAACAGTGGACCTTAAATAGAATGGTATTTTTTTTGTACAGACGACAGCAAGTCAATGTATACGAATCTGTCAAATACCAATCGAACATGTACCCTCCACTATTCTAATAAGGTTGAAAATCTATTGCAGTTTGACAGATTGTTGTAACTTGATGTGCTGTCGTCTGTACATTTCTACTAACTTTCCTTAAATTTTCTCTCCCTATTTCCAAAATTACTGGTTTATAGTTACTTACCCAGTATGTAGACCATGTTCTTCGTCCAGCGCTGGAGCTCCTTGCGAATGGCGCGTCGTTCCTGCTGGCACCGCGCGAACGAGCACTCCGCCATGGCCAGAGTGCGACTACCCTGCAACCAATAACATATCATTTTGAGGCAGATGTATGTGATTATTGATAGAGAAATTATGCTCTATGTTATAATGGTCATTGATATTTTTTAGTATACTTATATAAATCATCGTCTACCTAGCCTTTTTCTATGTTACTGTCGGTTTATGGCTTAACCTGTTGTAGCTGAGTATTAGTTTTACTTGGTATGCCTCCCTATTTGAACTCTTCTTTATGTTCGGCTTCCAGTCTAACCGGATGCAGCTGAGTAACAGTTTTACATGAAGCAATTTGCCTATCTCACCTCTTCTACCCAGTTACCCGGACAACCTACAAACATACCCCTTGGTAAAACTGGTTGTCAGACTTTTTGGCTTCTGACTACCCGATTTAGGGGCCATTCAGGCAACTATCAGAAATCTATGCAATGAAATGCTCCAGGCAACTCTGAAATATCAATCTACTCATTACCATACAAAAGTCCATCCAGAATTGATCAGTCATAGTCCAATGAAAGCGCAAAAAACAAATACATGTTTAAAAAACCAACGTTTGTTGTTGTTCTCTGTAAATATAATAAAAAACTAAAAGTAAAATTACTGAAAACACTATAACACATACATTCTACACAAAGTCCGCAAACTATCAAACTCGCCCAAAAGACCTAATGAATGAATGAACGAATGAATACGAGACGTTCAAAGACGTTGCGAATGAATGACACCATAGAATTGGTGAACTATACAAATGTTACCGAATGTTTGAGAAATCAAGATAACTTATTAGTTTCAAGAAATGTGTTTCGGAGTTATATTGACAAAGTAATGATATTAGAAATTAGATTCCTATTTGATATAAGTAATATGTTCTCGGATTATATTAGTTTCAATAGGAAAAGGTTTATTTTGATCTGATATGATTATTCAGCTTTTGGAAATTATCATTATCTGTCTAGCCTTTTCCCAACCAATCTACTATAGAGTAAGAAAAAATATTTTTTTCAGTATTTATACATATTGAAGTAGCTTATCCATAAGAGCCAATTAAGCATACGGTCTTAAAAAATGAAATTAAAGAGTCCAGCAAAATATCTAAAACGCCTCCATTTTACCACTTTCCACTTGAAAAAACAAGATAAAATGAGGAAATGATGAATAAATTCCCAAGACACGCAAACAATAACACAAACACTCCCATATAATAAACATTGAGTTACTCAAATAAATAAAATCAATTGCAAAAAAAATAAAAGTCAAAATTCAACTATATCTTTCAAAAACTCTCGAATATTCCACAAAAGGCGCAATATTCAACAAATATACAGATAACAAACTTATACGACAGTCATATTCGGTAGTCACGTTCATTTTCATTTACACAATGGAAATAAACTTGCTCCACAAAACCCTTGATCCGTTACACAGAATTGTGTTTTCCGCGAAAAATAAACCCCAATTTTAACGTATACATTTCCATTATTTTCGCCCCGAAAATACAGTAAAACGTGATACAGTCGAACCCGGTTGTTTGTAACTTTGTAACCTAATAAACAAACAAGCATTTTGATAACCGAGGTCAAACTTAATTCAATCGAGCGAGCGATCGACTCGGCCCACTAACTAAAATTTCATTAACTCCTATTTCCTGAACGAGTCGAGCTATCTTCGAATATCGCAGTCAGCACCTCGACTCGGGCAAAATAAGAAGTGAACTCCATTCAATTACTATAACATTCATCGAAGTATCGAACCCGCCGGTCAATGCCCCGAAAGGAGCTAACGAAATTCTACGAAAAACCTCCGATCCTCATCAAGAACACCCTACACCCACCGAATATGCCCGAGCCACCCGAATCTAGCCCCCGAATTCTTATTTCAAACTCCAGACGAACGGGGGGCCGGGGGGTATCGCGAAACTATTCTTATTTTAAAATCTCTCTCCACGGAATATGCCACGAAAGAGGTTCTTATTTTAAAAATATCACGCTCCACCGAAATTTTCTTATTTTAAAAACTTGAGGGGGGTGCGAACGTTCTTCCGAAATCCACCGCCCCCCGCCCCCCCCCCTCGGCCCCTCGGTGGCCAGTTATGATATTCTTATTTTAAAAATCGCTCGAAGCGTTCCGATTCTGTTATTAAGATGTTGGTGTGTGCAAGCTTTTATGAGGCCGCTTGTACGTGAGCCGGGATCATCTAAGACACAAAGGGGTATTTCGCTAAACCTATACATTGTTATGGACCGCACCGACGTCGTTCTATCTAGCGATAAAAATAATAATACAGCTTGAAAATAAATAGTAAATCTCCATTCGCCATCCCTGACCTACATGACCTAGTTACGAGTTATGTAGCCGATTCTCGATTCACATAAATTGTAATTCCTAATTTCGCATAACGAAGTGCGCGTAGACGATTGGAAATTCAAATTTTCGAATCGTAAATTTTGATTCGAGTATATCGCTTGGTGTTGCGACTTAGAGAGTGAGCACATCTCTACGTGATAACGTGAACTTCGCATTGGGCCGACTTGAAGACACGTGTAGCGTATTGATTTCGAAGATTACGTGTAGGAGCATAAGTACACACACCTTTGCAATAAGCATTAACGATCCAATTCGTATTTCGAATACTTCAGCACCAGCTCATTTATCATTCCAAATTCGAAATTATTCAAACGCAAATCACAATTGAAACACAAAGTATAAAAAAATGGAATCGGCAACCAATAACGCTTCCCGCCAATTTCCATGGCTGTCAAATTTGGGGCCGCGGCGCCCGCCACCCTTCCCAGATCAATTTACGATAACTCGGTTGGAGCTCCGTCCCTCTCGGCCTTAAGACGCAGCCCTATTCCCGTCTCCCCGCGGATAAGTTCTAGAACTGGGCAACTGTTGAGCGCCAACACCCGATAGGTGGTTATTGAAATATTTATTTAAATTTAGAATATGTCATTGTTTGGGGTGTCTTTTGTTGTGGTTTTAATTGAAATTGGAAGCCACCAACTGTTTTATAAAGATTAACGTGTGTTATTTTTGTTTTTGTTAGTAACAAAATTTCAACAGTCAATTTTTTTTAAATGATCACAGCAACTATCTAGAAATACTAAGGTATTCATTTTTATACCCTCGATTCAAAATTACTAACGTTCCTTCCATTTAAAACGAGCCCCACCCACACATCGATTGGTAGCCCCCTATCTATTCGGTAGAATATCATTATCAAACGTGCCCCTAGTAAATAATAGTGACCCTATTTCAACTAGATACCGTATTCTCTCGTTCAGCAGTATCGGGACCATTCTCTCACGCGGATATGGCCCGGGACTTATTTTTAACTGTTGTGTGCGTGTAGCCCGCGTGTGTGTGCATGGGGGAGGGCCGTGCGTATGTGTGCGTGCGTTTGAAATATTCCTCCGTAGCGTGGCGCGGGGAATTGATGTTTTTAATTAGTTTCCAACGGTTTTCGTTGGTGGCCTGCACAGCTCGATTTTATTATTATTTATTAAATTAATTTATATTTACAGCCGATGCGCTATTCGAATTAAGAATTTCGATTTTGCAAATCTGTGTCGAAATTTGCGTAACGTTAAACAGTAAATTCTCTGTGGTAATTTTAATTGAAACATACTATCCGTTGAACAATTTCGTCAAAGTTAAACTAAAATATAAAACAGGGCGAGTGGAGTAACCCGGTACGTTTCCTGAAAACTTTCCTTTGTAGGCGAAAATTCAATAGGCGGGAAGTTCGGTCGCGCCTGTGCCAACCGCCGGCTATTGTGCGGGTTAACGGACATTAAAAAGTGTCTAATAAAAAATTACGAGACCATGACGAAACTGTACTTAACGTTAATCATTGACACAAGCATAATAAACGAATATTTATTCTAAAATTCCAACGTTGAAACTCCATATACCGAAAATATCTAGAATTATTCATGTTTCTAGGTGTTCGACCTCATCAAAGAGCTGCGAAAAAAAGAAAAAAAAACGCTTTTACAAATCACTCGTCCTGACAAATTCGAATACAGATTTTAAATTCAAATCTCGCAACCTGTTTGAATTTAAATTTCGAACGTATGGAATGCATTCGTTGTCACAGAATAACTTTAAGCCACGCTGGAATATTTAACAACTGTTATTTTGAGTATAGTTTTATATGTGGTTATGTTCCTCTGTGTCAACTATGGAATTTGTCACAGAGTAACTTTGGGCAACAGAGCGCAATATTCAGACTGGTAATTCGGGCAGTATTTTGTGTGAAGGTTCGCTAGGCTGTGTGAAGTTGGTGTACCTGTTGCGCTGTGCTTTTGTTTTTGTTGATCGCTAGTTTTGGCGCTGCCCGCCGTTTGATACGAGTTTATCATGGACCGACTAAAGGCTTATGTTGTTCATATTTTTTTTCTTTTTTTTCGAATTTCGAACGTCGGTTTTCGCACTTGGAAAATTTGTTTTATGAACAGGTTTTAGTTGAACGGCTATTTTGTTTTACTACTGCGTTCTGAATGGGTGTTGGTTTTTGTTAGAATATTTTGAATTTAGAATAGAATTGTTGGTTGTTTGTCTACCATTTTTAGACGCCATTTAGACGCAATATTGCATTCTTTTGTGATGTCAACACTAATCCTGGTTACAATAAATGTTCTTAATATAAAAACAAGTAGTATTGAAAAAGTTTTTTGCAGTATAAGTAAATGTGAAGCAGGACAAAGTTTGCAGTAGGCTGTGTTAAATTTGCATGGTAGCGTTCAGACCTGTTGCGTCTCATGCTGTTCATAGATTTATTTGGCGACACGACTGCGGAGGAACTACTGAACTCTATATCTACATCTTGTACTGAGAGAGACTTTTGTAAGAAACGCTTACTTCTAGGAATAGGTTAGAAGTCTCTCGGGTTGGAGTGTTTTGAGCGTTGTACCTATGGTTCTTTATTTATTTAAATGTATTAGGATGAAAAGGAAATGTAAAATCGTGAAGGTTATATTTTGATGTCTCATAAATAATTTTATTGATAAAAAAGAGAATTGACCAATTATATTTTCAAATTCGAATTTTAATTTCGAACAAAAAAAAATCTTACGACGATTCAAAAATAGAACACAATGGCCTCCGAATTCTGTAATCACATTACCAATTACAGCTACTGGTATCAAAACAGTGATGACCAAAGCATATCCCGAAAAAGTCTTATCCGAGTTTATCCTAAGTTCGTGCAGGGTGACGGAAGTGGGGGGTTGGTGGGGTGAGGAGGTTCCTCCGCGCCTGTGTGAAAGAATGCCGGAGAATCAATACAGCCGTGCACATTAAATTGGCCAGGGAGAGGGAACCACCCCATCGTCAATTTTTTTCGGTAATGTTAGATGTTAAGTTTTTTAGGGGGGTTGTAAGATTAAAGGAAGTGTAGATGAAGGTGTTTTTAGTTATTTAAGTTTGACTAAAAACTAAAAATCTTTTTTTTTTGTATTTAGTACAGAGAACAAACTAGTCAATACAATATTTTATCGAAAGACACTGTACAGTATACTGAACACTTTGGTACTTGTTTTTTTTTTAACTCACAGTATAGCTACATACTTAGGTTAAGCAAAGACATCTCGTTACACACGCAGATATGGATGTTTTTTTAAGAAGTATATTGAAGTATTTCGCCAAACTAATGCCGTCATGAATACTTACCTTTAAAAAGTCTATTAACAATTTTGACGCAACTGATAACATGCAAATTTTTCCTGTAATTTTTTCATAACATACTTTACTATTCATATTTCCAAACTTTTCCATGATACAAGTAATTTTTTTTTACAAATAAATATAAAGATTGTATACACAAGACAACTGCATAAAAGCTATTGAGTTGCGAGTTTGATTTCGTCGGAAACGGAAGGCGCGTTCCATGAAAGCCTGTTGCTTTTGTGACTAAGTTGAGGCTTGTAACTTATGTGCGAGAAAATAAATGTAACTTACAAGAAATAAGAGCGTTTTACTTACTCATGTGTTTATGGGGCTTTGTTGGTTATTTAATATTGTTTGATTTTAGTGAGAAATATTTTGGTTAGGTACTTAACTGAAAATTGAACCTTATATTTTTTTTTGTTTCGAAAATAAGCCACTCAAATCCTCAAACATGTCATTAAATAATAGTAATTCATTTCCTAAACACCATTTTCAGTAACAATTTTTTTTATGTTTAACTATATTCGGTAAAAAACTGTTACTAAATATATTTTGACTCACAAAACTTTTTAAGAAAAATTGTATTTTAGAAAAAAAAAAGAATTAAAACTAAATGATCCAATAATTCTAGAATATTTTAAAATAAGAACAGCGAGTAACAGACGCGATATGGACATCGTACGCATTTCTTTTTGCCCCTTCACTTCCATGTTCGCCTGGTGTTTATCATGCGAGCTGAGTAGCTTCCTTCCAAAGTATTTCTAACTTAAAACTTAATCAGATAAACCGTATTTTATCTAAGAAATAAATGTCTTATTAGGTACATGATAAAGAATAAATTTATTGTAAATTATAAATTGACATTTTAATTCGAAATTAGTCAAAAAGTTACAATATTCGAAAACAAAAAATCTTCAACTGCTAATTTGAGTCACAATCGAAAAATAACGAAGTATACAAAAAACTGTATAAAACACCGACCCATTTTCTTAGTGCTTAATTGTCACGGAGGGTGAAACGGGGAAAAGTGAACAAAAATAGCCCAAGTTTTCTTTCCGCAGACTGAAAAATCTTAACAAAAAACTTGAAATAAAGGGTAGAAATGAGCCATCAGTACACCAACAATGGTAGGAAAAACAGTCGGGTGAAATTGGTCATAATGAGTGTCTTCTGCCCCCCTCTACCCCTACCCTGTCTTCCCCTTTGGGTCAAGCGGGGAAATAAAATTTTAAATTGAAGCCGTGAAAAAGACAAAAATGTAGGGACCGGGAGACGTAAGGCGTGGGCACACTGCCGCTCATATTTTAGTTATGATTTTCATTTTAAGAGAAACAATGAGTTTGTGTGTGGAGTGCTTTATTTTGCCTTAATGTCGAAAAAGTGTGATGGTTAACAGTTATTTAAAGATGTATGTTATAAACCTAGAATAAAAAGTAATCTTAAATAAAACGTTGGTTTTCAGGTTAATTTGTACTTATAAATTATCTTGATGAAACCATATCTAGAATGGGGTATCTGTTACTTAAGAGAAATTCTACGAACAGCCAATTCCAAAAATTCGGAGACTTCCTCACTTCAAAATGCCTGAAATTCTGCTCAGTGTACACCAATCTTTATAAGAAATGAACTACGTCTAGAGAGAAAATGGAAATTATTCAACGAATTTAGTATATATGTGCAGTAATATACATAATCTCCTCTTTACATTTAAACGGCTGTCGAAAAAACGTTACATTCCAGAACGTTCGAAATTGGAATGTCAGCTATTCGAAATTCGGAATATGAAATAAAAGAGTTTTGAATTGGATTCTCTTTTGCTCTCGCTGTAATGATTCTTTATTCGAAATATTGGAGAATAGGACTTGTTCAGAAGGTTAATTTTTAAATTTGGAATTCTTTATTGTCTACTCATACACTAATACTATAATGTTAGCACAGATGTTAATGTTATCAATTTAGATTATCATAAATTCATTATCACCTGCTTAGCCTTATCCCAACTAGAGGTATATTGATGTGAGCTTCCAGTCTAACTGGATGCAGCTAATTATACTGTTTTGGACCTGTACCAGTGAGGTACCAGGTCGAACGATACACTTAGTACTTATGACTGGTTATTAGACTACCCGTAACAACTGCCAAAGATACCAATTGACCCTATCTTCGAAACTGGAGGAACTCGTCATATCAAGATAGTCACCCATCCTCGAATTTACCGTGCCAAGCATTGCTTAAGTTATGACCGACCTTTCTGTATTATCCAATGATTTTTAATCTATGTACAGACGGCAGCACAAAGGCCTACCTCAATCTATCAAATACCAATAGCACAGCAACCTTCCACTATTGTGATAAGGTTGAAAAATCTATTGAAGAAATTTGACAGATTGAGTCACTTCAGAAATAAAAAATTCTGAAACAAAATTTTCCGTAACAAATATTATCTAGACCGAATCAACCTTGCTGACTAGGTAAGTAGGCACCGCGCGACGTTTCGTCCTTAGCACAAGGTTAACGTAAAATTTATGTCAATCTATCGTACTTTCAACCATGCTTTTTGGGTCAATAGTACAGTTTTGTTTCTATATTTAAGTTAAACTGTCTATCTATAGCTTTATATTATAAAGCTCAAGAATTTACTTGAACAGACAACAGCACATCAAGTTACCACAATCTGAAATTTCTGCAATAGATTTTCAACCTTATCACAATAGCGGAAGATTAATATTTGATTGGTAAAATTTGACAGATTCGTGTACGTTGACCTGCTGTCGTCTGTACGAACAAACTACTTTCAGGAATGGTCCGATTAGAACATTTATTAATAATAAATATATAAATTAAGTGTTAGATAGCCCAATTATCCAGAAAGGCTGTAGGCTACTTTGTATCCGGGTGCACGAAGTAGTTCCAGGTTGTAGTAAGTTTATTTTGAAGGTAAATCGAACCCTGTATACTTTTGCCAATTAGTATGTACTTAGGCCACCATTTTGATTCTTTTACAGATCCTTAAAACATCTAAGTATAACGATTTGGAAATATTAACCTTATATCTACTAAGCTTAAGTTGAAAATCCATCCCCTACGTAGAAGAGCTACATGGTAAGATACTAATCGAAAATGCAGCTTTTTTATAATATCCATTGATTGTTTATAGAGAGATACTTAATTAAGATGGAGATATTATTAAAGAGGTCTCCAAACATAATTATTACTATCAATTTGACTCCCTACTTTACGCCAACATTTCATAATTAAGAGACATAACCAGCTCCCAAGAAAACGCTCAATAATAACTTACATGAAAAGCAAAAAAAAAACAAAAAAAAACTAATTAGATTGCAACCATAGCACATATAATGAATCAATGTAATTAATATAAACACCCCCCCTTCGGCCACACTAGCGCCGATCCTCCCTATCTTTGGACGTAACACATACAAACTAATAATTAATCATCCGGCGTCTTCCCACTTTTCTTCCCCCCCTCCACCCGTATTTAATTCCTCGTACAAAACACCCCGACCTCCCCCCTTTTTTTTTCTCCCGAAGTGTTTTCATTCTGCACAGTCTGAGTAGAAGCGGGTTTTCTGACTACAAATTGAATTTTGTGGTCGCTTGTGAATATTTCAACGTGTTGTAGGATATTAAGCGGTTTGTGTACCTATTTGTATGTTCTTGTAATGTTTTACTGAACTTTGTTTTTACTGTGGTCAGTTTAATCCAGCTACAATGTATGTCCACCTAGTATCTATAGATTTTCAATTTTTTCATACAAAATAGCATATCTGTCCTAAATTAAATCACCTTTTAAAATAAAAGCGATATATGAAATTTTGAAAATATGTAAAATGCCAGTTTAGTGCCACCGAATTATTTGTGCACTTGACAGCTGTCAATTTTCAAAGGACAACTGACTTATTTGTACTGAGCATCTGTCAACTGCACCAAAAAACGGTCAGACCTATGTATACCTACTCTAAGGTCAGACCTTACAATTATTTAAAAAAAGGAATTTAGTGTCTATATGGCCAAACTACATCTCTGTTTTTAATTTTGATATGCAAAGAAAACAGACTTAATGAAACCTTTTTGGTTCCTTCATGCTTTCTTCATAATTAACTTCTAATGTCGTCTTTTATGCCGATTAATTAACATAAGTGCATGCAGTGGGTCCTTATGTCTGAAGCATAATTTCATAATAAATGTATAAGTATTTATTTTTTCAAGAAAAATATGCATGATACAGTATCAAATTTTCGTGAGGTAACGTCGTAAGAAGACATGCTGCACCAACCACAAATTTTAATAAAATTGGTATAAGGGCTGGAAACGACTTTATGACGATTTTATGAGGATAACCTCACAAGATGTCCTAATTTATATCCCAATCTACTTAGTAGTACCAAAAGAACTAAAAACCACAAATCAGTTATTTCTGGTTGAAGACAGCCGAGTTATTTCATTGATTTCTATTTAACAAATTCGTCTTTACAAATATGCTATAGAAATTAAACTAGTCTACCAAAATAATTTTCTTAGTAACAATTAATTTTCAAATCAATTGGCCAACCTAAAAATGACTTTCAAATAAATACAAAACAGCATCACACCTGTTAATTTGGACCTGGACTTCTCAACACATTGACAAACTGTCTAGCCCTGCAACGTTGCGCGTAACGTGGTTACACCTCTGTTACAGTAACCTATATCAATTGTCAGTGCATGTAGAAATAAGCAGAAGTATCAGTCATAATAAGTTGATTAAATATACAATTACCGTATATATTGGTACCTGTGTATAATAAATGTTTCTTTTAAAGTTTTTATGTCTGGGAATGCTGAATTGGAAATTATCTTTTGAAATTATTTTGATGTGACTTGGGAATAATAGTGTCTAGGCACATCGAAATAGCAATAATTATAGGTTTTTTAATCCAGGTAGCAATAGAACTCTAGAAAACCTGGACTGTAAAGTCTGAAATCACCAACCCGCATTGAGCGCACGTGGTGATTAACGCTCAATCGTTCTCTGTGTGAGAGGAGGCCTGTGCCCGGCAGTGGGACGAAAAGGCTTATAATGAGTAATCCATTTAATTTGTATGTGATAATGTAACGGAAATACATCCGCGTTTCGGAAGGCACGATAAACTGGTTCGTCTCGACTGTTATTTGAACATCTTTGACAGTCATTACGGGTAGTCAGAAGCCAGAAAGTC
>NWSH02000081.1:3028261-3041723 GCA_002382865.2 Heliothis virescens | reverse complement strand
AGGGGTGCCAGGTTGCCCAGGGTTGTGGAGGTCAGACAGGCAGTTGCTTCATGTAAAACACTGGTTCTCAGCTGCATCCGGTTAGACTGAAAGCCAACCCCAACATAGTTGCGAAAAGGCTAGGCAGATGATGAGTGTAACGAACAATATACATATAATATATGAATTCTTGTATATATATTTTTCGCTTTTATATGTAAAACTCTGCTTACCCAATAAAACATAACAGTCGTGATAATATTACGTTAGCAAGCCATGAGTAATTCACAATGAATGTACCTGTTGAGATAAGTCTCGGATTTGATTCCTGTTTCAGGCAACTTGCCAAGCGGGTCAAGAGTGAGCGTGCTATACGTATTTCGTACTGTAGAGTATCTTGTATAAGGTGAATTGGTTTTGGTAAGATTTTCATGGTAGTTCTAAACAGAATGTACCTAAATTAAGGGCAACAATTTTTTTTTTTTTTGTAATGTTATGAATGTTTTATTGGTTTAATAAAGTTAATACCATCGGTATCTCAGCTGTTATCGACCAGAAATAACTGATTTGTGCATTTTTAGTACTACTAGGTTGATTGGGATAAAGGTTAATTCTAATGTAATTACGAAACTAATTCAATTCTGGGTATCTGTTGTATAACAGAAAGGTAAAAGTTACCCTGAGTATATTTCAAAGATAAGGTTTTGGGTATCGGAAAATTTCAAAGATACAGAGAGAAAATTCTATCAAAAGTTTCAAAACGGATTTCCATTTTACCAAAATTTCTTGGCTGTTTTCTGCACGCGTTGAGCTAACAGCGTTGTAAAGATAACAAAGTTTGGAAGTATCTACCCTATTCACTATCTAATAAATAAGGCACATTCCAAACTTTTTATAATGATAAAAAAAATCTACCATGAAAAGACAGAATTAAGGAGTTCGAATTCAAGACAACGGGTCTACCAAACAGAAACAAACATAGCTATTTATGACAGCTGTCAAAAACATTTTGCGTCAATTAGTACTCGTATTTTACTAGACAGAAAATCAAACTGACTAAAAGACTGTAACCAAATAAGAAATTAACGTGCCCAAGTATTTTTAATAAGTCAAAACAAACAATGGAACGAATAAAAAACTAAAAAAAACAACCAAAAAAATTTAAATAATCTCACCAACCGAAAATCTAATTAACCCTACCTAACAAAGAAGCTTTGTAACATCTTACGGGCAGAAAGAGAGAGAGGGTACGCGAGAAAAATGCATCCTCTCCCCTTGGGGGCCACCCACCCCCCACAAGGGTGGCTGTATACATTTTTTCTTTTCCTTTTCTTAAGACGAAAATTTGTTACGCTTTTTATACTTATACACCCAGGGTGGTTCGCCCCCGATCGATAGAAAGGGGGAAATGCACCCGTTATCACTACCTCCCCTTATCAATTTTTCGTGCAGTTTTTTGCCTTATTATACTGTACCTTTACTTTAATTATTGGATATATTTTTGATATTGCACTGAATCGTTGAAGGTTTAAGGTTTAGAATCGTTTAGGGGGAATGGGGGCTATTTGAGACAAAGGGGAGATTAGTATGTATGAAACTTGTTCTTTTGTGGATGTGGATATTCTTTTCTTGTCTGTTTGAGAGCAATTCTTGGAGGAATATTGAGAGATTGCAAATTAGGACGTCCGTGTCGCTATTTTTTTTGTTCTTTTTTGCGATCGCAGATGCGAATTTTGTGACAGTTGATATGGGACATTACATGATTTGGTAACTTATAGGTATGTATTCATTATCTAGTAGTTATTCTAGATTTACAATAAAACCATTACTGAAATGAAACTTCTCCATCAGGGAGTTGGTTAAAAAGGATCCTTATTTTTTTAAAGTAAAGTATCATTAAAATAGTCTGTAATAAAAGGTAACACCACACCCACCCTTCAGTCGTTTGGATAATATTCAATTAGCTTCTAAGCAATTATCTTGCTATGCTTTCTTTCGGCGTTCGCTTTTCATTTAGACAAAAATTTTCATTTTTATAAAATTGAGGATTTAAGATAAGCTTTGTTATCTGTTGCTTAGCATTATTGCCAAAAGAAAAATAAAACCCAAATGGATCTAACCTTACACCCAAATCATTTGATCTACTCACAATTAGTATCCAACAGAAAAAACAACCAAAACTTTTAAACAAAAGAAACGCCAAGTTGTCCCAATTTTTTTGCAACTGGCACATTATCATTTTATGCAAGACTGAAAGGAATGGGGCGTGTCTTCACTACACTATCTTGCAACTAAAAATACTTTCGCATAAAATCCTCATAATTTTTCCACTAATTTTTTTCAGCTTTTAAGATACGTTTGACTGAAATTATCTTAAGTCATCCTTTGATAGTTAAGTGGCGTATCTTCTCTCATAATTTTGCCTGGCCATTTGAAACTTGCTCTGGTGAATAATATTTTAATATTATTTTTTGCTCTTTGAGATAAATGTGGTTGTTTATGTCTTGGTCTTCAGACTTGAAGATGTGTATCTATGTAGTTATGTTGGTGGCTAAGAGATTTTATAATCAAATCTCGTGTCTGTTTTCATCCTCCGACTAAAACACATAGAAAGTGGTGAACGTCGGGCGTTTTTGGGGGTTGTCTTTTGTTAAACCTTCAAAAAGCGCTATTTCTGGCCTACTTTGAATAAATGACTTTTTAAAGTTTATATCTTTATCTCGGAATTCTACAACCGAAGTTTTAAAAGGTCTATGATATTTTTTATTCTCATGTTATGAAGAGGTTAAAAAACACTTCCTAAGATTTTCAATTTAGCTAGAATTGGCGATATTTCTTTGTATTTTTTTTAAACTAAAAATGAATAAAATTCTCATCAGTCCACACAACTTATCCGATCTAAACTACTACTAGAAAAAAACCTTTTTTTCATTCAAAAGGCAAACTTTTAATTCAGCACCAAACAAGCCAAGCAAGTCTTTTCTAGCATGCAATCCAAAAATAACATAAAATAAGTATATTCACAAAAAAAACTACTTAATAAAATAACCTAAGATAACCGTCCGAACAGTTTCTTTAATTGCAGAGTTGACTAAGTCGCTCAAACTGGCTCCTAACAAGTAATTATCTTGGAGAATACTATAAAAATAAACTTTTGCTGTAAGCCTGCTGGCTGCTATTCCGAATAATTAATTAGCTATATATTTTTATAGGTCTTATGTGCATAGCATTCGACTAAAACTATTGAAGGAATAAAATATCACGCAAAAACTACTATCTAAATGAATTTTAGTGGAACTTTGCACAAAGATATGTGTCGAGGTATTATACATCTACATATTATAATTTAAATATAGACAAAAATCTATGTTTATAGGCCAATAAATGAAAATTCCATAAAGGTGACACCAACTGCTAGAAAACATGCTGGACGGACCCAAATAGTTGCACAAGGGTAGGACCATGATGAAATGATAGAAAATGTATCAAAACTACTAGGACATAATAATAAACTAAAGGACTACGTTTTATAACAATTTGTATATTTGCTGCTTCTTCAAGCAAAAGCTACTGAAAGGATTTTTTTACAATGTATAAAGGCAGTAATATGGATGAAACAGTGGGGAATACCTTTTTGAATGAGTGGTCAGGTACGAGTGTCTTTAAACGGCTTTCTGGAGGTTTTCAGGTACCTACATACTGAGTTTGAATTGACATCAAAGAAGACGTAGGGATAGATTATTGGGTTGTTCTACTGTATCAATCTAGTTAATTCTAGAAGATAAGAGATATTACAAACAAACAGACGTAAGCCTTTTATGGTAGAATATTGAGGTCATGAGTTTATTTATGGTCACTAACACAATCACCATTGACTATACACTAGAACCTGAAACGGAACATAAACATTATAAACAAACCTTTTCATAAAAAATATAACAACAAGAGGAAAAACAATTTTACGTAAAGTAATAAAGAAATTAGCATCGTTTGAAAAACGCACGAAACCGGTCATCTAATTAATAGAAACAATGACACTAGCTGCGCAGACGGCGACCGCCATGATGGAATTTCGACCAATCAGAGCGCTTGGGGCAAGGTCACGCGCAATGTCAAAACTAGCTCGCTGCTTCCTAGTAAATCGTCTAGGCCAATGATTGTTGCTACGATAGATAACAGTTCGGCCATTTTGAATTTGTGTATCTCATTTTATCAACGCTGTGTGGGTGAGATAAGTTTGATGATAAAAAGCTGTGCTATGCTATTTGATGTTGTTTAAGTCATTTTTAGATGTGTGTTGAATGTGATTTTTAGATTTATCTAATTGGTTGTTTGTTTGTTTGATAAGTTACATGTAAGATACTGCTCTAAGAAATATTGAGTAATATTTTACCTAACTTGCTAGGAGATAATTGTAGAATAGCTGAGGTAACTAGGTAACTACAGATCTATTAAAAACTACATAGTATTTATCTGTATTAGTCATTTCGTTTTAACATACACTGCTATGCCATTTAATTGAGTTCATAGTTGTAAAATTCTAGATTTTCTCAATATCATATCAAGCACAAAAAGTGAGAAAAGAGCACCGAATCAATCCAAAAATAACAAAATAATTTCCTAAACTTTCAATTTCAAGCTACCAAATACCTCCAAACGTAAATCTTCCCATGGAAAGTGGTTACGTATGTATATACATAACCAAATATTGTAAGGTCTAACCATATCGGGTACACAAACGAACGGGCAGAGCCGCGGGTGAAAGCATAACCTTATGCCCTTAGAAACCTGCGTCGCCCAGTGAATCTGTAATTTGTAAATTGTTTATACGACTTTTTGTAGTTGTATTTACGTCCTTTTAAATTACCTATAGGGTTTGAAACCTTGTCAATGTGGTTTATTGTACAGACGACAGCACATCAAGTTACCACAATCTGTCAAATTTCTGCAATATATTTTAAACCTTATCGCAATGAGGGTAGAGTAATGTTTGATTGGTAAAATTTGACAGATTCGTATAAGTTGACCTGCTGTCGTCTGTACAGATGACCGCAGGTGAACCTACCTGAATCTGTTAAACTTTACCAATCGAACATTAACCTTCCACTATTGTGATAAGGTTGAAAATCTATTGAAGAAATTTGACAGATTGAGGTGGGTTGATAATGTGTGCCTCTGGTTTTTGCGATTATTGCCTCTTCAAGGCAATTGTACCTAAGCTTCATCATCATCAGCATTTTAATTGTTCTACTGCAGAAGTAGAAAAAGCGTTAACCACCATATTCGCTTAAGACACATTTCGGACCTTAGAGTCCAGGTTTCTTTCAAGATATTTTCCTTCACCTTAACTCAGTCATTGGTCTCCAAGATATGCTCAGAAAGTACATATACTTAACTTAGAGATGGCACTTGCTTACCCTGGAATCGAATCCGCCCACTCGTACTTCATATTTTAGAGGCAAGTGCCTTAACCACCACGACTTCCTTTAAAAAGGGTTGCTATTTTACAACCACTTGTTTATAATAATCAGCTATTTCCAGAAAAAAAGAATCTCCGACTGAAACATCTTAACCATTCATCTAAAGATTCGAAACTCACTTAAACCACAGTTTAAATATAGAACAGTTGGGATTGGGAAGCTACCTACTCACGTTCGTAACCGTCACACTCACACACGCACGCGCATTGACGAGCATTTATGTACCTTTACCAGTGCTGTCAGTATTGAATATCGCGGTGCTGTCGCGTCTATAAGGTAACGTTAGTAGGTAGCTTCCCAACTGTTCTATATTTAAACTGTGCTTAAACATTGTTTAGTTTGTGTATAAAACAAACATCAAAACGCTTTCATATTTCTAATAGTCCAGTAAGTAAATGTTTCCACACTATCTAAACGTCTGTCTAGACAGTACGGAAGTCAGAAGTCAGACACTATAATATAAGTATTTTGGTCATACCATCTCTGAATGAGAATTGGTACAAACTAGTTTAACATTAAAGCTGGTACAACACCAGTTTACGGATAAAATGCCACGCAGTTACCGACCTAGTGATGTGACATTGTCGATATTGTCGGCATAATTAATTTAATTAAGTATGTTGTCTTTTATCGATAAACCTTGTGAAGTTTATGTAATTTTTGTGTTAGTAAATTCTTTATGTAATCGTATATAAACTGATTGGAGGTTAATGAAGCTAATTCAAAGGTGTGTATTTCATTCTTGTTGACTGTCGGACTTTTAATGTCAGACAAATTGCTTACTTTTAAGTTTTTTTTAGAAAATTGGTCTTCTTCATTTTAGAAACACGCTTTTTAGTCTACTTATATACTAAGTAATACATATAATAAAGCCGTATTTTTACCCTAAAGGCTCCGCAACTACTGGGCCGATATGACAAATTCTTTCACAGCTGGGAAGCCCCGAGTAACATAGTTTTCTCCAAGTATTGGCAATTGTTCCTACGAAACGCGGATGGAACCGTGGAAAAACGGCTAGTATTACACAATATTTAAAAAATTACTTTGTTTTTCATACAAATATATGAATAACAAAGTTATAGTTTGCGGTTACTGAAAAAGTGCTATAACTCAAAAACTACTGACTGTATTTCGTTCAAACTAATTTTGGTTGATAGTTTTTATTAAGATCTATAACATATATTTTTTTTAGATTTTTCACTTTGGTAGTTTAGAAATTACAGGGGGGGGGACACACATTTTAGCACTTTGAAAGTGTCTTACTCTGAAATGATTGACTTTGAGAAAAAATGGTTTTAGAAACCTCAATCTCATTTTTAAAGACCTATCTATAGACACCCCACAAGTGTAGGTTAGACGAAAAAATAATTTTTTTGTTTCAGTTCCATGTATGGGGAGCCCCCTTCTAATATTATTATTTTTTTATTTTTGTATAGACAATCGTTGAAGCGGTAAAAATTCATTTACCTACCGAGAGTTTGAATGGCTTGTAGCTTAATAGTTTCGGAATTTAACTTGGCTGTGACATAGCGGACAGACAGACAGAACAGACAGCAGACACGAACAGACAGACAGGACAGACAGACATGACGAATCTATAAGGGTTCCGTTTTTTGCCATTCGGCTACGGAACCCTAAAAACAACCTAAAACATAAGATTTACGCTGTATATATATGAATAATTTTACAAAATATATGAGGAACTCATCTATACTAATATTATAAAGAGGAAAACTTTGTTCGTTTGTTTGGTTGTAATGAATAGGCTCAAAAACTACTGGACCGATTTTAAAAATTCTTTCACCATTCGAAAGCTACATTATCCACGAGTGACATAGGCTATATTTTATCCGGGTACGGGCAGTAATTCCCACGGGATGCGAGTGAAACCGCGGGAAAACGGCTAGTAATTGATAAGTGAGCTTCTGTCATATGCTGTTCACGAGGTATTCATTAATTTGTTTTATCTTCGATGCTTGCTACGTGTAAATAAAATCGTGATCAAAATTGGCTAAGCAAACATAAGTAAACTAAATCATTATCAAAGTCTTCAATAACTCAATTAGTAATCAATTGCACAGCAAGATAAAAAACATTCATAGCTTGAATATTCAAACACCATGATTAGCGATTCCATTAAAAATACCCGTTATTTCTTACAGTGGGTATTTTCTAAATTTTAATGATGCGGCCGGAGTTATAATGTTATGATGGCGCAAAGGTCAAAGTAAAAATACTTTCTCTTTAATGTTGCTAGGTTTAGCGACGATGTGCCAGCGTTTCGTAGAATATTCTGGAAATTATTTATTGATTTTTACTTAAATTATATACTTTTACATTGCTTGTTTGGTGTTGCTCCTTGTGTTTTTTTTGTCACAATTAAATTATGATTAGTCCTATTTAAAATACTTTTATAAATGAGAAAAAAAATCATAAAAGTGTGTAGGAAATATATTTTTTAGTGAATTATGTTAAAAAGTATTTTGTTATAGTAGATATTTTTGTTGGCATAACCCAATTAGAAGATTTCTGTATAGATATATTTCTAAGTTGTAATCACAAAAAAATCGATATCAAAACCATCGACTACAACCTCATCCCTATTTATTTTAAATTGCGTTATATTACAATCAGAGTATACAGCTCGGTGCATTTCCTACAGCGCTGAAACTTTCAGTACGCCTGACAAAGAAATTTCAGTCTAGGCACATACACGCCAATTTACCCCCTCTTTCTTAAAGAATAAAGACTAGACTCGTTTGTACTGTCTAAGGATTTTCTATTTTGTTTTCAGATGCAACTTATTTGTGAAAACAGGAGTGAAAGAGATGGGTAGATGGGTGTTTGGTGAGAGTAAAGAGGATGGAAATACACTAAATTTACGAAGCCACAGGTGGTGTACCTCGGGTACAGGCGCAGGAAGTTTTGGTTCGAGATTATTTTTTCTTCTAAGTTTGTTTGGCTGCTGTGTGTTCTTCTAGAAACTTCTTGAACAATTAAACGTGTTTTTTTGTTTCCTGCAGTAACTCGTTGACTTGGTATAGCCATTTATTACGTGGTTTTACTCAAAGATGCTTATAATAGAAAGTACGATGTTTAGATATAGAAATTATTAGAAAATCGTTTTATCACCCAAAATCTTCATTAATATTTCATAAGCATTTATTTTACGTCGATGAACATCTTAACAGCATCGACATATCCGTAAAAGACATTCATTTATGAACAGACATCAGAACAGACTAAGGGTCATGGCAGATTGTACCGGCACCGCTCCAACCCGGCAAATAACGTGTCATTTAAATTTGAACATTAAATTGTATGACGTATGATATGTTTCATAACAACGTGAGTTGTCAGATAGGAAACCGCGCGCTGACAGCCCGCCCGCGCCGTCAGCTTTTTTGTTTTGACGTTATGAAATATATCATACGTCATACGATTTAATGTTCAAATTTAAATGACACGTTATTTGCCGGGTTGGAGCGGTGCCGGTACAATGTGACATAACCCTTATCCAAGCAAATAAACATAAAATAACCCGAAGTAACAAAAATCGATACTAATATTGTAAATTAAATAAATTGTGGGTTTGTTTGAACGGGCTTATTCACAAAATTTTAAAAAATCTTATAGTTAGATACACCATTTGTCGGAGTATACAACAGTGCTACATAGGGTAAGTCCGGGATATATGCCTACCTTTTTTTATTCTAGATATATCTCCTAACACACAAGTAATACACACATGATTTTCATATGTGCGGTGACCTCGGTCATTAAGCTAATCGGGTTTTATGATTTTTTGTAGAGTTATTAATTAATAAATTGTATATTTGGAGTAGAAATTAAATTTGCTTTCCGGGATATGCGCCTCAGATGCCGTATATGTGCCCCAGGCTATATTTTCGGTAGGGGATATATGCCCCTTGGGGGTTATAGATGACCTTTGCAAGAAAACTAATATTTTATTACTTTGTTGTTATTTATTATCAATTTTCAAAGGTCAGAAAAGCAGAGTTTTTCATTGGTACTTAAAACAAAACAAGTTAACACATACAATTAGGTAGGTACCTAATTAGAAATAACATAATCCTCATCTAGGTAATCACATTACCAAAGAGTCATTCTAATTAGGTAAAACGTTAGAGAGATCCATTGGATGAAGTAACTAGCTGGATAAATTTGTAACATAAATGGTGATCTCTTCTGATGTTATCATAAATGGTAAATAGTTATTATTATATTCCAATGATTGAACTTTTTGCAAATTTGAGACTAATGAAATTGTTTATAATTAATTAAGTGATTGATCTCAAGCATGTTTTAATTGGAATGCTTTAATATCGTCCTGTTTTAGTTAAAGTAAGCTATTACTCATCCAATGGATCTTCTCTAACGTTTTACCAATTAGCGATGCTCTTTGGTAATTGTGATTACGCTAGGATGAGATTATGTTATTTCTAATTAAGGATACACCAAATTGAATTAGTATTACTTGTTTTGTTTTATACCTAGCTCTGACTTTCGACCTTTGAAAATTGATAATAAATATACATACATGTGATATATGTGTTAATTAAAATATTAGTGGTTCTTGCACAAGGTCATCTATAACCCCCAAGGGGCAATATATCCCCTACCGAGAAAATATAGCCTGGGGCACAATAATACGCGCATCTGAGGCGCAGTATCCCGGAAAGCAATTAATTATCTACTTTCCAAAATATACAATGTTATTAATTAATAACTCTACAAAAAATCATAAACCCCGATTAGCTTAATGACCGAGGTCACCGCACATATGAAAATCATGTGATGTATACTGGTGTGTTAGGAGAATTATTAGGAATAAAAAGAGATGTGTAGCGAGTAGTTATTCCCGGACTTACCCTATGTAGCCACTGTTGTATTACTCCGACAAATGGTGTATCTAAAACTATAAGATTTTTAAAATTTTGTGAATAAGCCATAGACGTTCAAAGACAAAACCACAATTTATTTAATTTACAATATTAGTATCGATTTTTGTTACTTCGGGTTATTTTATGTTTATTTGCTTGATAAGGTTATGTCACATTGACCGGCACCGCTCCAAACCCGCAAATAAGCGTGTCATTTAAATTTGAACATTAAATCTTATGAACGTATGATATATTTCATAACGTTCCCAAAAACAAAAAAGCTTGAGCGCGCCGGGCGGCTGTCCAAGCGCGCGGTTTCCTGATTCTGACAAGCTCACGTTGTTATGAAACATATCATACGTCATACAATTTTAATGTCAAATTTAAATGAAGCACCTTATTTGCCGGGTATACTCTATACACTATCACTATCTCAACTATACCCCATACCGGAGATAAGAGGCCAATATATCTCTACAGTGGTATCCTGAATTATGCTCATGTTCATTAAACAAACACGCGGAAATATATGGTTGCTACTATAGTCATGCCCGTAATCAGACTCAACCATAACACACACACACACACACCTCACGAACATCCCTAAATACGTAAGTGTAACTTGGTGATAAAAACGATTTTCAAATAATTTCTATATCTAAACATCGGTACTTTCTATTTATAAGCATCTTTGAGTTTAAACCACGTAATAAATGGTCTTTATACCAAGTCAACAGGTTATCTACTGCAGTGGGAAACAAAAAAACACGTTTAATTGTTCAGGAATTTGCTAGAAGAACACACAGCAGCCAAACAAACTTAGAAGATATATATATAATCTCGGAGACCAAAAACTTCCTGCGCCTATACGCCGAGGTACAGCCACCTGTGAAGCTCGTAAAATTTAGGCTATTTCCATCCTACTTTACTCTCACCAAACACCATCTACCACTCTCTTTTACACTCTCCTGGTTTTCACTAATAAGATTGCATTGAAAAGAGACAAAATAGAAAATCTTAGACAGTACAAACGAGTCTAGTCTTTATTCTTTAAGAAAGACGGGGGTAAATTGGCGTGTATGTGCTGGGTAGACTTGAATATTTCTTATAGCTGTACTGAAATAGTTTCAGCGCCATGTAGACGAATGCCACGTAGCTGGGTATACCTCTGATTGTAATATAAGGCAAAAAATAATTATTATTAACTATACATGGTTTCAGATATTCGAATTCTTTTTGATTACAACTTAGAATATATCTATACAGAAATCTTCTAATTGGCAGTTCATGCCAACAAAAATATCTACTCATGAGACAAGAAGTACGTTGTAAACATAAATTCACTAAAAAAATATTTCCTAACACACTTTATGATAATTTTTCCATTTATGATCAAAGTATTTTTAATAGTCACTAATTCATAATTTAAATTCGTTGACAAAAAAACACAGGAGCAACACCAAACAAGCAATGTAAAAGTATATAATTTTAAGTAAAATATCAATAAATAAATTCCAGAAATATTCTACGAAACGCTGGCACATCGTCGCTAAACTAGCAACATTAAAGGAGAAAGTATCTTTTACTTGAGGGCGCTGTTTGCGCCATTCATAACATTATAACTCCGGCCGCCATCATTAAAGGATTTAGAAAATACCCACTGATAAGAAATAACGGGGTTATTTAATGGAATCGCTAATCATGGTTGTTTGAAATATTCAAAGCTATGAATGTTTTTTATCTTGCTGTCTGCAATTGCATTACTAATTGAGTTATTGAAGACTTGATAATGATTTATGTTACTTATGTTTCTTTAGCCAATTTATCACGATTTTATTTAAAAACCCCAAACCCGGTAGGGGGGGGCCAAAAAAAAGCATCGAAGATTAAAACAAATTAATTGAATAACCTCGGGTACAGCATATACAGTAGACCTATGGACTAGTAGATCTGTAGTCCGTTTCCGCGGTATTCACTCGCATCCCGTGGAATTACTGCCCGCTACCCCCGGATAAAATATAGCCTATGTCACTCGTGGTTGATTAATGTAGCTTTCGAATGTTGAAAGAATTTTTTAAAATCGGATCCAGTAGTTTTTGAGGCCTATTTCATTACAACACAACATAACGAACAAAGTTTCCTCTTTATAATATTTAGTATTAGATGAGTTCCTCATATATTTTGTAAAATTTTCATATATATACAGGTAAATCTTATGTTGATTGTTTTTAGGGTTCCTAGCCGAATGCAAAAAACGGAACCCTTATAGAGTCGTTCATGTCTGTCTGTACTGTCTGTCTGGAGCTCATTTCTGTCTGTCTTACATTCTGTCTGTGGATGGCGTATGTCATACGAGCCAGGTATTCCGACATCATCATTAAGACTACACCAATCAAACTCGCGTACGGGATAAATTATATATTGTAACCGCTTCACGTATTGTGTATACAAAAATAAAAAAGATAATAATATTAGGAAGGGAGGCTCCCTTCAAATAACACTGGAATCTGAACATAAAAAATTTTTTTTTCGTCTAATCCTATACAGATGCGTTGATGTGTGTGTGCTTATAGATAAGGTCTGTGGGAGTTGAGAAATGATGACTTGATGGTTGTCTAAAACCATTTTTTCCTCAAAGCTCAATCCATTTGTTCAGAGTAAAGAGCACTTTCTAAAAGTGCAAATAAAATTGTGTGTCCCCCCCACCTTGTAATTTTTCTAAATACTACCAAAGTGAAAAAAACTAAAATAAATATATTTATAAGATCTTAATAAAAAAAACGTATCAACCAAAATTAGTCTTGAACGAAAGTAACAGTCAGTAGTATTTTGATTATAGCAACTTTTCCAGTAGACGCGCGATATGTGTGTCGTGAGTAGGAGATCCTTTGTTATGTCATATATTGTTATGAAAAAACAAAGTAATTTTTAAATTATTGTGTAAACTAGCCGTTTTAGCCACGGTCCATTCCCGGTTCGTAGGAACAATTGCCAATACTTGGAGAAAACTATGGTATCGGGCTCCCAAGCCTGTGAAAAGAATTTTGTTCATATCGGACCCCAGTAGTTGCGAGCCCTTTTAGGGTAAAGAATACGCTT
>NWSH02000081.1:2993992-3028236 GCA_002382865.2 Heliothis virescens | reverse complement strand
AATCAAGATTCGATAAAGATCAATATTATTTAGTCATTTTTGCAGCTATAATCTTGATTCGCCCACAATTGTTACAATAATGCTAGTTTGCCTATCTTGCATTTCTGCGATAGCTGCAGCTAATGTTTCCTCGGTCGAAGTAATTACACGTGGTTGGACGCCAGTCTTACGCTTATATTTTCGGGGCATTCCCAATCTGAAACATAAAACAAACATTAAAATATAGCAAGGGATATATGCCCTTAGGGCCACATATCCCAAAATTTTTCGGGGCACATATCCAGACTCGCAGGAATAGATGCCCTCTACAAAAGTAAAACAAATACCATTAGTTAATCATTAAAATGCAACTGACAACAATTTACACATCCTACTACTTATTTAGAAGTTAAAATAAAACAAATTTACCTGTTACATCCAAAGTTATAGAGGAACGAAAATCACTCCCGAAGTAAAATCACGCCTGCTTATCTAGTCGCCGCCATTTCTGTCACTACGCACAACCGCACGAGCTTAGCTTTTTGGCCGACCGATGTGCGGGGGGAGTGCGTTCATATCATAAGACAATATCACACCCGTGCATTTTAGTATTCACGCAATCGTTTCGAGGCGTCTATCCCGCTTGGGCGTATATCCCGGACTTACCCTACACATAAACATATGGAAAATACTCCCAAAAATATACCTACTCGATACCATAAAAACCATACCAAACTTACAACAATAAAAATAGAAAACAGGACACAAAATGATCCACTTAACTCCTTCTTCTACATTGCCTATGGGAACCTGCATATGTCAAACCTTTTAATGGCCGCCATTAAAGTTTAGTTTTTAATTATCAAAAGTTGTTTTTCTTTGCGATTTGTAGGAACTTCTTTTGATTGCAACCAGCTCTGTTATTAGGGGTTAGTTTCGAATAAGGGTTTAATAATTTTACTGTGAATTGTCTGGGCGATCAATAGTTCTAGTTGAAGTGGAGTTATTTTTTTTATAATGAAATAATATGAATGTCTTTTTTTGTAGCGTGTGTGGTTTTGTATGTTATTGAATTTAACGCTTTTATTTTTAAAAGTACCTTTAAAAGATGGATGGATTGCGTGAAAGATGTCATGATTAAGAAAGGAGTGAATATCAGTATGACGAGTGACAGGGAGAAATGGAAGGAGAAAACATATTGCGCCGACCCCAAATAAAATTGGGAACAGGGCAAGAAGATGATGATGATGATTTTTTAAGTACCTTTAAATTTGAGTTGGTAAAATATTTGTAAGACAGTTGTTCAGAACACAAAAAACTTTTGAAAACGTTACCGGGTATGAATCTATTTCTCTTTTAATAAGTAAACGTTCCTGGAACATATATTCTTATACATAAACCGATTTATTGAAATATATCTATACTAATCTTATAAAGCTGAAGAGTTTGTTTGTTTGCTTGTTTGTTTGAACGCGCTGATCTCAGGAACTAATGGTCCGATTTGAAAACTTCTTTCAGTGTTAGATAGCCCATTTATCGAGGAAGGCTATAGGCTACTTTTTATCCGGGTGCGCCTAGTATTTCCCACGGGACGCGGGTGAAACCGCTGGCAGAAGCTAGTAAGTTAGTAAACCCATTACCCTATGTATTAGTAAGCGCTCCTGAAAGATCTATGTTTAGTCACTAATGAAAAACATAAAGGACACATGGATGTTCAACGTGTCAGATCAAGGACAATAAAATACATAAAACTCAATAAGAGAATCACGAAAAAAATATGAAAAATCATGTGATCTTTCAATTCATCCATAATTTCTTTGATCGAACTCCCTCCTTCCACATTCATACTTGCCTTTTCATGGACATAATCTTACAAGATACAGTTTCACACATAACATATTACAGTATACAATATACATATATGTATATTACCTGTGTTTTATTTACATAAGCCCTACATATACCTGACCTAGAATATGATATCCTATGTGCTTGACGTTTTGAATTATATTGATCTAGTTATTATAGTTACAACTTGGCTGTCAATAAATTATTTGCTTGTAGAATTTTTAGTACCAATTATTTATTATATTATGTATTTTATTATTTATTTTAATGTCAAATTTATTAAGATCCCCTTTATAGCAAGATTTCGGTCTACTGTATTTTATTTTGTTTCTGTTATATAGGTTTTATATTTTCATGTAACGTACTTGGTCCTTCGACTTCGTAATTTTGTGGGTTTGTGTATGCTATATGTTTTAATATCTTCAACGATAATCGATAAATAGAACGAAATCCTGTTTGTTTAATTGACACAAATATATAATTCTAAGATCATGTTGTGAGGAATGTTTTGAGCATGAATATAGAAAATATTGCGGAAGGGGACGACCAAAGAAACGATGGATGGATTGCGTGAAAGTCGATATGGCTAGGAAGAATGTTACTTGTGAGATGACGGCAAATAGAAGAGAATGGAAGAAGAAAACATGCTGCGCCGACCACAAATAAATTTGGATAAGGGCAGGAAGATGATGATGATGGTCTTACATAAAACAATTAATGAAGACGTACCGAAGCACTTAACACAACATTAATTGCGCAATCTCCATTTTCGCCACTCGCTAAAGTACCAACCAAAATACCGCATACTAAAAGAACAGGACATTAAAATTTTTCGTACAAAAGTCGTACGATATAAAATCGATCATAATTCGATAATCGACCGCGCATTTTTTATAAGTCCCCTAGCATGGGAATAAGGACAAGTGTTGAATTGATCAAGCAATTTTTGCATGCCTCTAATGTTTCTAGATTTTTTGTTAAAGAATATTGCATAATAAATGTGAGTTTTCATGGTAATTTCGCAATTGATGGCCTTTGTGATATTTTGTGACTTTTTTATGGGATTTAGTGACGCAAGTCTGTAATTGTTCAGAATATAACTTAAATGTAAGTGATGTTGATTTGGACTGATTTTACATTTAGGCATAATAAGATATTGAATACGATATGCTAGAAAAAAAAATACAAACTCATGTTAGAAGTCAATAGAAACCATTTTAAATTCTCCAGTTTTCAGTCCAATCCAGTTTTCCCAGAGTCATTAAGAAACCGTTCTTGAAACTAATTGTCATGCTATTAATTTCCAAAGGAATAACTATGAATTATCTTTTATTACGATGACTAATTGTTTTGGTTATTTGTTGTTTATTTTTCAAGCAAAGAAGAAATAATTATTTAAACTACTGAAATCTTGTCTTAAAAGTCTGAAAACACCAATACGCTTTTTTGTTTAAATTGCTGTGGGTGACAGAATGAGGGAGAGTCAGACTTTTACTGACTAAAACCCACCGTGTTCCTTCTTGAGCCCTTTGTGTACCAGGGCCGCGGTAACTCTTTCGAACAATCCCGCAGTACCGGCAGGCATACCAATACGCCTGGAGCAAGCGTGGTGATTAACGCTCATTCCTTCTTCGTATGAGAAAGGCTTGGGCCCAGAAGTGGGACTATAAAGAGGCTGATGATAATGATTAGACAATATCAAAGGTAACATTAATTTCCCACATAGATAAGCCTGTTTACACTATATACACAAAAAAATGGAACACCATAAAAAACAATTTTATTCAAAGGCAGATGCAGATATGAATGAATAACGACTTTTAAGGAAAACCCATAGCTGTTAGTATTAAAATTGATTGTAATTATATGTGAAACAAACATAGGAACCTTGGCGAAGACATTGGAGAAATGGTAATGGGACAAAACTAGGTCTAATTAAATTTCAATGACGAGACGTGAGGCCCAACGGTTTGAGCGTGACACACGTTCGTTGTGTTTATTTAGAGCATTAAATTGGGTAAATTGTTTAACTATTTGAAACAAATGTTACACAGACAGAAATCTGTGACTTTTGGAGACAATGTTATATATATATACGTCATCTTCATTGTTTTAAATTTTATAAGAATAAAAAAAAATAAAGACCTCATGATTAACACTCATTTCTTCTCTGCATGAAAAGAGGCTTTTGCCCTATAGTGGGTCAATAAAATGGCTGCTGATAAATACCTAAGAATTAGTTTATAATATGTCTACTTTGATAATTGCAGCTCACAGCACAGAGGACGAATATTGTGCGTATATTTTCTTTACTCGAAACACAGTATGGAAGCAAACTGTGTGGCTAAAAATACATATTTTGACAGTAGTTTCATAGCTCATGTTTTCGGCAAAGGTTGAAAAAAATTCAGCCTAAGTGTCCTTTCGAAATTACACATTTCTTACAATAAAGTATCTGGAAAATGCATAAGAACCGAGCAAGCCTATAAAAAGAGGTTTCTGTAACGAATTCTCCCAAAAATGTTCACCAAACTTCCAAAATGTCCTTTGCCTGTACACTAACTGTTGCTCCTGGTACCTATACGTACAGATGGACGTACAAGTAAAAACACTCGTATTGTATTGATTTTGTTCGATCCAGTCTGAGGCGGCGGCGCTAAGATCTCAGCTGGGGTAAATGCACCCTTGCTTTGTTTCGGACGCATTATCAATGGGACGTTTTATTTAAGAAACTTGATGAGTGTTTAGGGTTTAATTTACTGTAATTATTTATTAGGATATTTCTTAGTTTAAGTGTTAGATAACGCTGACATTAACAATAACACCCGTAACTATAGGAAGCGGTGTAAATAGGACGTCTTTGGGGGTGCTGTCCAATGCAATTTGATGTGAAAAACTGATATTTTTTTCATCTAATTTCGAGAAATGTTTTTGAATTTGACTTTGTATATATTGGCAAAGAATTTTAACCCGTCTCGATAGTCAAAAGTCTTCTTTGTATAACGGTCTTAAAGACGGTAAAGTTGTAGGTAGCTACATTCTGTCTAACAGACTAGACAGACAGATATATGTTAGTAGGGAGTCTGGTTGCGCTACTGCCCGAGTGAAGACAGACTGCAGTGTAGGGCTTAAAGTTCAATGTATCATATCCCTTTGCAATATTGACGAGACTAGCTGTTTCTCGCGGTTTCATCTGGGTTTCGGGGGAATTTCTTCCAGTACCCGGATTCAATTATAGCCTAGGTATATCACTCAGGTATAATGTAGCTTACCAATACAGAAATATTTTTTTCAATTCGGTTGAGTAGTTTGGGCGCCTTATAAGTAACAAAATAATTTTTTTCTTTATAAGTAAAATTAGTTCAGAATTAGATTACAAAACATACTCTTTTCTCTCAATTTGTTATTTGTAACATTTTAGTAATCCTCAAATAACTTTGCCCTCTAAATTCAGTCATTTTGGAGCATTTTGTAACCAACTTCAGGTCTGCAAGTTAGAACAGTAAAGACCTTAGCCGTTCATTCATTCACCTACTTCATGTTACTGAAAAGTCTTTATTCAGGCTATTGACCTATTACTCAAATATTATAAATGTACGATGTATGGCAGCACTCCCACGCAATTTAGAGGCTATTTGTAAATCAGTCTGCCACGTAATAGGCTAGCTAGTAGGTTATTTTTAGACGCCAGTCAATATTTACGTTTCATCGATTCAATTTGGATTTCATTGATGTTTTAATGATAGGATTTAACTAGAGAAAACTCTAATAGTGCGTGAAAATGGAAGGAGGTAGATGTGTCAAATTAATACTTAGATCAAATTATGTAGTTGAATAGTAAGTACCTATATATTATTTTGGTTGTTTTTAGGCATTAAAGTTTCTTAAAATTAAACTTACCATTTAAAAATTTCAAGATTCAGGGCAAGTTTCACAAATTCCAAATAAAATATTAAACAATTAGCTGAAGTCAAAATTAAAAACATTTCCATGGAATTATTTGTCTGATAGCTACCTGGAACTTGTGAAACTGGCCTTAAAGGTACACGCCATATTTTGAAAATAGAAATTTGTTTTTTACCAGACATTTTAACACGACGAATTTCCAAAAATAAAAACACCATAGTTATATACAAAAATTAGAAGACCAAGAAAAAATCGTCCCTATTGTCTAGCTACGTTAAAAAGGGTGGGTGGTGCTGAAAGTGGGACGAATAAAATCAATATAGGGGTGGCGAGCTAAGTGAGTGAAACAGATCGGCCGGACGAATGTCGGACGGCCGGTTCAAAATCGGACAGTCGGTTGCGTTTCTTTGTTGATTGTGTTTTGTTTTTAAGAATGAGGAAATTGTTTTTCGTTTGTGTTTTGTTTTATGTGGGTTTAAAAATTGGTGGTTTTAGGAAGTTTGTGCATAAAATTGGTATTCCTATTAATTTGTATGTAAAAATTTACAATGTTTACTTTTTGTGGTAAAAAACGTCATTGAAACATCGGATTTTTTGGGAAAGAACTCGACATTTATAAAACTAAAAGTTTTATTTAACATAATATGTTGCTAATTTTGAAAAAATTAACTAGCATGACAACATTATAAGGCTGTGTTACTAGAAAAATAATAACTTAAAGACATCAAACAAACAAACAGATTTCAATATCTTCTACTTATAACATAACTACTCTAAATACTACTTGCTATCTTGGTTCTAAAGCGTGAAATATCTCCCACCGATTTATGCCAAACTGGGTTTACAGTTTGGTCCTTCACATTAATTTAGTTAAACTTCGTCCTATAAACCTTCGGTACATTAGTTATGTAACCCATAACGTGACGTATGGGGTAATGGGGAATGATATTACCAGTAGCAAAGAGTATTTAGGCAGTGGCGTAGCTACGAAGGGGCTAGCCGGGGCAGTGCCACGGGGCCCCAAGCTCCAGGGGGCCCCTCAAATGAACCTAAGGGGGCTCCTGAACTTTTCAAAGTAACTCTCATTTTTATCAGAATACTTACTAAAAAAAAAGCTCGCTCTGTTCACGCATGATACATATTATTATCCCTTTCTTTTTTTCCTTTAAGGGGTCTAATTTTTCTATTTGCCCCGGGGCCCGCGGTTACCTAGCTACGCCACTGTATTTAGGAAACCATCTTGCGAATCATGTAAGGTTTTCTAAAATTCTTTCACAGTTATTTATGATTTTGTTATAGAACTTCTTTCCATGCCCATACCCTATGTTTACTTGGAGATAATGTAGCTTTCCCACAGTCAAGTATTTTTTGTCTATGTCTAGTAATTTCGGAGGCTTTAAAGTACAAACAAACAAAAAATGTTTCCTCTTTGTAATATTAGTATAGATTAGCTTCTGCCAGCGGTTTCACCCGCTGTAGGAACTACTCGGCGCACCCGGATAAAAAGTAGCCTATAGCCTTCCTCTATAAATGGGCTATCTAACATTGAAAGAATTTTTCAAATCGGACCAGTTTCCTGAGATTAGCGCGTTCAAACAAATAAACAAACAAACTCTTCAGCTTTATAATATTAGTATAGGTAATAGCGTCTGTCTGTAAATTAGGCTGTGTAGAGTTCATCATCTGCCTAGCCTCTTCCCAGCTATGTTAGGGAACGGTTTCCGAAATTCCGTAGTCCATTCGTCTATTATCGCTCTATTAATCCCTAAGCATCCAACGTAAGAAATTTTCATAGTAGCAAGACAGTAAGAGAACTATCATGCTACCATATCAACTTAAGCCCTAGGGATGGACATAAGACATATACTTACATATCCCAAGATATAACCCACCTTTCAAGTAGACCAAGAATAAGACATAGCCACGCCCATTCTCAAAACGAAACTTACAAATGCCATCTAAAATCAGTTTCCACGTGTAGAAGAAAATAATAGTGTTATATGTAAGCAAACAGCAGTATATGTTACATGTGGAGCGTTCGCGAAGCCTGTCTGAATCAACAAGTATGAATCTACTGCTCGGCCGAAGTTATAGTCGAGGCTGGGAATTTGAGCTCTGAATTTGACTGTTATTTGTGTCGAGTTCTGTGGTACTGAAGTAGTTTATTTTTTGGTAGAAAATCATGTAAAATCTGTTTGATGGTTTGAAGATTTTGTAGTTATACTAAGTGGGAATGAACAGTGTCGATTTAAAGGGAATTGAATGGCTAGTTCTGTATTCAGGTGTTAATGATTTCCATCTGCTGTTAAATGGGTCGTTCGATGGTAATTTGTTTCTATGGATCATCAATAATTTCTGTCTACATATATGTATTTTTATACTAAGAAAACGTTGAAAGACTGTAAAACTGCCAAGATGACATTGAATGTAATATTTAAGTATTAAAACACGTGGAAACTATTTTAATGCATCGGTTCGCATCTAGCAACTGGTCTTATCTTTTAATACTTACCGGTGTTATCACGTAGTTAGGTTTTAAAGGTCAAATGGCAGTCGCTTCATGCAATTATCTTTTAGAAGGCAAATTAACTCAAAACTAGATATAAAAGAGTAAACTGAATTATTGTAATTCAGAAACCAAACCTTTTCTAACACAAAATTATTCCGTGTCTATCACCAAACGAAACAAAACTCATACACGATCCACTTACATAAACTATTCAAGCAACACAATTTTTTACGTCAAACTCGAAAATTGAAATCCCGAAATTCTCCGAGTTCCCGTACTATGAATACAGCCCATCACCCTTGGTTGCCGGCTACGCGCACACATGCACAAACAAACACACACACACACAGCAATATTGGATTTTGTTTATGCAAAATGGCTTCACATCCTATACCCTTTAACTGCTAATCAAATTATGAATACTAATTAGTTCCTGGGTTTAAGTTTTAAACTTACGTATTGGAAATTGAGTTTACTTTAGGATTAGTGGGTGTTCAGTTTATAACCTAGTTAAAATAAATTTGATTAAAACGGTGGTTCAATTTGGGTACTTAAGTTTAGAATTCCAGTGCCTTGTTGGTCTAGTAGTAGCGTAGCGCGACTGCTGGCACGAGGTTTCGGGTTCAAATACCGAGTCGGGCCGAATTCGTTTTGTGGGTTTTGGAAACTTTCACGTAGCAGTCCGGAGTCAGGAAGTTGGCGGTGTTACACCCCCGTGACTGGGAGGGCACGTACAGCCGTCGCCCTCGAATGCTACTCAGTAGTCGTTGTTATAATTCCACGTCAGAGGCCGTCAAGCGGATGCCATAGAAAAGTATTCAAAATTAAAAACATTTCTATGGCACTATTTGTGAGATAGCTATTTAGAACTTTACCTGGATCCTTTGAAACTGGCCTTAAGGACCGAAATGTGATTAAAGAATAAGAATAAGATTTCTTGAAACCATTTTGTCAGTAGTAAGCAGCAGTGTAGAAGTGGAAAACCTATTTGGATCCTATAAATGTAATTACTAATTATATATTTACATGGTTATCAAATATTTATGTCTCTGCATGGGATGTAAACTGCAAGGCTACATGGATGTCCTGCAGGAAGCTAGTTTTATAGATAAACTGGTTAATATGAGCACTGGCTATAATTATACTTCGTTAAAAATATATTTTGAACTATAAATTACTAGATTCTACCAGTGGTTTTCCCAGCTTTTCGAGGAAACTATTTCACGAAAAATTGATGGGTGTCGGCTGTTATTTAAACATTTTTAGGGGTCAGATACTTGTAGTCAGAAGCCAGAATCTCTCACAACCAGTCTTACCAAGGGGTATCAGTTTGCTCGGGTAATTGGGTTGTGGAGGTCAGATAGGCTATTACTCCATGTAAAATGGTACCCAGCTGGATTCGGTAAAACTGGTAGCCGACCCCAACATACCTTGGGAAAGACTGTAGAAGTGTAGATGATGGTATTAATGATGCAGTCAAAACTCTTAACCAGTCAAAAGTACTATTGACCAGCAAAATCAGTCAAAACTACTTTTTACCAAAGAGGTTGGTTAAAACTGATTTTGACTGAAAATTATTGGTCAAAAGTACTTTTGACTGCAATTTTGCAGTCAAAAGTAGTTTTGACTGACGCTCTTGGTCAAAAGTAGTTTTAACTGAAATAAAGCATCAGTCAAAAGTGCTATTAACTCGTTAGATGTGAATGATGTGATAGTGATGACCTAAATTAGAATGTTCTAAGTATTATGTTGAATAATGTGTATTATTCCGAATGTTTATTTATTGCTATAAAATAAATGTCCTAAAACATCGTTAAAAGTCAGGTTTTAATGGCAGAAACGAATCGCTGTAAATCCGACTCCACGTAGTCTTGTCTGTCCTACCCCTAGAGTGTAATTCAAAATCGCGTAGGCGCGGAGGGGCGAGGCGGGCCGCGAGTTGAGGAGCAGGTGGTTGTAACACTCGCTACCGCGGCTGAGGCTGGCCGGCACTGTCGGCCAGCAAGCCGAAGCTGCGGTGGTGAGCGTTAAACCTATCTGCGACGATAAATTCGCGTGGGACCGCCAGAGCCCTGCAGCGCCGGAGCCATGACAGAAACCATGCTTGCTGAATGATGCATGCTTGCTTGCATGTTGCAAACTAGTAATATAAAAGTTCATATGTGCGTTTGTCGTTATTTTTTTTTTATCGACCACCTTACCTTTTTAAGAGTTTTGACTGATACAACCAGTCAAAACTGCTTTTGACGGAATCTCTTGGTCAAAAGTAGTTTTAACCAACGCCATTGGGCAAAAGTACTTTTGACTGTTATTTTAGTCAAAACTATTATTGACTAAAGCTTACGGTCAAAAGTAGTTTTGACTGATTTTGCTAGTCAATAGTAGTTTTGACTGGTTAAGAGTTTTGACTGCAACATTAATATTAGGTTCGAAGGAACGAACTTCCTCAAACTGACGCCCAGTTCAAAAGGTCGAATAAAACAATACTTAGCATGACATCAGATCAACGTGACCCAGGATATGGGTATCATAACATCCATTATACATCCATTTCTGTATAGTTTGGACAAAGGACGGTTCTCAAGCCGTTAATTTATAAAAACAAATGCTTTTGTTAATGTGACCTTCATCGGTGGGTCATGTTTTATAGTGTAATGGGAAATAGATTTGCTAGTTTTTATTGGGGCTATGGGAGTTACTAGGCCCAATGTTCTTAGTAACTCCCAAAGGCTTCCCCATCTTTTTTTTTGGCAAATCATCAGATGACCCCTCCCGCTGCGGGTGCTGTGTGAGGGAGTGTCATACTTTTACTGACTAAAACCCAACGTGTTCCTTCTTGAGCCCTTTGTTTATCTGGGCCGCGGTAACTCTTTCGAACACTCCCGCATCCTTGGCAGGTTTTTGCCCTAGTGGGCTGCATGGGCGTTGCTCACTCTCTTTGAGGAATGCATGGAACTACGTACGTCGTCGACCACCTACAGACCCAATCCACCTTCTTTTTTCTGCCCTGTTCCCAAGTTTTCAAGGTTTGCCGCATGGTTTCCGCTTCCATTCCTCTCTGTTAGCCGTCATACTAACATACACTCCCTTCTTATTCATGTCCTCTTTTAGGCAGTTACTTAACCATCTTTTCCTTGGTCTACCTCTGCCTCTCCATCCTTTCAACTACCTCAAGGGACCAAAATCGTTGGGTATCAAAAATTTGCAGCATATAAGGGCTTAGCTCAGCATCGAAGGTGCTTACTTTTGCGTTTTAATATGAGGAAATAAAGATTAATTATTCAAAAACACCTACACAAAATGAATCAGGTGTTAAATATATACCTAATCCAAAAAACCGAATAGGAAAAAAACTCGTCTATTTCAATTAATGGACACGTTTTCCTCCCTATTCGGCGTAGCAACTAACTGCGAATTTTTATATGCTATCTATCCATTGCTTTTCAATTATAGATAGAATTTTGACAATAGCTTCATATAAATTACTAACTTTCGCCATCGTTTTCTCCTGTTTCTGAGGGAACTAATTCCCATATCTAGGATAAAATTAGCCCATATGTTATTCTGAAATGCATGAGCTATATTACTGCTAAGTTTCATCAAAATCTGTCCAGTAGTTTTTGAGTGAAAGTGTTACACACATAGGTACAGACAACACCAGGGCACGGTATCCGAATCTGTCAAATCTTACTAATCAAATATTAACCTATCTCTATTGTGATAAGGTTGAAAATCTATTGCAGAAATTTGACAGATTGTGGTACAACATAGTTGGGAAAAGGCTAGCCAGATGATGAAGGTGGGTGGGCGGATGGAGAGGCAGAGGTAGACTGCCTGAAAGAGGACATGAATAAGAAGGGAGTGGATGTTAGTATAACGGCTGACAGAGAGGCTAGGCAGATGATGAGTAGGAAGTAGGATGATGTCACTATCTATAATCTCAAATAAACAGACAGATAAATTATAGAAATCGATATTATGACATCACCCAAAATTCACTTATACATAAATAATGCAGGTTGCCTGTCTGTCATTGTATTTCCTATGCGTCTAGACGAAAGTGCATTTGGACAAGGTTGTTTGAAAAACGTTGCATTGTTACTATGAAAACTAAATCTTGGGCTATTTTTAGAAACAACATAAATAATATATGTCAAGAGAATTTTAAAGGTTGAGCTATTTTGTGCCATATAATCATATCTAGGTACTACTTCCTATAAGTATTATAAATGCGAGTTTGTGAGGATTTGTGACTGTATGTTTGTGAAACTTTCACGCGCAAACGGCTGAAGAAATTTTGATGAAACTTTGCAGTAATATAGCTTAATATCAGAATAACATACATATTACTTTTTATCCCTGTACAGGATGTAGTTCCCTCGAAAAGCGGGTGAAACCGCTGAAGGAAGCAAGTATACCTTAATAATTAATTGACCCCCCGTCTCGGGGAAATACTGTCATCACGTATAAAATGTAGCCTTTGTACATCTCCCGGGTACCACCTACCTCTGTAACAAATTTCAACTCCATCGACTTAGCCGTTTCCGAGTAAGACTAACAAGGAACTCGACAACTATCTAAATTAAAACTTAAATAAAATTACTCATAAAAGTCACAAAAATGAAATTGTAACGATACATTGGATTTATCGCTGACCACTATATTTCACAATATTGCTGAATAACCACCAAATATTAATTTATTAGAACTATTTACCGACACACTGACATAGTAACCATAATTTGTGGTAACAGCCAAAATAGTGGACTTTGTATTACTAGGTTGAAGGAAAAACAAAGTCAGTTATTTTACGTTTCAATTTTAAAACAAAGGTATGAGTCATTGTTTTGTGAGTAATATTTATCTATACATACTATATTATAAAGCTGAACAATTCGTTTGTTTGTACCCGCTAATCTCAGTCACTACTGGATCGATTTGCAAAATATATTCCACTATTATTCCTGAGTAACATAGGGAAGGTACTTAGATTTTATTCGAGTACTAGCTTCTGCCAGCGGTTTCACCCGCGTCCTGTGGGAACTACTAGGCGCACCCGGATAAAAAGTAGCCTATAGCCTTCCTCGATAAATGGGCTATCTAACACTGAATGAATGTTTCAAATCGGACCAGTAGTTCCTGAGATTAGCGCGTTCAAACAAACTCTTCTGCTTTATAATATTAAGTATAGATGGGAAGAAGTTTTATTGGGCCCTGAGTGAAACCGTATGCAGAAGCTAGTTTATTAAATTTTTACTAGCGACGCAAAATGTCTGGAAGATTATGATTTTATCAGTGATATCTTTTGTTTGTTTTTGAATAATAATATGTCTGGACCGCCTGATAAGGATGTAAATACAAAAAAAAACAATAGTAAAATAATGTAAAAAATTGGATTTTAGGAGATTTTAAGTGTCTGGCACACCAGTTGATTTACTGCAGAAACCAATATTCTGTCTATCTCTGGATTTGCTTACTAGAGATGAGAATTTGCATTACTTGTATGGGGCTAATGTCAAAATTCTATCTCTTGTAAGCAAAACCAGAGATAGATAGGTTATTGGGAATGGCCGTTACTAAAGACCACGTTTTATAAGAAAAACCTAAGAACTCTAAGAAGCTTTTTGCTTCTTCTATAATTAATTAGAACTAGCTTCTGCCAGCGGCTTCGCCCACTTCTCGAGGGAACTGTTTCCCGTACCCGGATAAAAAGTAGCCCTCGTTGTTCCTCAGGGTCTATTCTATCTCTGTACCAAATTTCATCAAAATCGGCTCCCTGGTTTAGACGTGAAAGCGTAACAGACAGACAGAGTTACTTTCGCATTTATAATATTAGTAGGGATTTGTTGAGGCTAGTAACTAAACACGGGTTCTGTCATATCTGATAGCATGCGAAATAATTTCGTATTGTTTCACACGCTAGTTTCTGCTAAACGGTGTTATTTGATATTTGGCCTGACGAGATTTTGTTTGTGTTTAAATATAAAATACAAATAAGTGAAATTATTTCATAAGTACTATTAACTTCACTTGCATTGTATAACTTTCGCAGGGATAGCTTGTACTTACTGTAAGAAAACTATTGTCAACACCTGCTTTTTTTGAAAGAGTGTCCATGGAGTTTCTTGCCGGTTCTTCTCCATGAGACCCACTTCTTGGAACCGAGCAACTAGCTTGGCGATTCGCAAGAGCTTTTGTAGGCCTTTTTGAGTTTAAGTTTGAGTATACATAGTTAACTGTTTTGTCCGTATCTTAGTGGAACGTCATTTCGGCATCATCAGCCATCATTTTTATCGTGCCACTGCTGGGCACAGGCCTCTCACAAAGAGATGGAGTGAGCGTTAATCACCACGCTTACTCGAGGTAGGTTAATGATTACAGACTTTAAGTTTCCTCGAGTTATTTTCTTTCACCTTTTAATAACGTGGCTTTTCAAACAAACAAACTCTACAGTTTCAAAACATTTGTGTGTATAGATTTTCTATGTAATTAATTTATTAATATAAAACAGTTTAAGAGGTGGTCAAAGTTATCTTACCCTACCCTACCCAGGTAAAGAAAATCAAAAATCAATTTACCTAATTACCTCTAATTTGGGCAGGCCACACCTAAATCAATTCTAAGACTAATAGGTACGATACGGGGTCATTAAAACTAGCAACTTGCCATCGTTCCTATTTTAGCCGTATAATATGTGTTAGTATAACCGGTGGATCCGTTGTGTTCAGGCAATATATTACACTACAAAATTGCGAAGGTTTGAAAATTGCTAGTCCATTTATGACCTCGACTACACATTAGATAAGCACAGCACACGTGTATCAATCTAGGCACGAAATATAATAGCCTATCGAAGCCTAGCATTGGACACAAGGTCTAGGATCTAGGTCGACCAGTTTTGGCTGTGTAGGTACCTAGATATTATTATAGTGAACACGAGGTCGCTAATTCGACTCTTGGATAGCTGAATTATTTGTTCGAGATAAAGTTTAGTATGGGACACTAATATCGGTTATAGCACAGATGACTAAATTGTTACTAGGTACGTAAATAGGCAATTTTTTTAGTGGGGACGTGTGGTTGTTCTTCTGGAACTCGGGTGGAATTAAGGGATGTCGCTTCTATCTCATTATATTGGTAAGAGTTTGCGATTTTTAAGATATCTTAGCAAATAAGATCAGCACATCATCATATGCCTAGCCTTTTCCCAACTATGTTGGCCGTATAAAGACCTGCGTTTTACATGAAGCGACTACCTATGTTACCTCCACAACCTGACTTTCATGTTTCTCACTACCTGTAACGACTGCCAAAGATGTTCAAGTGACATTCAGGACCCACCAATTTTGCGTGCGTTCCGAAACACGGAAGAACTTTTCATGACAAGATGGTCACCCATCCACGGACTGACCGCGTCAAGCATATTCAAACCTTATAATCGATAGTATCTTAGTAAATAATATCTAGAGATAAAATATTATTATTCTTTGAATGAAAACATAATGCATATTAGCCTATCGCTCTAGGAATGGTGACAAGGTCTTAAATCTAGGTCAACCAGTTTCGGTGTTCAGCTAACTAGCTAGCGTCGAATTTTTCATAGGTTTTTGTTCTATATAATATTTTTAAATTAATTAAGTTTTTATATTTATCGTTTAACTATCATTCCTTCTCTGTGTGGGGAATGGAAATACTGTTTTGGTATGAGTTATTTGGATTTTATTGTTAAAGGCATACCTACAAAATGCCTAAATACTTACTGTTATTAGTACCCATACCTAGAAAAAAGTCAAAATGGACAAAAAAATCTAATGTGATTCAGACTTCAATTCAAATGCAGTCTTTTGGAACTAGCATATTTAAAAACGCTTCTGCCAGCTTACCCGCGTCCCGTGGGAACTACTCGGCACACCCGGATAAAAAGTAGCCTCTAGCCTTCCTCAATAAATGGGCTACCTAACACTGAAAGATTTTTTCAAATCGGACCAGTCGTCTCTTCAGCTTTATAATATTAGTATGAATTATGAATTCATAGATTTTTTTGCAGACTTTTTCAGGTAACAAGTGTTTTCAATATGATTTTAACACAATTTGTTTCAAACAATTAATCAATACTTATTGATATTCTGTCAGGACTCGATTACGAATTCCGATGGAACATAATCGATTGCCAGAATCGTATAATTAGTGAAGGGAAAATAACAGTTGTTCTGACATTCAATTATACGTTTATTCTAAGTAACAACTTCATTTTAGTTAAGTTATTTATTAAATGGCTATTTAAGTGAAGACAAAGAAAAGTTACTTCTAGGTGCAAGTACAAGCAAATGGTCATTATTATATAAGGTACTAGCCGTTTTCCCGCGGTTTCAGTCGCGTCCCGTGGGAATTACTGCCCGTACCCGGATAAAATATGGCCTATGTCACTTGTGGATAATGTAGCTTTCGAATGGTGAAAGAATTTTTATAATCGGTTCATTACTTCCAAACAAACAAAGAAACTTACAAATTTACAGACAATTTTACCTCTTTATAATATAAGATTATTAAAAAATCTTTTCTATAATATTGTTTAGCAGAAGAGTATATTTGTTTGACCTGTGATCAGATTTCTTTTTCAGTGCTAGATAGCCCATTTATTAAGGAATGCTATATTCTGCTTTTTGTCTGAAGACATGATAGTTCCCACGAAACGCTGGTAAAACCACTGGCGGAAACTAGTATCAAGACATGTAATAAAGATAAAGAAAAAAATGACAAATATTCAATTGCATACTTTATTTTTTGGATAACATAATAAGGTAAAATCGCAGGAAATAACTAAGATACCAAGACCACAAAATATCGAATTACAATCAAAACACATCCAAGGCTAATCTGTACATTAGAATAAAATTTTAAAACAACGATAATGTCCCAAATAACATAAAAATTTTGTCGTTGCAGCCAAAATCACGAAAGCACACAAAAATAACGTAAAGTAGGTAAATGCTTAGCTCGGCTTTGCACGCCAAAACGCTATTACCAGCAAATATCGGTACCATGTTTTGAAAGAACTCTTAGAAACTATAATACCTACCCTTGCTAAAATTCCTCACCATCGTAGCCTAAAAATGTCCACAGCTGGACAAAGGCCTTCCCCAACCTGGAGGAATTTGCCCCTACCGCGCTGGGCACGCGTGTTGGTGAGCGCAGTGTGGGATAATTTTTCTTCGGAGCTTCGGGGATGCTACTGCCCATCTCCGAGCAACACCTCTTCATTAAACCTAAGAATAGGAGCTAATTACTCAGTTGTATCATGGGGTTTTCCCGATGTTCGTGGACAACATTTTTATCAATGACTACTACTGGGTGAGTATCAGTCAAGTACGATTGTTTTATGTGCCCTCCTAGGTACGGGGATAAACTACCAACTTTCAGGCTCTGGACTGTTTGGTGAAAGTTACTGTAAACTCACAGAGCAGAGAGAGAGATTTTATCATGATCCAGAACAAACCCACACAGTAGTCGCGAAAGCCACCATTAAACCAACGGGTTACATTAAAACTACTCACAAGAGTGGTTATCCTAACTTCACCATCAAAACTAGTTGAATAAAAACCGGCCAAGTGCGAGTCGGACTCGCACACGAAGGGTTCCGTTCCAATATCTATGAAAAATAAACGTACTTATTACCTACAATTAGGCAAAACACAAATATATGAATAACAAAGTTATAATTTGCGGTTACTGCAAAAGAGCTGTATCTCAAAAACCACTAACTGTATCTTGTTCAAACCAATTTTGGTTAGTAGTTTTTATTGAGATCTATAACATATATTTTTTTCAGATTTTTCACTTTGGTAGTTTAGAAATTACAGGGGGGGGGGACACACATTTTGGCACTTTGGGAATGTCTTACTCTAAAATGATTGACTTTAGGAAAAAATGGTTTTAGAAACCTCAATCTCATTTTTAAAGACCTATCTATAGACACCCCACAAGTATAGGTTAGATGAAAAAATTTTTTTTTAGTTTCAGTTCCATGTATGGGGAGCCCCCCTCTAATATTATTATTTTTTATTTTTTCATAAAAATCGTAAAGCGGTCAATGAAATACATCTACCTACCAAGTTTTAACTGTGTAGTCCTAATAGTTTCGGAATAAAGTGGCTGTGACATACGGACGGACGGACAGACAGACAGACAGACGGACAAACAGACAGACATGACGAATCTATAAGGGTTCCGTTTTTTGCCATTCGGCTACGGAACCCTAAAAACCAGTCATAAATTCCCAATCGACCCAAATAGGAAGTCCCATCAAAACGGTTACCCAAACCTGAAAATGGAGCAAAAAGTGCAGGTTTCAATACCGGCCTCACTTATGAGAGGCCACGACACAACAGCGTTCTCGTTTTTCGTCAATTCTTCGTTGTTTTGGTCGACGAAGCATTTTATTTTGTCGTGTTCGTCAGAGGCCGCCTAGCCGGCGCGGCTTTCAGTTTTTTTCCACGAATTTTACCCGCTAAAATAGAAGGTAGCGATTTACGATTTTTTTCAGTTGGGAGGTGTGGAGTTGTGTTTGTATAAAGTTTTTGTTTTATTTCGTAATTTAATGTTCTTCAATAGTTCCTTGTTTCGGAAGGCACGATAAATTGATGGTTCCCGGCTGTCATTTGAACATCTTTGACAGTCCTTACGGGTAGTGAGAAGCCAGAAAGTCTGACAACCAGTCTTACCAATGGGTATCAGTTTGCCCGGATAGCTGGGTTGCGGAGATCAGATAGGCAGTCAACCATATAAGCCACTGGTCCTCAACTGCATTCGGTTAGACAGGAAGCCGACCCCAACATAGTTGGACAAAGGCTAGGCAGATGATGAGTAGTTCAAAAGTTGGAGGTAAGCTTCGTAAGTGCTTCGGTCAGTTAAAACCTTAAATAGTAGGTATCCTATATTACCTACTCGAGCATAACCGATGACGATGCGTTGACGGTATCGTTGTGTCATACCTATTAATGCCGACGCACGCAAGATGCAGAAACTGTATTTACGAGTTAGTGTTTTTTTCAGTCAACAGTTATTTCGATACATGCTGCTCAATGAGGGGGATTATATTTGGAAGTGATTATATCTTCGTTTTATCGAGTGAACTGCAAGTTTAATCACCTTACAAGCCATAGCGTCAGTTTTCTCCAATCCGCCTGACGACTACTGAGAAGCATTCGAGGACGTCGGCTTTACGTGCCCTCCCAGGCACGGGGGTGTAACACCGCCAACTGCTGCAGGCTGCTTTATGAAAGCTTCAGCTCTACTCGGGAATCGAACCCGAGACCTCATTCACAGCAGACGCGCTATGCGACTACTAAATCAACGACGCAGTCGTTTTGATGACAAACAGAAATATTTCCAGAGAAACATAGAAGTTATGTGACGAGAAAAAAATGTTTTCTTTCTGAAGCTACTCCACAGTTTTTTACCCCGATCCATTTCGGCTAACCAGTCACTAACTACGACTAGATATAGGCAAGTGTTGCGACACCCTGTCGTGACTACTCGGGACTATTCGGAACTATTCGGGAAAATTCGTGAAGCAAACGCGACATTCGGGGAAATTGCGTTTTTTTGTAAGCAAGGAAATTAGGTTGCGTGGTACGGACAACGGTTGTTGTTACTGATTCTATAGTACTCGTTTTTGGGAATCGAAACACTGCTAGGTTGTAAAAATACTATGAGAATTGTAATTGAACTGGTTTTGTTTTTAGCAAAATAATTGATTACTATAGGTACAGACGACAGCACATCAAGTTACCACAATCTGTCAAATTGCTTCAATAGATTTTCAACCTTATGACAATAGTGGAAGGTTAACGTTCGATGGGTAAAATTTGTCAGATTCGTGTACGTTGAACTGCTGTCGTCTGTACATCGCATACCTTTCTTTGCATTAAGAGCATTGATGACATGAACAGACGTCAGTACATCAAACTTCCTCAATTTGTCTTTCTTCAAAAAATTTTCAACCTGATCACAATAGTAGAAGTGTAATGTTCGATTAGTAAAATTTCAGATTTGGGTAGGTTAATCTGCTGGCGTATGTGCATGACTTGTAAATGAGCTTCCAAAATTTCGATTCATTGCGAATGATTACGAGATTTATCTTCGTTCATTTAAATAGTATCTTATATTGAGAAGATTATATATTTTTTTGCTCAATCACACCAAAGATAGTCTGGCAACCCAGGCCGATTAACTACAAACTACCCACAAATTACAGCAGATCTACGTACAAAATCCTGTTCCCCATTTTGCTCTCATTCATGCCTTTTTTGCGTTCCATTTCGGCAAAATAGAGTATTTAAGTCGGCAAACCGGTTGTAAAATTGCACTATCCCCGTAATTATACTGAAATTTTCAACTGAAACTCATGCTTGAAACGAAACGTTGTGTGGGTTGCATGTTTTTGTGTTCAGTAGGTACCTACCTACTTATACTCAGTTCTTTATTTTCATTCCATATGTTATACAGGTGGTATCTTATAAAGTTACAACAATATATTAGAAACAATATGGACCCGGTAGGGAACAGCATGAAGAGGCTAGAGAGGTTTGCAGTACATAAATCTTATTACCTAGTGATACAGACGACCGCACACAATCTGTCAAATTTCAGGGATAGATTTTCAACCTTATCACAATAGTGGAAGGTAAATATTCAATTGGTAAAATTTGACAGATTGACTGTTGACAACGTTGACCTGCCGTTGTCTGTACTAAAATCTATGCTTATTACTTAAACTTACTTAGAGAATCTAACATAATGGAGACGCCATTGATTTGGCTTACCTGCTATGGATAGGTACAACGTTCATACTCGCATGTATATGTGCGTCAAGTTCAAGCTTTATTTGCCATGTTTTTGTGAAACGATGTGATCAATCGAACATTAACCTACTGCTATTGTGATAACAATTTTGTGTTAAAAATTGATTTACTGAAGAAATTTGACAGATTGAGGTAGGTTGATGTGCGTAAGTAAAAATCGTCAAAATCTGCTATTCTGAATGCGCATATAGTAAGAATATTACGAGATTACGACGCGTTAAAATTTAGTTTTTTTTTTAAATAATTTATTACTTTTGTGATTCCTGGCATTCATGGGTTTAATTTCTAGGTTGGCAAATCCTTCTTGTAATTTCCACACTAAACTTTAGAGCTAAGTATAGCAGACAAAAACAGACTTATTTTACTATTAAACTTTCCTAACCAATAAAACCCCAACCCACACTTATTTTATCATACCTAATACTTTACCTACCAAAAACTTAAACAAACAAAATATCACACCACCAGAGATATTTAAACACTGTGACGTCTAAAGTGGGTGGTACAGTCGCGTAGATATTTGCTAAGAGCCAGTCAACAGGTGTAGCGGATCGGTACAGTTTCGGCTGTAATCTCGACAGATTCCGCTGACGATGCGGCTTGTGGCTGAGTACAAGTGGGTGGTAAAGTGTTTTAAAAATTATTATTTAAATAAACCCAATGATCGAAATTATGCTAGCTCAGCCCGCATTATCCATGCTTTACAAAAACAAAAAATATTGATTAAATAGCGGTATCTCTGGCTTACCTCTGGAATCTTTGGAATTTGAAAAAGAATATTTCCGGATGACGTTAGATAAGATGGAAGAAAAAATACATGCTGCGCTGAACCCATATTAAATTGAGATAAAAGCAGGAGGATCATGATGAAAACATAGCCATTTTTTTCAATTCCAATTGGTTACGTTAATTTACGTTACGGTTGAAAGACAAAAAAGATTAACAAAATCCACCTAGTTGTACTAGAGATATTCGAGGAAAACTACCTATTTTTCGCCCTGGCTTACATATCACTAAGTATTGAACATTCAAAGGCAAAATCTAAACTAAACTACACAATTTCCCTTTACAACACTTGTGTGCACAACAGTCCCTAACTTCCGGTATCGTTGTTGTGTCTGCGATTCGGTGCCGCCGACTGCCGAGCGCCGAGCGCCGAGAGCCGAAAGTCGAACACAACGACGCGACACTATACACAGATTTTAGTTTCAATGCGGTTTGTGAATGTCGAAAGTCGAAGGAATATGTTGCTCTATTTTGGTGAGATAAAGTTTTTAAAAGTAGATGATACATTTATGTAAATCTAAATTTATAAAACTCAAAGGTGACTGACTGACTGACACAGTGATCTATCAACGCACAGCCCAAATCAGTGGAGTGATCGGGCTTGACATTTGGCATTTAAGTAGATTTTATGACGTAGGCATCCACTAAGAAAGGATTTCCCGGAATTACCACGGGAACGGTAAACGGGATTTTAAGTTTTGCGCGGGTGAAACCCTTGGCAGGAGCTAGGCCACGTGTTTTTGAAGGCACGTTAAATTAGTGAGTCTCTGGTGTTATTTGAACATCTTTGGCAGTCATTACATAGTCAGAAGCTAGCCAGTTTGCCCGAGTATCTGGGTTTAGAAGGTCAGATAAGCAGTCGCTCCATGTAAAACACTGGAACTCAGCTGCTTCTGGTTAGACTAGAAGCCGAACCTACCGTAGTTGGGAAAAGGCTAGGCAGATGATGATTTTATCGTGAGCATCAGACATTTTCAACTTTTATTTTCTAATAAAAATATATTCCTTCAATCATCTTACACAATCTAACAGCAGGTACACTCACAAACAAAAGCGCTTCATTTAAATTAAACAATACTTTTACAATATTTACTCTAGTCGAGTTTGCATCGAAACGTTACAAGTCGGAACTTTAATTTCCTAGCTGAGCCGACGCGAGCTAACGCGTATTTATTAAATAATTTCTCTTAACAATTGTGGATTTGTCTGTACGAAGTGACAGCTTGTTTATTTTATAACTGTTCTAAGCAACAGTTTGTTATTTTTGTAAGTAAAATAACAGGTACAGACACATCGAGCTACCACAATCTGTCAAATTTAACCAATCAAAGATAAACCTTCTACTATCGTGATAAGGGTGAAAATCTAGTTGATCAATTTGTCAGATTGAGCTAGGTTGATGTGATGGCGTCTGTACCTTTCTCTTGATAACTAATATTATTTGAAAATCTTTGGCAGTCGTTACGGGTAGTCAGAAGCTAGTCTGACAGCCAGTCTTACCATGGGGTATCAGATTGCCCAGGAAACTGGGTTCTGGAGGTCAGATAGGCAATCGCTCCATATAACACACTGGTTCTCTGTGTCCAGTTAGACTGGAAGCGGACCCTGAGCTGGGAAAAGGCTAGGCAGATGATGAACTATTGACCTTTGGCACTTCAATGAAACAATGTTCTTCTTTTGGTATTTTGGTGCTAGTATTTTAACTCTCTGAAACTCTAATTCTCCTGAGCACAGTTCAATATGGTACAGGCGAGAACAACTGTGTTCTACATCCTATTAGTATGCTCATATTCGTGACCGATAGCACGATTGCCTCAAATGTTATCACGATGTGTGCATGACTGTACCACATGACCTTGGATTGACCTACTAGATATTATGTTGACTAAAGATCTGTATCGAAAATTGGGTGAAAATAAAAAGTATTTTTTTAATGGGAAAGCATCAAATGACCTCTCCTANTAAAGTGGGTGGTACAGTCGCGTAGATATTTGCTAAGAGCCAGTCAACAGGTGTAGCGGATCGGTACAGTTTCGGCTGTAATCTCGACAGATTCCGCTGACGATGCGGCTTGTGGCTGAGTACAAGTGGGTGGTAAAGTGTTTTAAAAATTATTATTTAAATAAACCCAATGATCGAAATTATGCTAGCTCAGCCCGCATTATCCATGCTTTACAAAAACAAAAAATATTGATTAAATAGCGGTATCTCTGGCTTACCTCTGGAATCTTTGGAATTTGAAAAAGAATATTTCCGGATGACGTTAGATAAGATGGAAGAAAAAATACATGCTGCGCTGAACCCATATTAAATTGAGATAAAAGCAGGAGGATCATGATGAAAACATAGCCATTTTTTTCAATTCCAATTGGTTACGTTAATTTACGTTACGGTTGAAAGACAAAAAAGATTAACAAAATCCACCTAGTTGTACTAGAGATATTCGAGGAAAACTACCTATTTTTCGCCCTGGCTTACATATCACTAAGTATTGAACATTCAAAGGCAAAATCTAAACTAAACTACACAATTTCCCTTTACAACACTTGTGTGCACAACAGTCCCTAACTTCCGGTATCGTTGTTGTGTCTGCGATTCGGTGCCGCCGACTGCCGAGCGCCGAGCGCCGAGAGCCGAAAGTCGAACACAACGACGCGACACTATACACAGATTTTAGTTTCAATGCGGTTTGTGAATGTCGAAAGTCGAAGGAATATGTTGCTCTATTTTGGTGAGATAAAGTTTTTAAAAGTAGATGATACATTTATGTAAATCTAAATTTATAAAACTCAAAGGTGACTGACTGACTGACACAGTGATCTATCAACGCACAGCCCAAATCAGTGGAGTGATCGGGCTTGACATTTGGCATTTAAGTAGATTTTATGACGTAGGCATCCACTAAGAAAGGATTTCCCGGAATTACCACGGGAACGGTAAACGGGATTTTAAGTTTTGCGCGGGTGAAACCCTTGGCAGGAGCTAGGCCACGTGTTTTTGAAGGCACGTTAAATTAGTGAGTCTCTGGTGTTATTTGAACATCTTTGGCAGTCATTACATAGTCAGAAGCTAGCCAGTTTGCCCGAGTATCTGGGTTTAGAAGGTCAGATAAGCAGTCGCTCCATGTAAAACACTGGAACTCAGCTGCTTCTGGTTAGACTAGAAGCCGAACCTACCGTAGTTGGGAAAAGGCTAGGCAGATGATGATTTTATCGTGAGCATCAGACATTTTCAACTTTTATTTTCTAATAAAAATATATTCCTTCAATCATCTTACACAATCTAACAGCAGGTACACTCACAAACAAAAGCGCTTCATTTAAATTAAACAATACTTTTACAATATTTACTCTAGTCGAGTTTGCATCGAAACGTTACAAGTCGGAACTTTAATTTCCTAGCTGAGCCGACGCGAGCTAACGCGTATTTATTAAATAATTTCTCTTAACAATTGTGGATTTGTCTGTACGAAGTGACAGCTTGTTTATTTTATAACTGTTCTAAGCAACAGTTTGTTATTTTTGTAAGTAAAATAACAGGTACAGACACATCGAGCTACCACAATCTGTCAAATTTAACCAATCAAAGATAAACCTTCTACTATCGTGATAAGGGTGAAAATCTAGTTGATCAATTTGTCAGATTGAGCTAGGTTGATGTGATGGCGTCTGTACCTTTCTCTTGATAACTAATATTATTTGAAAATCTTTGGCAGTCGTTACGGGTAGTCAGAAGCTAGTCTGACAGCCAGTCTTACCATGGGGTATCAGATTGCCCAGGAAACTGGGTTCTGGAGGTCAGATAGGCAATCGCTCCATATAACACACTGGTTCTCTGTGTCCAGTTAGACTGGAAGCGGACCCTGAGCTGGGAAAAGGCTAGGCAGATGATGAACTATTGACCTTTGGCACTTCAATGAAACAATGTTCTTCTTTTGGTATTTTGGTGCTAGTATTTTAACTCTCTGAAACTCTAATTCTCCTGAGCACAGTTCAATATGGTACAGGCGAGAACAACTGTGTTCTACATCCTATTAGTATGCTCATATTCGTGACCGATAGCACGATTGCCTCAAATGTTATCACGATGTGTGCATGACTGTACCACATGACCTTGGATTGACCTACTAGATATTATGTTGACTAAAGATCTGTATCGAAAATTGGGTGAAAATAAAAAGTATTTTTTTAATGGGAAAGCATCAAATGACCTCTCCTACTGTGGGTGACAGCGTGAGGGAGTGTCAGACTTTTACTGACTAAAACCCACCGTGTCCCTTCGGGAGCCCTTTGTGTGCCAGGGCCGCGGTAACTCGCGCGAACTATTCCGTAGTGAGTAAAAAAGACCTAGTATTTGTTTTCTCGATTTTTCAATTTCGAAATTTCTAGAATCTGACATGGTAGTTTTGACATGTCTTTCGGTTACATAAATTATTGTAAATATATTTTCCTGTTTTGTTACTTAACTCTAAACAATGAATTCTGTTGTTTATCGGTGATTACTTCTGAACAAACATTATTAAGCAAAATTATATCGTTTTTCTATGGTGCAATTAGTACAAAATATTTCAGCTTCATAATCATACTTGAAAATACAATACCATTCATTCATTCATTCCTTGCCAAATAGTTCACTCTCAAAATATTCTAGAACGGAAACAATAAATTGGATTCAATCTCTAGATCATTACAATAATCGCCAATCAAACGATGACAAACATACTTAACAAAACATCTACTAAAACGACATACAAACCTTATTGTGTAAACAATAAGTCACAAAATAGTGTAAATAAAATTTTACGAACAGCAAAAGCAAACGTTGTGGTTCGCCGAAACCGTTCTGAATTCAAACATCGTGTCGCGTGTCCTTCCGCGGAATTGGCGCGGAAATTTTTGTTATCTTTTCGTGTTCCCCGAACGGATTTTAAATTGAGAACACAAATGTGAGAACGATAAAATGTCGCTTTGTTTATGGTTTGGTCCAAATACAAAGGAGGTCCCTACCTACGTGAAATCGAGATGCGTGAATGTCATGCAACGACCTTACCTTTCAGCCCACTAAAATAACTTTTAGGATTAAAATGTGTAACAATATAGGTATTCGTCAGACGGCCTCTGTAAGACAGGGGTTACACGATCAGTCTGGCGTCAGTCCAGTCTATCAGTCTGGTCAGAATGATTGGTTGAACGATCGTGTAACCGGTTGATTGAGGGACTGATGGTCCAAAATGTACCGTGTTCTTTGTCCGTCAGTCTGAGACTGATGCCAGAATGACGCCAGACTGATCGTGTAACCACCGTCTTAAATAAAGCTTGTCACTTATTTGACTTTCAATCAATGTAATACAACTATTTAGTACCTAAGTAGGCAATCAAACCCTAAAATCTGAAGGGCTTCAACATTCCTTTTGATAAAAAAAGCTTTATTTAATCTGATTAAGATTATTAGACAGACCAATTACTGATTTGTACTAAATTAAAAAATAACTTCAGAACGATAGGTGCAATTAAAAAAAAATGCTCGGTTTTAAGTAAAATTTGGTTCTGTTTCCAACATAGTACTACAATTATATATTCCCTTAGGTCAAGTTTGACGGTATCTAGGACGAGTTTCGAGGCCGACTAACTCAATTTTGGAGGGCGGATGTTCCCATTTAACGGATTTGCTTTCAACTTTAAAGCTAAAATTCTCAATGACTAAGGGTTGTTACAGTTTTTAATCACTTTTATGGTTTAAAAGGTTGCTGGGAACCAGTGGATGCGGGTTGCTGAAGATAGAGCATAGTGTTGACCTTTGGGGAGGCTTTTGTCCAGTGAAATTTCGGATAACGATGATAGTTAGGCTTCAAGACGGCAAACCTATATCATCTTGCCCCAATTTCCAATATCACCCACGTGGGTACACCCTGCTGAAAAACAGACGAGGTTCTAGCGACCGACTGGTGGCGGTACAACCACCACAGCGTACCAAGTCGGATATTAAACGCCTTGCTTGGAGATAAGCAGCAGCCACCAGATCACCAACACTCATGCCCAGTGCCGTGAGTATGGTCAAATCCACCTAGCTTAAAGACCCTGGTACACAAATGGCTCCAGAAAGAGGATAGGATGAGTTTAGCCAAGTGCCTGGTAGACCAAACGCCTTGATACTATTTTTCACTTAAGTAAAAAAAGACATTATGAGGAAAACCCGCGAAAATTACATATTTGTCTATCACTTTTTAAAAAGCCTACTTAAAATAAACAACAAAAATGGCATTTTCTTAACCATAATTATCTAAGAACAATAAATATTGGTATTTCCAATTGACTGACTTAGTTTCAATTATTTTTTGGGGCTTCCCCCATTCATTAGGGACAAATCAAAATGCGTAAGCGTTCTCTATTATGAATAACAACAAAAACATCTTATTAAGCTAAACAAATAATTGGGAGGCTTAAAAAGGACGTCATTACTATATAAGGAAAATAACAGATGAACAGGAATATTCCCTATTCTTGTAACTATGTAATAATATACTAATTGGGTGCCGCGTGATTTCGAAATTGGTTAAATAACGCATATTATCCAAATCCATTCAAGCAAACACTTTTTCTTTTGAAAATCCAATGTGTTTATTTAAATTAAAAAAAAAATGCTTTCCAAAATATGAACTTTATCTCAAAACGTTATTTAATTTTTGTAACAAAGTATTTTTTTTACTATCTAAAAAATAGATCCAAAGTTTATTTTTCCTTTAGTCAAAAAGCAGCATCTTAGGTGCCCAGCGTCGTGTTGCCAATGTAACCGGCCAGTGATAAGAGTGCATTGTTTTATAATACGTATCGATTAACTGTTCATACAACGTGACCGATCGATTTTCGTACAATCGAATGTTTACATTCGTTTCAATTTGCAACGCTAAAATTTTGGGAGTGGTGTTTTGGTCTATTATTTTATATATATTTTTATTATTAGCCTTTTTATCGTCCCACTGCTGCACAGGCCTCCTCTCAAATTGAGAAGGATTGAGCGTTAATCACCACGCTTGCTCAATGCGGGTTGGTGATCAGACTTTATAGTACAGGTTTCCTCAAGATGTTTTCCTTCACCTTTTATCAGCCATTGGTGTCTAAAATATGCTTAGAAAGTACATAAACTAGAAAGTTGCATTGGTACTTGCCTGACCTGGAATCGAACCCACACACTCATACTTGAGAGGTTGGTGCTTTACCCACTAGGCCACCACGAATTTGTTTTGGTCTACAAAATTTTAATTTTTGTATCATTTTATACACGACTTTTGGCTTTTATGGCAACGAATTCATTGCTAAATAACATTCAGATCTTATCAATCAATGTTGCTTACTTTTAACCCTGGTTAATTAAATACTTAACCCTGATTGAGTAACAAACATGTGAAAGATCGTGTTAATTTTAGGGGCCACAGCGTTTTTCTGTATTTAATTAATTGCATTTTTTCAGAAATAATTAATGAGGATTAAATAATTATCAAGTACCTATTGAGGTAGGTACAGACGACAGCAGGTCAACGTATAGGTACGAATCTGTCAAATTTTACCAATCCAACATTAACCTACCGCCATTGTGATAAGGTTGAAAATCTATTGCAGAAATTTGACAGATTGTGGTAACTTGATGTGCTGTCGTCTGTACCTAAGACATCAGAGTCTCTTCTGAATAGAAGTATAATATAATTATGCTAGATCAAAAAACCTTTTAAACTTAGTATTTTAAATACAATCCAAAATATATTGTTAACAACATTGTTAACTAAAAGAGCCACAGTGAGAAATACAGTATCTTACCTAGTTATTACAAAATAATGCCGCGGCAACCTCAAACAGCGCTAACTATCGTTTCCCCTTCGATGAAAGCTCTAATTTACCCAACCAGACCATAATTAACATTCCGCCAAACAAAAGACATGAACACCCCTCCGTATTAAAAACTCCATTTAATACCGGCTAAGTTAAACTAAGGGTTTTAACGAACTAAACAGTTCGTGAGAATACGTACGCGCGAAAACCTATACCGCAGTAGCAAATTCAATGTAAAGATCAAGACTAGACCTTTACTGCCAACGTAAGAAAATGACAACACTCCCGCGCCATTTAGAACCTTATCCATTCATAATTGATACGCAAATAAGCGAAAATTAACTCTAAAACGTTGTCTTAAGGTGCAAATTACATGTTAGCTAAACTAGTTTTTGTTTAGAACGGTTGGAAATGTCAAACCTTAACCTCAAAACCGTGACGCGGGCGCCATGTTGGATGCTTTCGGTTCCATTCGGAGTCACTCGGCTAGTGTCGGAACGGCTGATCGACTAATTTAAATTGACCTGTTGCGCGGACGGCTGTTTGAACTACGCTGATGTAATAGATGAATGTTAATAGATGTCGGGAGGTCATGTTATACTGGTCATCGTGTGGGAAGGGTGCTATTGAATTAGATAAAGACACCTTGTATCTTGAACCATTTGATAGCGCAAGATAGTTGTGTATCCTTGATGGGCAACTATTATTAGATTTTTTAAATGCCACTCTGTTATTTAATTGTATATGGTAGGTATGATATCATCGTTTAATGGGATTGAGTGCATAGTTTATCGGTTTTATTTTAATGATGATATATATAGTGTTTGTGCCTACTTATTAGACGTGATTAACGCAATTACATAACAGGTGTTAATATTTATGTGAATTACAGAAATAAATAAATTGTTTTTTTTTTCTTTCGATGAATACCTATACATAGATTTAACATATTGGCTACAAGTAAAATTAATTAATTAAAAAACATGAACATTATAACTAGATACCCGTAAAATAATATCGTACTTAAATCTAAGGTTCAAACTCTCATATGTGCAGCATAATAAAATTTCTAATGGGCAGCTAGTCAAAAAAAATAAAAAAAATATCTCCATCATGTAGAGCAATTTACCGTGCGTTGCCACTGCGCATGGAGGGGGGACGTAGTGCCGTGTGACGAAAATCTAACATCACTTATGACGAAACGTCATAACCGCCCTTTGAGCGCAAACGAAACTCGACTTTAGCTCTTAGGAATTAAAACTTGAATTGTTTGAAGTGTCAATGTTAGATAGTGTTTAAATTGTGTGTACAAAAATGAGTTGGCGAGCCTAATGACAAGGTTAAGTGTATGAAACGCAAGAAACTGGTTCTAACACACGCCGGCCGTTAGTGAATAGACAAAAAATAGACGCCATCTTGAATTGTGGTTTGATGAGGCTTCTTGTTCAGGACAGGAAAGATAATTTAATTTTTAGCTCTTTTTTTCACTGTTAGCTTTTTTGTTTGTAATTTTTTTCTGGTTAGTATATTATTTAAGATATTAATTTTTAGGTAAAAAAATATAAATTAAGTTTTAATACCAAACAAAAATAAATTAACAGTTTTTCATATTTTCTTACGCTGGTCTTTTACCATATGTTTTTTTTTATTTTTAAGCAAATTTAGTTGTTTGTTAGAATTCGCTGTTTTTTATTATATAAAATAAAATATTTTCATTTATTTTCCTGCAAACTATCGTCAATCTTATAAAGATTTGTATTAACAAGAATAAATATTTAAATATATTTTTAAACGTAACATTTAACAACGCAGAAAAGGAAGATGGCTGCTTCGAATCCTGCGCACGTTTTTATTGCATCGATACACAATTCAACGTTCATTGGTGGATTACTAAATACTGTTATGTACTCCGTTTGTCTTGTATTTAAATGTCAATTTAAGTTTGTTTATTATGTGAATCACTTAAAAAAAAACGTTGCAACGAAAATTAACCTATCGTATGCCGAGAGCGTGGATAGGTATACGCGAGACACAATAAATTTTCTATTGTCTTATAATTACATACGAGCGGTTTAATTATGTAAGTTAAAGCTTTAATAAGTTTACACTCAGAAAATATTCGAAAACAAAAAAAAATGAGAGGAACTTGATGATTTTTACAGAAAAATTGTCTCCCAAAAAAAATAAGAAGCTTAATGATTTTACAGAAAAAATGTCTCCTGAATCATAGTCATTAAGTAGCTACATCTTACTATTTTCCGCCAGCAAATAGGTAATAACAGACCATTTTTGAGCGTTAATTCAAAATCATACAAGTTTTGATGTGTATATTTGTTGGAGAATATTTTTTCAACCCTCTTATTCCCATGAACATTCAAATCCGAACACAAAAAATCTAAAAAAAAAATATTCAACTACTAGAATAGGTGAATACCTAGTACGTAACTAGTTCTCATGAGTAGCAGTTACACAGTTGTAGCGAGGTGCGCGCGCGCATCACTGATCGTTACTCAGAAGTGCTGGTGGCGCCATCTGCGAGGAGTTTCCGTCACGACTGTACAACTGACGAGTATACGTATATTTAACTGAATTATGTTAATAGTTAGTCAGAGCCAGTTTCAGAGGTTGTAGATAAATTTATAAATAACTATCTGACATATAATATCACAGAATAGTAGTCAAAATTAAAAACTATTTCTATGATATCATTTGTCGGAGGGTCTAGAACTTTATATGAAACTTGTGAAAGAGGCCTTTGGTAATGTATTTTATTTAAGTAATTAAGTAACCAACAATTTGGAATAAAAAGGCCCAAATAACATTTTCGATAAAAAAATGTTTTAGTCCAAACGTGCGAATTCTCATTCTATCCCCATCTGTGATATACCTACTATTAGAGAAAACTACAAAAAAAAATAGGTGCTTCATTACATTAAAATAATTTAATATGGAAATAATTGCAAAATCCTGTAGGTACTGTATTTTCAAAAAGACCTATAAGTACTTAAATGTGCCAGTAGAATCTAAAGCTAAAATAATCATCGAAGAGTCTAGAAAAATCCAGACTACCTCCTAAGATACGAATGTATTCAATGTCAGAAACCAGTCGGTAAACTAGTTTATAAATATATATGAATGCGTTTAGTATATTATGTTAACTAAATATATGCACAACACAAGTACTTTATTATAAAACGTGTCCTGAACCAATTAAAAGTCTCGTATACAAGGAAAGAAAATTTATAAAATATATACTTGAAGAACACAAAGGACCTACTAGCAAATAATTAGATGTTATTAATAAATATGTGACAATTGATATTAGTATTGTAGATTTATAATAACTAGTTTAATTTAATAATCAAATACAGTAGTCAATAATAGTTCTCGACCATGATAGTTCAGAAGTTGAAGAACTTAAATAGCAACATCTCGAATTCAAAACTCAAATTATAGTTAGCCTACACATATTGGCAGGTTCTCATATGAATTTACCTATGGCTAAAAGAAAATATAATAAAATAAGTAACATCAAAGTATTTTTTTGATGGTCTGGTATCTTATATCAATAAGCATAGCAACAGCGTTCAGCCTCACTGGCTGTCTCCTCAAAGTTAATTATAGAGAAAATATTGTATATTAAAAGCCAGAGTCAGAGGTTTCAGATACCTAAAGTTGTAGACAGCTATATGACAGATAGTGCAATAGAAATATTTTTAATTTTGACTACTTTTCTATGGCATAAGCTATCTAGCACTTTACCTGAAACTACAGAAGGTGACCCTTCATTAAGATAGCAGACAAATCTTACAGTAATTAACCTTACCCGAGAAATCAAGTCATCATCTACATCCATCCGTTTAAAGACACAAAAAACAAAAGCAACTCCCAAAAAATAAGAATATCACGCAACGGAAAAAATATATTTTACATGTCATAAAATTACAGGCAATCTGGCAAATTGGCCTAGATATCACTTAGTCGTTCGATGAACTAGCCACAAAGGCTGTCAGTTTAGCTGGATCGATGGTGCCACCCAAATTGACCGACTCGCATATTTAATGCACCTTTGGACATATTTCTGGGCGATCGATATTTTGTTTCGTGCAACTAACAGATTTGAACCCGAGTATGATTTTTTAAACACTTGTTGGGGTAAATTTAATAGTGGACATATTTAGGATATGGCATTGTCTGTTTTGGTACACTTTATTATTTACTAGCTTCTACCAGCGGTTTCACCCGCGTCCCGTGGGAACTACTGCGCGCATCTGGATAAAAAGTAGCCTATAGCCTTCCTCGATAAATGGGCTATCTAATCCTGAATTTTTCAAATCGGACCACTAGTTCCTGAGATTAACGCGATCATACAATCAAACTCTTCAGCTTTAAGTATATATTAGTAATAAGTAATATAGATCCCACCAAAAACATTCTGTAAAAAACTAGCCAATTCTCGCTGAAGCTGCTTGTTTATCTCTAAAAAGTAATGAAATCTAGACAAAGTCGTGCTGAGTCTAAGGATTCTTA
>NWSH02000081.1:2967913-2993526 GCA_002382865.2 Heliothis virescens | reverse complement strand
TTGCATTTTTTCAAGAAATAATTAAAATGAGGATTAAATAATTATCAAGTACCTATTGAGGTAGTACAGACGACAGCAGGTCAACGTATAGGTACGAATCTGTCAATTTTACCAATCCAACATTAACCTACCGCCATTGTGAATAAGGTTGAAAAATTTGCAGAAATTTGACAGATGTGGTAACTTGATGTGCTGTCGTCTGTACCTAAAGACATCAGAGTCTCTTCTGAATAGAAGTATAATATAATTATGCTAGATCAAAAAACCTTTTTAAACTTAGTATTTTAAATTACAATCCAAAAATATATTGTTAACAACATTGTTAACTAAAAGAGCCACAGTGAGAAATACAGTATCTTACTAGTTATACAAAATAATGCCGCGGCAACCTCAAACAGCGCTAACTATCGTTTCCCCTTCGATGAAAGCTCTAATTTACCCAAACCAGACCATAATAACATTCCGCAAAACAAAAGACATGAAACACCCTCCGTATTTAAAAACTCCATTAATACCGGCTAAGTTAAACTAAGGTTTTAACGAACTAAACAGTTCGTGAGAATACGTACGCGCGAAAAACCTAACCGCCAGTAGCAATTCAAGTAAAAGATCAAGACTAGATACCTTTACTGCCAACGTAAGAAAATGACAAAACACTCCCGCGCCATTTTAGAACCTTATCCATTCATAATTGATACGCAAATAAAGCGAAAATTAACTCTAAAAACGTTGTTCTTAAGGTGCAAATTACATGTTAGCTAAACTAGTTTTTGTTTAGAACGGTTCTGAAATGTCAAACCTTAACCTCAAAAACCGTGACGCGGGCGCCATGTTGATGGCTTTCGGTTCCATTCGGAGTTCACTCGGCTAGTGTCGGAACGGCTGATCGACTAATTTAAATTGACCTGTTGCGCGGACGGCTGTTTGAACTACGCTGATGTAATAGATGAATGTTAATAGATGTCGGGAGGTCATTGTTATTACTGGTCATCGTGTTGGAAGGTGCTATTGAATTAGATAAAGACACCTTGTATCTTGAACCATTTGATAGCGGCAAGATTAGTTGTGATCCTTGATGGGCAACTATTATTAGATTTTTAAATGCCACTCTGTTATTTAATTGTATATGTAGGTATATATCATCGTTTAATGGGATTGAGTGCATAGTTTATCGGTTTATTTTAATTGATGATATATATAGTGTTTGTGCCTACTTATTTAGACGTGATTAACGCAATTACATAACAGGTTGTTAATATTTATGTGAATTACAGAAAAATAAATAAATTGTTTTTTTTTTTCTTTCGATGAATACCTATACATAGATTTAACATATTGGCTACAAGTAAAATTAATTAATTAAAAAACATGAACATATAACTAGATACCCGTAAAATAATATCGTACTTAAATCTAAGGTTCAAACTCTCATATGTGCAGCATAATAAAATTTCTAATGGCAGCTAGTCAAAAAAAATAAAAAAAATATCTCATCATGTAGAGCAATTTACCGTGCGTTGCCACTGCCATGGAGGGGGGCGTAGTGCCGTGTGACGAAATCTAACATCACTTATGACGAAACGTCATTAACCGCCCTTTGAGCGCAAACGAAAACTCGACTTTAGCTCTTAGGAATTAAAAACTTGAATTGTTTGAATGTCAATGTTAGATAGGTTTTAAATTGTGTGTACAAAAATGAGTTGGCGAGCCTAATGACAAGGTTTAAGTGTATTGAAACGCAAGAAACTGGTTCTAACACACGCCGGCCGTTAGTGAATAGACAAAAAATAGACGCCATCTTGAATTGTGGTTTGATGAGGCTTCTTGTTCAGGACAGGAAAGATAATTTAATTTTAGCTCTTTTTTTCACTGTTAGCTTTTTTGTTTGTAATTTTTTTCTTGTAGTATATTATTTAAGATATTAATTTTTAGGTAAAAAAATATAAATTAAGTTTTAATACCAAACAAAAAAAATTAACAGTTTTTCATATTTTCTTACGCTGTCTTTTACCATATTTTTTTTTTATTTTTTAAGCAAATTTAGTTGTTTTTAGAATTCGCTGTTTTTAATTATATAAAATAAAATATTTTCATTTATTTTCCTGCAAACTATCGTCAATCTTATAAAGATTTGTATTAACAAGAATAAATATTTAAATATATTTTTAAAACGTAACATTTAACAACGCAGAAAAGGAAGATGGCTGCTTCGAATCCTCGCACGTTTTATTGCATGATACACAATTCAACGTTCATTGGTGGATTACTAAATACTGTTATGTACTCCGTTTGTCTTGTATTTAAATGTCAATTTAAGTTTGTTTATTATGTGAATCACTTAAAAAAAAACGTTGCAACGAAAAATTAACCTATCGTATGCCGAGAGCGTGGATAGGTATACGCGAGACACAATAAATTTTCTATTGTCTTATAATTACATACGAGCGGTTTAATTATGTAAGTTAAAGTTTTAATAAGTTTACACTCAGAAAATATTCGAAAACAAAAAAAAATGAGAGGAACTTGATGATTTTACAGAAAAATTGTCTCCCAAAAAAAATAAGAAGCTTAATGATTTTACAGAAAAAATGTCTCCTGAAATCATAGTCATTAAGTAGCTACATCTTACTATTTTTCCGCCAGCAAATAGGTAATAACAGACCATTTTTGAGCGTTAATTCAAAATCATACAAGTTTTTGATGTGTATATTTGTTGGAGAATATTTTTCAACCCTCTTATTCCCATGAACATTCAAATCCGAACACAAAAAATCTAAAAAAAAAATATTTCAACTACTAGAATAGGTGAATACCTAGTACGTAACTAGTTCTCATGAGTAGCAGTTACACAGTTGTAGCGAGGTGCGCGCGCGCATCACTGATCGTTACTCAGAAGTGCTGGTGGCGCCATCTGCGAGGAGTTTCCGTCACGACTGTACAACTGACGAGTATACGTATATTTAACTGAATTATGTTAATAGTTAGTCAGAGCCAGTTTCAGAGGTTGTAGATAAATTTATAAATAACTATCTGACATATAATATCACAGAAATAGTAGTCAAAATTAAAAACTATTTCTATGATATCATTTGTCGGAGGGCTAGAACTTTATATGAAACTTGTGAAAAGCCTTTGGTATTGTATTTTATTTAAGTAATTAAGTAACCAACAATTTGGAATAAAAAGGCCCCAAATAACATTTTCGATAAAAAAATGTTTTAGTCCAAACGTGCGAAATTCTCATTCTATCCCCATCTGTGATATACCTACTATTAGAGAAAACTACAAAAAAAAATAGGTGCTTCATTTACATTAAAATAATTTAATATGGAAATAATTGCAAAATCCTGTAGGTACTGTATTTTCAAAAAGACCTATAAGTACTTAAATGTGCCAGTAGAATCTAAAGCTAAAATAATCATCGAAGAGTCTAGAAAAATCCAGACTACCTCCTAAGATACGAAATGTATTCAATGTCAGAAACACATCGGTAAACTAGTTTATAAATATATATGAATGCGTTTAGTATATTATGTTAACTAAATATATGCACAACACAAGTACTTTATTATAAAACGTGTCCTGAACCAATTAAAAGTCTCGTATACAAGGAAAAAAATTTATAAAATATATACTTGAAAGAACACAAAGGACCTACTAGCAAATAATTAATGTTATTAATAAATATGTGACAATTGATATTAGTATTGTAGATTTATAATAACTAGTTTTAATTTAATAATCAAATACAGTAGTCAATAATAGTTCTCGACCATTGATAGTTCAGAAGTTGAAGAACTTAAATAGCAACATCTCGAATTCAAAACTCAAATTATAGTTAGCCTACACATATTGGCAGGTTCTCATATGAATTTACCTATGGCTAAAAGAAAATATAATAAAATAAGTAACATCAAAGTATTTTTTTGATGGTCTGGTATCTTATATCAATAAGCATAGCAACAGCGTTCAGCCTCACTGGCTGTCTCCTCAAGTTAATTTATAGAGAAAATATTGTATATTAAAAGCCAGAGTCAGAGGGGTTCAGATACCTAAAGTTGTAGACAGCTATATGACAGATAGTGCAATAGAAATATTTTTAATTTTGACTACTTTTCTATGGCATAAGCTATCTAGCACTTTACCTGAAACTACAGAAGGTGACCCTTCATTAAGATAGCAGACAAATTTACAGTAATTAACCTTACCCGAGAAATCAAGTCATCATCTACATCCCATCCGTTTAAAGACACAAAAAACAAAAGCAAACTCCCAAAAAATAAGAATATCACGCAACGGAAAAAATATATTTTACATGTCATAAAATTACAGCAATCTGGCAAATTGGCCTAGATATCACTTAGTCGTTCGATGAACTAGCCACAAAGGCTTGTCAGTTAGCTGGATCGATGGTGCCACCCAAATTGACCGACTCGCATATTTAATGCCACCTTTGGACATATTTCTGGGCGATCGATATTTGTTTCGTGCAACTAACAGATTTGAACCCGAGTATGATTTTTTAAACACTTGTTGGGGTAAATTTAATAGTGGACATATTTAGGATATGGCATTGTCTGTTTTGGTACACTTTATTATTTACTAGCTTCTACCAGCGGTTTTCACCGCGTCCCGGGAACTACTGCGCGCATCTGGAATAAAAAGTAGCCTATAGCCTTCCTCGATAAATGGGCTATCTAATCTGAATTTTTCAAATCGGACCACTAGTTCCTGAGATTAACGCGATCATACAAATCAAACCTCTTCAGCTTTAAGTATATATTAGTAATAAGTAATATAGATCCCACCAAAAACATTCTGTAAAAAACTAGCCAATTCTCGCTGAAGCTGCTTGTTATCTCTAAAAAGTAATGAAATCTAGACAAAGTCGTGCTGAGTCTAAGAATTCATATTGCGATTTCTTTACTATTATATAGTTAATGCTATATGACTGGCCGTTGATCATTCTTTAAATGTAGTGAGTACAAGTCAACGCCAGTCATATAGCATATACTATAGTAGTAAAGAAATCGCAATATGAATTCTTAGACTCAGCACGACTTTGTCTAGATTTCATTACTTTTTTAGAGATAAACAAGCAGCTTCAGCGAGAATTGGCTAGTTTTTTACAGAATTGTTTTTGGTGGGATTTCACTTCTTTTTGTAGAAACGTGAGCTTATTGATATCTACCTAAGGCGTAAGTTGATTCCTCTAATAGTTTGGTTGGGCTTTTGTGTTTTCTAATCAGGGTCACCAGGTACTCCAGATCTTCGATTATCCTAGTTTTTGTAGTTTCCCTATATGTGGTCATTAAATCCTAACTCAGTTCCAAATTTCAGCTCTCTGACTTTATTGGAAGTACTAGTTCTATTTTGATGATCATGAGTGAGTGAGTGTCGAAAATACGAAACTTTGCTTTCGCTTAACTTCGAAATTAAATGACCTACAGACTTGAAATTCTGGTTTTTACGTATGTGATTATAGCTTTCTGGATTATAAAAATATCAGCGTTCTGGTATTATCCAGAGGTTCTCAAACAGAGGCCTGAAAATGCGTCGAAATGGTTCCAGTAAAGGATGGTACGGCAGTGTTTGCTTTGCGCTCGACTTGGCGGGGGCACTACCGTGCCCCCAAATATCAGGAAATAGTGAATGCTTTGAGAAACCCGTTCATTGTGATTTATGAAATATTAGAACACATCGCATATTAAATTTTTCACCGATTGCTGGCCCGATGATGGTAACCATAACCAATCAAACTCTTAAGTCGGTCTGAAACTGATCGATGTAATGTGCATACTTCCATTCATCTCCATACTAATTTAAATGCCTAATCTAACTACCAGCCGACTAACGGCCGTTCCCAATAACCTATCTATCTCTGGATTTGCTTACCAGAGATAGGAATTTGACATTAGCCCCATATAAGTAATGTAAAATTCTATCACTAGTAAGCAAATCTAGAGATAGACAGAATATTGAACGCAGTAAGTTTGTAATGTACAGACGACAGCAGATCAACGTGAATCTGTCAAATTTTACCAATCGAACATTAACCTTCCACTATTGTGATAGGGTTGAAAATCTATTGTAGAAAGACAGATTGTGTGACAGTTGTCTATACAGGGCCAGGCTACAGAGATTGACGAGACCTATTTTTGAGTTTTTGAGAACTTCCTTGCGACAAAACTCAGTAGTATCCTAGAAGCTCATTTTCTATTATATGACACTTGAAATACACCCAGGATACACTAAAAACTAAGTGTGTGAACTAACATGTACTTTAAAATAATATCCATTCATTCTTCAGGTTAAGCTGATGAAAAGGCAGATACATATCTAAATATATAAAACTCAAAGGTGACTGACTGACTGACATAGTGATCTATCAACGCACAGCCGAAACCACTGGATGGATCGGGCTGAAATTTGGGACGCAGGCAGATGTTATGACGTAGGCATCCGCTAAGAAAGGATTTCCCGAAATTCCCACGGGAACGGGAAAAAACGGGATTTCAAGTATAGCGCGGGTGAAGCCGCTGGCAGAAGCTAGTTTTAACATAAAACAATTTTCATGAACATACCCTTAATAACTTTACTTAAAATGGACATGATGGCCGTTATTGGAGCACTATAAATAGGTTTTAATTAAAATTTTAAGCATTACCTGTGCCTCTGACCGCTGTATCGAAGCACCAGAATGCATTTCAGTAATGTGTTCGCGGATAAGCGTTTTAATTTGTCAATATATTTTTGGATATTCAAAATGGTGGCTGAAGTAGGTCATTTTAATTTATTTATCGATAAAGAGTAGTATTTTAAAGGAATCACTATGATTTCATTATGCTTACTTTCTGAACTAGACACAAGTTTATGATTTTCTAAGTAAAAGTCCATGGTGTTCCTCAAGGAACTATAGTTGGTCTTCATCTTTTTAGGAGATAGTCTTAGATATTTCTTTGAGTAACCTCAAAAAATTATAGACCTACAAAACTGCTGAACCTACTATGATAAGTTTAATCCCTACTAATATTATAAATGCGAAAGTAACTCTGTCTGTCTGTCTGTTATGCTTTCACGCCTAAACTAGTGAGCCGATTTTGATGAAATTTGGTACAGAGATAGAATAGACCCTGAGGTACATAGGAACATAGGCTACTTTTTATCCAGGTACGGGAAATAGTTCCCTCGAAAAGCGGGTGAAGCCGCTGGCAGAAGCTAGTGATAAATATTTATGTCGATGATTGGTATTGGACGGGATAAATATGCAGTATTTTTGGCTATAATCGAATATTTCAGCTAGTATAGATAAAATAATAACGTTGAGGATAAATCAAATTGTCCTATTGATAAAATATTCGATGAGACCGCAAAGGTAATAAGGAAAGTGGTTTTAGTTAAATATAGAAATAATAATTCTAAATACATCTGAACATTTTGACAATATCCATTGTACAAACGCCAGCATAACATCAACCTGTCCAATTTCTTCAATAGATTTTCAACCTTATCACAATAGTGCAAGGTTAAAGTTTGATTGGTAGAATTTACAGATTCAAATAGGTTGACCTGTTGGCGTCTGTACTTATTAACAGTACCTAGATTACGTGAATACAGCACATATATGTTTTCTAATAAACAGGTTATAATAAATGGATATTCAGTATGTGTAAATACTAATTTTATTTCGAACTTTTGATGATATTCTTACTTATAAATGCGAAAGCAAATCTATCTATTTGTCAGTCGCAATTTTACCCCATAACTACTGAAGCTATTTAATGTTTGGTACACATTTACTGCGGAAATCAACATTCAGTCTATCTCTGGATTTGCTTACTAGTGATAGGATTTTGACATTAGCCCCATACAAGTAATGTCAAATTTCTATCTCTGGTAAGCAAATCCAGAGTTAGATAGGTTATTGGGAACGGCCGTTAGTCTAGAACCTGAGAAAGGACATAGGTTACTTTATAACACAGGTGCTGGAAGAAGGTCCTAAAGGACTCGATTTGTACTACATTAACACAGTCGAATCAGACACCTCTATTGTTTAACTAAGGGGTGTCATTTGTTCCACGCGCTCCTCAGAGAGTGTCAGCAAACCCCTGCGGGACCCACTAGGGCCAGAGCCTGTCGGGGCTGCGAGTTGTTCGAAAGATTTACCGCGGCCCTGGCGCACAAAAGGCTCCCGAAGGAACACGGTGGATTTTAGTCAATAAAAGTCTGACACTCTGCTCTCACTCTGCTGTGGGTGACAGCGGGAGGAGATACTGATGATTTCCCATCGATAAAAAAGGGGTGTCATTTGGTATGAAAATCTGAATTGTTTCCTAATTCCATAAGGCCGCAACATAATTACAAGAACCACAGTCAATACTAAAAATCATGACAAGTCACTATTGTAAATATTGTGGTTTTCAAACTACTGTATTTATTCTTTTAACTAACCACGAGTAACCAAAAAAGTCGTAGCTTCAGCATAATAACGGTTAAAACATCAGTTTTAGTCCAAAATGGTGGTTCCCTTGAATTTCCTTATTTGTCATAAAATTTTGTGAGAATTGACGGTGACCTATGATTTATTCAACAATTAACAACATGTTTACCCATAAATGGGTATTCCCTAAATTTAGTTTTATATTTCAGTAGTTTAGAGGTAAAATATCAAGGTAACTGATATCATTGTCACAAACTTATTTTGGGAATAATTGAAAATTTTGAGGGAATAACCGGCACGAATACAGTGGGCAATATTAGTGAAACCATATTTAGTTTCTAGTCTGATGATAGTTTGTATTTCGGAAGGCACGTGAAATTGGTGGATCCCGGCTATCATTTGAACATCTTTCAGAAGTCAGAAAGTTTGACAACACGTAGGTAGTCGCTGTTTGTAAAACACTGGTACTCAGCTGCATCGGCTAAGACTAGAAGCGGACCGCAACATAGTTAAGAAAAGGCTAAGCAGGAGAGTCTAATGATTGATTATAATAACTATTCACATAATAATATGAGCGGTGATGAAAGACTTAAGATTGAAGAGATAAGCACAACTGTCCGTAGACTTTTACAAAGCAGCAAGGAGTTTGGAAGTTGGTGGTGATACACCCGTGCTTCTGAGAACACATGAAACTGTCGGTCCTGCGTCTGATCTTTCTCCGGTCATGTCGGATTGCCGTCCCGCCGACTATGAGACTGAAGAAATACACACACTCCATCTGTGTCTGCGCAACTGCCCGTGCTATAGTCCTACGCAGTTGGCTGATATAATTCAAGAACTACCTAAGGAAAATTAGTCTGTACGTCATTATTATAACTTTTTCCTCTAGCTTATAATGTCCTATTGATGGGCAAAGGCCTCCCCATCTTGCTTCCAAACTTCCCGATCTTTCGATCGACCCACCAATCTCGATGTTAGGCGTCTAGGTCGTCACGCCTTCTCTTCCGGGGTCTGTGATTTAAGTCCTGAGGTGTCCACTGGGGCTGCGGAATTGTTCGAAAGAGTTACCGCGGCACTAGGACACAAAGGGCTCCCGAAGGAACACGTGGGTTTTAGTCAGTAAAAGTCTGACACTCCCTCACGCTGTCACCTACAGCGGGGGGGGTCATATTTGGATGATTTCCCATCGATGTTCACTGGGTGACAATAGTGGCCCATCTCTATTATCACTTTTAGGCTCTAATAATAGTCCTAGAATAATGCTAGTCTATTCAGGCCCGGAAATAACACTCACCTTCGTCTATAAACTGGTTTTGTTTATATATTAAAAGTCACGTGTCCACTATCTTTTGTTTTTGAAGACAATCGGACTTCCTTGAACTAATGACTGTAGGATTAAGACTTGGTGCTAATGAATCATTAATTTATTGAATACCTAAAGATTATTTTTAAACTGGCTTCTATTAGTTTCTCTTGCTTCTCAAGAGAACTATTTCCCGTACCCGGATAAAGAGTAATGAGCCTTTATGTAATTCTGGCATATATATTTTTAAGTTATAAGTTTCATTAAAATCCGTCCAGTAGTTTCTACGTGGAGGAGTAACAAACAAACAAACACACAAACTTTATGATATTAGTAAGATACTAGATTTGGTCTGTGACAGGGACACCGAGATTGGATGTATAAATTGGTTAGGTAGTGTTTACTTGATTTGAGAGACAAACAGAAAAATATTCATGAATTACATAATTATTGGGACTTACTGGTTTGTGGTTTTACAGAGGAAATTTTCAGTTAGGTTTGAAAGGATTTTTCCTTTTACCTTGGGGCGTTAATTAAACCATTATAGATACCTACATAGGTCTCTGCCCACCCTTTTACATGGTTCAAATACTTATTATGTTATTCAGGATAAAATAACATGTTTATTTCAAAGATAAAGATAAAGATCAACAACTCATTTCTTAAAGGACATAAGGACAGCGTTCCAATGTCCTTACGTCATTTATCGAATCCTAATAAATCGTAATTATTCGCAATCAGTATCTAGCTATTAGATTAATCGTGTCACTTCACTAGTTCATGATCGTCTCGATGTTAGCCGTATAAAGCACATGAGTAGAAAAACGGAACAGAGACTAAGCTTCTTAAGAACGTGCAAAATTGTTACCTATTTTGGTAGGGTTGTCACAATAGATTAAGGTGAATGCGACGACTAGAAGCGGGAAATTCAAATATAAAATGGTTTTTTCATGTTTTACCTAAGTTAACATTCAATATGAGGCGTGATCTTATGATTGGCGGTTATAATATCCCACAAAGTAATTTCTGATGTCCTTGTTTAACTCCGAAACTTCTTATTATCTACCTCTTATCTATCTAACTATAAACTGACGAAACTATGATATTTCGCAATAAAACGTTTTTTACAGTTACATTTAAATTGTAAGAAGTTTCGGAGTTAAACAAGGACATCAGAAATTACTTTGTGGGATATTATAACCGCCAATCATAAGATCACGCCTCATTTTGAATGTTAACTTAGGTAAAACATGAAAAAACCATTTTATATTTGAATTTCCCGCTTCTGGTCGTCGCATTCACCTTAAGACAAATTAAACAAAATTTTTTTTAAATAGTTTTATTAAAAGTTATAACGCAACAAACATAAAAAGCAGTCGGATTGAACCTCCTCCTTTTTTTGAAGTCGGTTAAAAGACGCAGGAATAAAAAATTCAGCTTAATCAGACGTCGGGAATAAGTTCAAATATTTACTTAAAATACTTAAACTTAACCCAACCTGGGTGGGTTGGGCTGTAGTAGGTAGGTATGTACACACTTACAATAGGTACACACTTACAATAGGTACATACATACTTACAAATGCTAAACTTGTCATAATAATGAAAGGTAAAAACAAACCGTGTACAATTCTCTTCTTGTTAAAAAGGACCTAATAAAATAAACGCAAGTGGGTACTTGACAAAGTAATAATCAAAATATATACTCACCTATCGTACTCCTTGGGATAGTTGAAGTATGATATATTTTTAGTTTTTCTAGTGTTATTCATACACACAGTACAATAAACCACCATTTTTAACAAAATATTACGTTTAATATTAAAATATTCAAACTTGCAACTAAAAAAACAGATAACGTGCGTCGCACCGACCCTGAGATTGTCAACTGCCTGTGCAAGCGCAAACCGGTCTTTTCCCAGAATCGCTGCGTACGCGACAAGCGGCCAGTGGTCACACACACATGCCCCGCGTACTTGTAGTAGTGCAATCGATTCGCGCGGTTGTTTGAAGCTTAGTCTCTGTTCCGTTTTTCTACTCATGTGGTATAAAGTAAGCCGGTTCGTATCCATTCACTAACCACGTAGGTATATAACTAACTTCGTACGTATATATAGTAACAGTAAAAAGTTGTTGCAACTACTTCATATTATTCTTTGTTCTCGTCTTAATAAAATACCATTTAATTCCATTTATGATAAAAATAAAAAAGAAAAATGCCATTCTTAATTCGAAATTCGAAGATGTTCCCATTGTTTTGGCTGAAAATAAAAATAGAACGTAAAAGGAATATTTGAAAAAGTAGTTCTAAAAACTCGTCATTGAAACTCCGAGTCGAACTTATTATCGCTACAAACCTAGGCAAACTAATAGGTTAGCGTTCCTATGTACGCTGATAGCGCTAAGGCCAATCGTGAGCACGCAAGGCAACGCACTGCAAAAACACTTATGTGTCCAGCCAAACAAAAATATCTTTCACCAAGTTCGTCAACCCAAAATAACGCACACAAACAAAACAGAACTTATTTATCTGGAATTATGTGTCAATAAGCGCGTTTTTCCCTCGCACTCCCGTCCGCGCGAAGTTTGCGATAGTCACATGGGTTAGTTTGCAGGCGCAATCTAGCAATGCAACGCAACGCGCGCAACTTCACGCCGCTCCAATCATCAAGTTCATAGATTAAGATTGGCGTTCATAGAACTGACTTTATAAATTACAAAGTGCTCGTTCCGACCACGCTATTAATTTAAAACATAGTAAAACGTACTCACCTAAAGTCCATGCAGTATTTGTCCATATGCACATAAAATGTTCGTTCTCGTTTGTTTCTCCATGAATAAATAGTTCACTAACACTCTATATCCTAGTTTTATCTAAGTTTGCACTTTGACATCACAATATTCCATAAGTTTTGTACGACAGAGGCACTATGGCTACATCACAAAATTGAGCGAAGTGAAAGAAAAAAATAGTTTCACTTTATGAGGTCATCGAACGCGCGGTCGCGACTATTCCGCTGCATTCGAAAATGGAACGTTTTGAACACACTCACATGGAGTTCGGAAAGTGAATTCGGCGGGCTCGCCACCGGCTCGGGGTCCATTCGGCGGATTTTCGTAGATTTTCGTGTCGGATGATACGCGAGGCGCGTGCGGGGACAGCTCGCGCGCAACTGAAGATTGTCGTAGGTTAAGTTAGGAAAAAAACACCGCTAGCTCAATTTTCCGCGTTACGCCCGCCACAGTTTCTCCGCGCCAAAAACTAGTTGCACTATCACACATCACGCCGTCCCCCGAAGGGGTAGTCTCGTAAAAATCACAGTCCACGAGGTCGCTAATGTTTTGACAGCTCCATGAAATACAACCATGTGTATCTATGGAGCGGGAATGGGACACGGAGAGGGCGCCACCGGTCCAAACGCAGCCGATTAGAAAAACAAACCGCTATTAACCAAATAAACTAGCACAGCGCGTAAACACAACGAAATTACTGCCACTTTTCATTATATTTCGCTATGCACCGGCCGTCGACGTCACCGAAGCAGACGCTCAAACTTATGTTCGTCTCTTTCCCGCGCCAGTTGAGCGGACATTTCTAAATTCGAACATTGGGAATTTGAATTTGAACTGTCATCTTTTGATGTGTTTTTAGCGATTTTTTTTTTATAATGCTTAAGTGTTGTTGTGTGCGCGGCATGTGCACACTAGCGAGTTAGCGGACTTGCACTGAGTCCGAGCGCCTAGATGACATTCGCAGAGGCTTAAACTGGCAAGTTCAGTCGGATGCGGCGTCAATAAACTTGGCGATGCAATGGTGCGTCTGTAATGTGCGAACGATGTAACTTTATATCTGTTACACTCGACATACGTAGCTTGGACCTCGTTACGTCATAGGGTTTCATGTACTGCCGTGGAAACTCTTATTGTTCATTTATTCCCATAATTATCTTCATTATCATTACTTCAATGTCACTTTGTACCTGTAAACCAAGTTTAAGTACCGAATAGTTAAATACTTGAACATTTTAGTTATTTGACATCAGCATTTCAAACTAGGCCATGGAAACGTCAATTTAGCAGTATGTAAGAATCCTCCATGAATTCTAAAAAAGTGCAGTTTTAGCATGAAACTACTGACCCACTTGAGTGTTGTTATGACTATGCACAAGTGCTTATAGTTGGACAATTATTATTGTTGAAATGATAAAGTAATGATATACTTTCTCTTTAGATAACGGTATTTTATTTATAATTGGTATTTATCCACTATAGGTATGCGGACTTTTGATTAATTATTTTCGAAACAAATTCGTGGCTAAGTAATGGACCGATCGATCAAGAAAATCTTACTCAATAAGTAACTGGGCTGTACGTGGTAGTAAGATAGGTAGTTACTTACTTTCCATATTTCAATAAGTAGCCAAAAACATTTCTATAAGTAATGAAAGTTAGCTGAGTTTAAAAAAATGGTAATTAAGTTGTTATTCTGTATCATCAAAAATTCTGACCCCTCTCAGACTTTTTTGATGCATACAACCATATTTTGATGATTGAGACAATTAACTTATTCTCATGCGTGTCAAGTAATATCCATCATACATTCAAATTATCAGCTCACATCATCATCCTCCTGCCCTTATCCCAATTTTAGGGTCAGCACAGCATATCTCCTTCTGCCATGCTTCTCTGTCTGACGTCATACCATAAGTGACATTATTTCCAGCCATATCGTCTTTCACACAATCCTTTTTCCTCCTTTTTCCTTTATCCTTTTTTTTTGCAATTAGATATTGAATTTACACAATAGCTCTAGTTAAAATCAAAAATCATTAATTCAAACTAGGCTGAAAACAGCACTTTTCGAACCTCAAAATTACATAAGACAGCCCCAAAAACGACCGAACTTCATCATATTCCTATGTGTTTTTGTTGGGAAGAAATTGCGCAACCAACTTCCCAGTAAATATATAAATTATGCCAAATTTCAATCTCTAGATAATAGATAGGTAAGTCCACCATACCTGAATCTTTTTTTTAGTAGCCTTTTTATCGTCCCACTGCTGGGCACAGGCCTCCTCTCACACGGAGAAGGATTGAGCATGATTCACCACGCTGTTTCACTGGGTACAAATAGTGGCCATCTCTATTATCACTTTTAGGCTTAATAAAGTCCTAGGAATAATGCTGTCTATTCAGGCCCCGGAAATAACACTCACCTTCGTCTATAAACTGGTTTTGTTTATATATTAAAAGTCACGTGTCACTATCTTTGTTTTTGAAGACAATCGGGACTTCCTTTGAACTAATGACTTAGGAATTAAGAATTGGTGCCTAATGAAATACATTAATTTATGAATACCGAATAAGATTATTTTTAAACTGGCTTCTATTTTTTTTTAGTTTCTCTTGGCTCTCAAGAGAACTATTTCCCGTACCCGGATAAAAGAGTAATGAGCTTTATGTAATTCTGGCATATATATTTTTAAGTTATAAGTTTTCATAAATCGTCCAGTAGTTTCTACAGTGAAGGAGAACAAACAAACAAACCACACAAACTTATGATATTTAGTGAAGATACTAGATTTCGTCTGTAGGACAGGGACACCGAGATTGGATGTATAAATTGGTTAGGTTAAGTGTTTACCTTGATTTGAGAGACAAACAGAAAAAATATTCATGAAATTACATAATTATTGGGAACTTACTGTTGTGGTTTACAGAAGAAATTTTTCAGTTAGGTTTGAAAGGATTTTTCCTTTACCTTGGGCGTTAATTTAAACCATAGATACCTACATAGGTTCTCTGCCCACCCTTTTACATGTTCAAATACTTATATGTTATTCAGGAATAAAATAACATGTTATTTCAAGATAAAGATAAGATCAACAATCATTTTCTTAAAGGACATAAGGACAGCGTTCCAATGTCCTTACGTCATTTATCGAATCCTAATAAATCGTAATTATTCGCAATCAGTATCTAAGCTATTAGATTAATCGTGTCACTTCACAGTCATGATCGTCTCGATGTAGCCATCTAGTGCCCAGTATAAGACACGATTGAGTAGAAAAAACGGACAGAGCGGACTAAGCTTCTTAAGAACGTGCCAAAATTGTTACCTTATTTTGGTAGGGTTGTCCACTAATAGATTAAGGTGAATGCGACGACTAGAAAGGCGGCGAAATTCAAATATAAATGGTTTTTCATGCTTTACCAAGTTAACATTCAATATGAGGCGTGATTTATGATTGGCGGTTATTAATATTCCCACAAAAGTAATTTTCTGATGTCCTTGTAACCTCCGAAAATTCTTATTATCTACCTCTTATCTATCTAACTATAAACTGGAGCGAAACTATGATATCGCAATAAAACGTGTTTTTACCAGTTACATTTAAATGTTAAGAAGTTTCGGAGTTAAAACAAGGACCATCAGAAATTACTTTGTGGGATATTATACGCCAATCAATAAGATCACGCCTCATTTTGAATGTTAAACTTTAGGTAAAACATTGAAAAACCATTTTATATTGAATTTCCCGCTTCTGGTCGTCGCATTCACCTTAGACAATTAAACAAAATTTTGTTTTTAATATAATGGAGTGTTTTATTTAATAACGTTCTCTCAACCCAAAACACCACATAAATATAGCAGTCGGATTAATACTCCTCTCTCGCTCATATTTCTCCCAAAGATAAGTAGTGTTATAAAAAGACGCAGGTCTATACAATTAAACAAACTCTATCAGACACTTCAATCAGACGTCGGAATAAGTTTCAAAATCATTTACTTAAAATACTTAACTTTAACCCAACCTGCGGTGGTTGGGCTGTAGTAGGTAGGTATGTACAACAACTCTTACAATAGGTACCACACTTACAATAGCTACATACATACTTACTTAAAATGCTCTAAACTTTCATAATAATGAAAGGTAAAAACAAAACCGTGTACAATTCTCTTTCTTGTTTAAAAAGGACCTAATCAAAATAAACGCAAGTTGAGAGTACTTGACAAAGTAATAATCAAAATGATATACTCTCCTAATCTATTCTCTTTTGAGATAGTGACAGTATGATACTGTTTAGTTTTTCTCGTGTACATACCACACAGTACAATAAAAACCCACATTATTAACAAAATATTACGTTTAATATTAAAAATATTAAACTTGCAACTAATAAAAAAACAGATAGTTGTCTCGCACGACCCTGAGATTTGTCAAACTGCCTGATGCACCCGCAAACGGTCTTTTCTCCAGGAATCGCGCGTACGCGACAAGCGGCCCAGTGGTCACACACACATTGGCCCCGCGTAACTTCTGTAGGTAGTGCAATCTCGATTCGCGCGTTTGTTGAAGCTTAGTCTCTGTTCGTTTTTCTACTACAATTGTGGTATAAAGTAAGCCGCGTTCGTATCATCACTAACCACGTAGGTATATAACTAACTTTCGTCACGTATATATAGTAACAGTAGAAAAGTCTTGTATGCAACTACTTCATATTTATTCTTTGTTCTCGTCTTAATAAAAGATACCATTTAATTCCATTTATGATAAAAATAAAAAGAAAAAAATGCCATTTGGCTTAATTCGGAAATTCGAAATTTCCCATTGTTTTTGGCTGAAAATAAAAATAGAACGTAAAAGGAATATGAATAAAAGTAGTTCTAAAAAACTTCGTCATTGAACTGCTCGAGTCGAATCTTATTATCGCTTTACAATACTAGGCAAACTAATAGTTGTCGTTCACTATGTACGCTGATAGCGCTAAAGGGCTCCAATCGTGACGCACGCAAGACAACGCACTGCAAAAACACTTTATGTTCCAGCCAAACAAAAATATCTTTCACCAAGTCGTCAACCCAAAATTATACGCAAACACAAAAACATAAAACAGAACCTTATGGTTATCTGGAATTACTGTGTCAAATAAGCGCGTTTTTTCCACTCGGCACTCCGCCGGCGCAAGTTTTGCGATTAGTCACATGGGTTAGTTTGCAGACGCAATCTAGCAACTGGGCAACGCAACTGCGCGCAACTTCACGGAGGGCTGCAGAAGGAACATGGTGGGTTTTAGTCAGTAAAAGTCTGACACTCCCTCACGCTATCAACCACAGCGGGAGGGGTCATCTGATGATTTCCCATCGATAAAAAAAGAAAGACATATTTCGAAAGTACATACAAACTTAGAAAAGTTGCATTGGTACTTGCCTGACCTGGAATCGAACCACACTCAAACTTGAGAGGTTGGTGCTTGTATCTATTAAAGTTCAAATACAACTAAAGTAGCCTTTTCAATGTAAATCCATACAAAACTATAATGAACAAAGTATAATGAATGACACGTACTGCCAGATGTTATAATAACACGATTTTGTTGTAAAAACATTAGATACACGAGGATCGCGTCAATTGGATAGTATCTTAGTTTCCATATCTTTCTAGAAACTTCTGACAATGCCATCGTGACTCACTTAAGGAGATTAACCTTCAAAATACTCAAATGCTACTTAACTGTAAGTCATAGTTAAAAGTCTTTCTGTTTCGTGAGAGACACATACACAAAAAAAAAACAATCGGTCCCAACGTTCGTGAGACCAGCTCGTACAAGCAAACAAACTCTTCAGCTTTATAATGTTGCTATAGATAATAATCCAAAAGAAACATTAATAAAACTAATCCATCTACAATCAAAATAGAGCGTAAACTTTAACCGTAAATCGTCATACGTAACAGTAATACGCGACTCACCCTTGGCACATCTGAAATTCCTGGAAGATCTCCAAATTATATTATGACCAACTAAAACCGTTTTCCGTTGCTTATAAAACTAAGCACCTTCATAAAAAATTGACTATAACTTCTTCTTCTTATCGAGTGAGCTGCAGGTTTAATCACCTAACAAGCCCTAGTGTCAGAGTTTCTTCAAATCCGCCTGACAACCTCTGACGTGGAATTGTAACAACGACTGCTACTGAGTAGCATTCGGGACGCCAGCTTTACGTGCCCTCTCAGGCACGGGGTGTAACACTGCCAACTTCCAAACTCTAGGCTGCTTTGTGAAATTTTCTAAAACCCACAATCCAATTTCGGCTCTACACGGGAATCGAACCCGAGACTTCCTGCACAGCAGTCGCGCTATACTAGATACGATAAAGTCAGCCAACAACTGTCTGTGACTCAAAAGTTCATCCCAAAAGATTCAGATGTTTTCCTATATATTTTTTCGGACTATCAATCATTTTAAACCTAATTAGCTGGAATTGGGTGGTTCGGAAATACCTTGGCAAATACCTGTGGTTAAAAAAGGTTATAATTATGAAAAAGTCGAAATCAAACTTCTCAGAATTTAGTTGGCAGGTACATAAATCATGAAACACAAATACTTACCTACATACGAAAAATGTGTGCCTAAATACAACTTAATATACCTGTTTCCCTTTATTTCAGAAATAAACAACGGTATTAGAGCATTTGATTTTTTTTAAAACATCAAAACCACTCTAGGTGCAGGTGAGGGAGTGTCAGACTCTTACTGACTAAAACCCACTGTTTTCCTTGTGGAGTCATACCCATAATGTGTCCCGTTTTCTATGGAGCACTTGCTTATCTAAGTGGGAGTTCCCCAACTGAAATTGTTCAAATATCTATAGGTACTAATGTTATAAAGCTGAAGAGTTTGTTTGTTTGAACGCGCTATTCTCAGGAACTACTCGACCGATTTGAAAAATTATTTCAGTGTTAGATAGCCCATTTATCGAGGAAGGCTTTTTATCCGGGTGCGCCGAGTAGTTCCCACGGGACGCGGGTGAAACCCCTGGCAGAAGCTAGTTATTAATATTGGTATCCTTATGAAGAGCCCTTTCATTTGACACCTCATGTAGAAAACCTTTTCTTCAATGCATGGCGTCTAGTATACTCGTATGTCATCACTTGGGTAATCGAGATAAATTGAACTATACTCTGATTTGCGTTATGCATTCAGTTACGAAGATATGATATAATAAAGAATATTACATGCATACATAATAAGTATTACAAGATATGCGCGAAAAACAACCCTTCAGTCGGACAATAAAAACCACTTCAAAAAATTACCTTTTAACTCACCCCAAAAACGAAAATGAAACCAAAAATTAAATTCGCGAAATAACACAATAAATTGAAAGTAAAAGCAGACGCACACACTTGCACTTTTATCTGTGTGTGCGTGAGCCTGACCTTTCCCAACGTAATGGCCGTCGACGCCCGAATACAGAGGTCGATGACACTACGAGGCTGAATAAGCGATGCATTCGGCAGGACGATGTGGTTTAAAAAAAATAAACGTCACTTTCACTGGCTGTGGAAATGGCGTTCGAATTACGAATTTAATTTGATTTTGACGTGTTGAGATGTTTCGCGCCTTTTAGCAATTTAAGGAATTTTAGGGCCAATTTCATAGGTTCCAGATAAAATTCTAGATCTGACAGATATTGTCATAAAATGTTTATAATTTTGCGTAATTTGTATTCCATGTTCTCATTCTCTAAAATCCAAGTAAAAATTGAGTGTATGTAATTTCAAAAATCAAGATCTAATTGCATTCCCTAATTCAGTTCTACGAAGGACATTCAAAACTTCCACATTTATTTTCAAGTAGTATTTCAAAACTTCTCATAATAAATTAAGAAAGTATTATTTACACATGTAAATATTGATTTTCCTTAAGGCTTGTATTTATTAAATTAATCAATCAATTATATTCTGGAAAAACAACACAACACAATATTAAAGGGAAGCTAATTTGGACATCGCACGATTCATGTTTCTGAGACATTGACTCATAGCCGCCATTTTGAACTTTTGGGATCGGCTCTTGCATTATTCGTTTATTGTATCAAAAATGACTAAGAAGTGAGTCTGTTTGTTTCATTGTCACAGTTTTTCGGTAAAAATGCTGAACTGAATATGATGAAATTTGCTATGAAGACAGATGAGGTTAGAAAGCTGGTGAGAGCTTAGTCAATGCCAAAAATTACAGAACGCCCATCCATGATCTGACCGCGGTAAGCAAGCACTTAACATAATAAAACTCACTTCAAGCAAAACATTACTTATTTACTCCACAACAGCAAAAACACTTTTCACTACATTAATTATTTATCGCTTACAAAAATACAAGTACATACTTATAATAAAACACCTAAATAAATATGTACAAACCACACCACATCCAGTTACCACAATCTGTCAAATTTCGGCAATGGATTTTCAACCTTATCACAATAGTGGAAGGTTAATGTTCGATTGGTAAAATTTTACAGATTGGGGCAAGTTGTCCTGCTGTCATCTGTACATCGATATCGATACTCATTATGACGTCAACATCACTAGGTCACCCGAGCACAGATAATAAAAGTGACCTGCCAAAAAAGACCGAATTTAAAACGATAAGCACTTTATCTTATCGTCCCTGACCACACCAATTTGCGAATGTTGTCTAAGGTCAGGGATTTTCGGCATCCCTTTCACACTTACTGATTTTCTATATATCTGTTTCGTTACTAAGATGTTTACTCAGCCGGTAATTTTAAGAGTATTATAATATTTCTTTTATACTTAATGTTGTTTTTAAGTGTTGGTATGAGCTGTTTGGAACGAAGGTTTTATTTAAAAAACCGGCCAAGTGCGAGTTGGACTCGCGCGCAAAGGGTTCCGTACCAAGCTGTAGTTCCACGCTTGAGTAACAGATGGCGTTGTATTCAAATTGCACTGTCTTTATAATTTATTGTATGGGGACCCCCCTTAATATATAACTTTTTTTAATTTTTAGTATTTGTTGTTATAGCGGCAACGAAAATACATCATTTGTGAAAATTTCAGCTTTCTAGCTATCACGGTTAATGAGATACAGCGTGGAGACAGACAGACAGACAGACAGACAGACAGACAGACAGACAGACAGACAGACAACGAAGTCTTAGTAATAGGGTTCCGTTTTTACCCTTTGGGTACGGAACCCTAAAAAAGGGTTAATAGAAGTTGTAACATTGTATTTTGTGGAGTGCTTTATCTTTATCTTATACATTTTTTAGGTGGGTAATTATCTGCGGAATAATTCGAAAGAGTTACCGCGACCCTGGTACACAGAGGGCTCCAGAAGTAACATGTGGGTTTTAGTCAGTAAGAGTCTGACACTCCCTCATGCTGCAACCACAGCGGGAAGGGTCATCAAAACAGATAGTCATCAAATTACCCCCTTTCCACGTGAGTGCAGCAGAAAGTATGGTCAGACTATTACTGACTAAATCACCTATGTTCCTTCTGAAGTCCTTTGGTTTATAAGGGCCACAGTATCTTATTCCAATAATCTTGTGAATCAGTCACTCGAATGGTTGTTTGTTTTCAGGGCCTGGTAAGTTGAACCCAAAGTAATCTAAAGTCTTCTATTCTAACCTCAATTTGTAACTTTTTTTCAAAAATATAATTCCATGTAAAAACCTAAAATACATATCTACAAAGGCATAACCTGTTACTCAATCCCATGACCTCTAATTTGGCAGTCACATCTACTCGTACTAAGAAACGCAAGCTTGTGAGTCTTATTTCAGTTACATTTGGTTGATAACATAGGTAAGTGGATTATACTTATTGAATTGCCAAAACGATAGACATATCGTGCTTAATTAAGTTCTTGCATACGAACAAGTTGCATAATTCGATGAATCATACGTATCTGAGAAGTCAAAAAAATATTTTGTAACTACTTAGCTTCTGCTAGCAGCTTCGCCCGCTTCCCGAGGGAACTATTTCCCGTACCCAGATAAAAGGTAGCCTATGTTGTTCCTCAGGGTCTATTCTATCTCTGTGCCAAATTTCATCAAAACGACTCACTGGTTTAGGCGTGAAAGTGTAACAGACAGACAGACAGTTACTTTCGCATTTATAATATTAGTAGGGATAGTAGGAATTAGATATTTACCTTAGTTAATTCAAAATACAATTTTTTATCCCGGAAAAACTTATCTACGTTTAAGTAATTCAAATTCAATAAACAAAACAACTTCATTATTATTATTGTAAAAGCTCAAAACAAAACGAGAAGTTCGATCAAAACTTTTAAAAAGTGTACGAAAAAAAAAACAAGACTCAGTTGTTTTTGTTTTGGAAAGGTCAAGAGCGAGCCGCTCGCTTCCTTAGTCCAAGTGATATTTTTGAACATGACAATTCGGTTATATTTTTGGTCGTTATTTTTATTAAAATGCGCAGTTACTTGAGATTGTAAAATTTACTGGTTACCCCTGTTTTGCTTGCTTTGTAAAAAAAGTACTTATTTCCAGTTGTTGATATACTTTGTTTTATCCTAAGTATGCGAAAATAGTCTTGAATTTAAAAGTCATTTTTAAGGTGCATTCGACCACTAGAAGCGGGAAATTCAAATATAAAATGTTTTTTTCATGTTTAACTAAGTTAACATTCAATATGTGACAATTCAAATGTAACTGTCGAAACTATGATATTTCGCAATAAAAAGTTTTTTACAGTTACATTTAAATTGTAAGAAGTTTCGGAGTCAAACAAGGACATTAGAAATTACTTTGTGGGATATTATAACCGCCAATCATAAGATCACGCCTCATATTGAATGTTAACTTAGGTAAAACATGAAAAAACCATTTTATATTTGAATTTCCTGCTTCTAGTCGTCGCATTCACCTTAACGAGCGGATAAGGTAACAATTTTTACTCTGGTCACAGTTTTGATTTCAATTAAACATCATCAGCAGCCATTCGGCATTCGGATCATTTTGAAACAAACAATTTTTTTTCAGGTTTAAAAATAAAACTTAAACAAACATTATTTCCATTAATTCTAGGTCAAAAAGGTCTTTGAACTAAGTACTAGTGGTTCAATAAATAATTAGGTCCTAATTATAGCACCAACAATGCAGTATCGACGTTGTATATAACCTTTCCTTGAAGCTCATTAATTTGTATTTCAAATTCATAATTACTTCAAAATGATAAACCATAAGCCCTTCAGTTAGTTTATTTAAGAACTTTTCCTTGTTTTTGTATAGAATGACGCATAAACCATAATTCATGATAAAATATTGAACTAAAATTCGGGTGTTGTGTGTACAGACCCTACCACATTAACCTACCTAAATCTGTCGCAAATTTTCAATAAATTTTCAACCTTATCACAATAGTGGAAGATTAATGTTCGATTGGTAAAATTTGACAGATTCGTGTATGTTGACTTTTTGATGTCTGTACTTACCTACTCGTCTTGTTAGCGACGTATAATGTTAACTAGTCGTAAACACCGTTAATGTTGATTTGTCCTAAATATAGTAGCAATTCGGTCATCACAATATAAATTTTGGTTTCCAAATAATATTTCCTGAAATGTTAGTAAAATATTAGTTGGAATTAAACCTACCTATTTGTAATTCGAGGTATTTATTGATGATATTTCGTAAAATGTATAAAATACAAAAAATGTGTAAAAAAATACAAAAATATAACCATCCTTTTGTAGCAGTTTTCTAGAAATACCTAATAGATACGAACTACCTACATTATGAAATTAAAGTTATTTTTATAAAATTGATGATCATCATAGTGTTTTAAAAAAACCGACTTCAAAACTAAAAAGTAAAAAATAAAAAGTTTATTAAAATAATAGGTTTGATGTCGGTGCCTAGTTACTACGTAAGCATTATATTGACTTACTTGGCACCGACATCAAACCTATTATTTTAATAAACTTTTTATTTTTTACTTTTTAGTTTTGAAGTCGGTTTTTTTTAACCACTATGATGATCATCAATTTTATAAAAATAACTTTAATTTCATAATGTAGGTAGTTCGTATCTATTAGGTATTTCTAGAAAACTGCTACAAAAGGATGGTTATATTTTTGTATTTTTTTACACATTTTTTGTATTTTATACATTTTACGAAATATCATCAATAAATACCTCGAATTACAAATAGGTAGGTTTAATTCCAACTAATATTTTACTAACATTTCAGGAAATATTATTTGGAAACCAAAATTTATATTGTGATGACCGAATTGCTACTATATTTAGGACAAATCAACATTAACGGTGTTTACGACTAGTTAACATTATACGTCGCTAACAAGACGAGTAGGTAAGTACAGACATCAAAAAGTCAACATACACGAATCTGTCAAATTTTACCAATCGAACATTAATCTTCCACTATTGTGATAAGGTTGAAAATTTATTGAAAATTTGCGACAGATTTAGGTAGGTTAATGTGGTAGGGTCTGTACACACAACACCCGAATTTTAGTTCAATATTTTATCATGAATTATGGTTTATGCGTCATTCTATACAAAAACAAGGAAAAGTTCTTAAATAAACTAACTGAAGGGCTTATGGTTTATCATTTTGAAGTAATTATGAATTTGAAATACAAATTAATGAGCTTCAAGGAAAGGTTATATACAACGTCGATACTGCATTGTTGGTGCTATAATTAGGACCTAATTATTTATTGAACCACTAGTACTTAGTTCAAAGACCTTTTTGACCTAGAATTAATGGAAATAATGTTTGTTTAAGTTTTATTTTTAAACCTGAAAAAAAATTGTTTGTTTCAAAATGATCCGAATGCCGAATGGCTGCTGATGATGTTTAATTGAAATCAAAACTGTGACCAGAGTAAAAATTGTTACCTTATCCGCTCGTTAAGGTGAATGCGACGACTAGAAGCAGGAAATTCAAATATAAAATGGTTTTTTCATGTTTTACCTAAGTTAACATTCAATATGAGGCGTGATCTTATGATTGGCGGTTATAATATCCCACAAAGTAATTTCTGATGTCCTTGTTTAACTCCGAAACTT
>NWSH02000081.1:2941530-2967888 GCA_002382865.2 Heliothis virescens | reverse complement strand
CTATCACTGATACCCATGCTTGAGAGAGATATAAGAGTCTGACACTTCCCTCATGCTCAACCACAGCGGGAAGGGTCATCAAAACAGATAGTCATCAAATTACCCCCTTTCCACGTAGTGCAGCAAATTGGTCAGACTATTACTGACTAAATCACCTATTTCCTTCTGAAGTCCTTTGGTTTATAAGGGGCCACAGTATCTTATTCAATAATCTTGTGAAATCATGTCACTCGAATGAGGGGTTGTTTGTTTCAGGGCCTGGTTAAGTTGAACCAAAGTAATTCTAAAGTCTTCTTATCTAACCTCAAATTTGTAACTTTTTCAAAATATATTCCATTAACTAAATACATATCTACAAAGGCATAACCTGTTTACTCAATCCCATGACCTCTTAATTTGGAGTCACATCTACTCGTTACTAAGAAACGCAGCTTGTGAGTTATTTCAGTTACATTTGGTTGATTAACATAGTAGTGGATTATACTTATTGAATTGCCCAAAACGATTTAGACATTATCGTGCTTAATTAAGTTCTTGCATACGAACAAGTTGCATATTCGATGAATCTACTACTGAGCAAGTCAAAAAATATTTTTGTAACTACTTAGCTTCTGCTAGCAGCTTCGCCCGTCTTCCCGAGGAAACTATTTCCATCGTACCCAGATAAAAGGTAGCCTATGTCTGTTCCTCAGGGTCATTTTCTATCTCTGTGCCAAATTTCATCAAAACGACTCACGGTTTAGGCGTTGAAAGTTGTAACAGACAGACAGACAGTTACTTTCGCATTTATAATATTAGTAGGGATAGTAGGATTAGATATTTACCTTAGTTAATTCAAAATACAATTTGTTTATCCCGGGAAAAACTTATCTACGTTTAAGTAATTCAAATTCTAATAAACAAACAACTTCATTATTATTATTGTAAAAGCTCAAAACAAACGAGAGTTCGATCAAAACTTAAAGTGTACGAAAAAAAAAACAAGACTCAGTTGTTTTTTTTGTTTTGGAAGGTCAAGAGCGAGCCGCTCGCTTCCTTAGTCCACGTTGATATTTTTTGAACATGACAATTCTGTTTATTTTGGTCGTTATTTTTATTTAAATGCGGCAGTTTACTTGAGATTGTAAAATTTACTGGTACCCCTTTCTGCTGCTTTGTAAAAAAAGTACTTATTTCCAGTTGTTTGATATTACTTTGTTATCTAAGTATGCGGAAAATAGTCTTTTGAATTTAAAAGTCATTTTTAAGGTGCATTCGACCACGTAGAAGCGGGGAAATTCAATATAAAAGTTTTTTGCATGTTTAACTAAGTTAACATTCAATATGTTGAACAATTCAAATGTAAACTGTCGAAACTATGATATTTCGCAATAAAAAGTTTTTTTACAGTTACATTTAAATTGTAAGAAGTTTCCGGAGTCAAACAAGGACATTAGAACATTACTTTGTGGGATATTATAACGCCATCATAAGATCACGCCTTCATATTGAATGTTAACTTAGGTAAAACATGAAAAAAACCATTTTATATTTGAATTTCCTGCTTCTAGTCGTCGCATTCACCTTAACGAGCGATAACGGTAACAATTTTTTACTCTGGTCAACAGTTTTTGATTTCAAATTAAAACATCATCAGCAGCCATTTCGGGCATTCGGATCATTTTGAAACAAACAATTTTTTTCAAGGTTTAAAAATAAACTTAAACAAACATTTATTTCCATTAATTCTACGGTCAAAAAGTTCCTTTGAACTAAGTATAGTGGTCATAAATAATTTAGGTCCTAATATAGCACCCCATGCAGTATCGACTTGTATATAACCTTTCTTTGAAGCTTCATTAATTTGTATTTCAAATTCAAAATTACTTCAAAATGATAAACCATAGCCCTTCAGTTAGTTTATTTAAGAACTTTCCTTTGTTTGTTATAGGAATGACGCATAAACCATAATTCATGAGATTAAAATATTGAATAAAATTCGGGTGTTGTGTGTACAGACCCTACCACATTAACCTACCTAAAATCTGTCGGAAATTTCAATAAATTTTCAACCTTACTCACCACATAGTGGAAGATAATGTTCGATTGGTTAAAATTTGACAGATTCGTGTTATGTTGACTTTTTTGATGTCTGTACTTACCTACTGCTTAGTTAGGCGACGTATAATGTTAATAGTCGTAAACACCGTTAATGTTGATTTTTGTCCTAAATATAGTAGAATTCGGTTCATCCACAATATAAATTTGGTTATCCAAATATATTTCCATTGGAATGTGTAATAATATTAGTTGGAATTAAACCTAAACCTTAATTTAGGTAATTCGAGTATTTATGATGCATATTTCGTAAAATGTATAAAATACCAAAAAATGTGTAAAATACAAAATATAACCATCTTTTGTAGCAGTTTCTAGAAATAACCTTAATAGATACGAACTACCTACATTATGAAATTAAAAGTTATTTTTATAAAATTGTTCGATCATCATAGTTTTTTTAAAAAAACCGACTTCAAAACTAAAAAAGATAAAAAAATAAAAAAGTTTATTAAAATAATAGGTTTTGAGTCGGTGCCTAGTTACCTACGTAAGCAATTATATTACTTACTTGGCACCGACATTCAAACCTATTATTCTAATAAACTTTTTATTTTTTACTTTTTAGTTTTGAAAAAGTCGGTTTTTAACTTAGTATTTTATTTATAACTTTTGTATCCTTGCGTTTTATCAGTATGTAAATTTTACGTGGATGACTTGGATAACAGGCCCTCCACACAGCCTGTTATCAAGTCATCCACGTAAAATTTACAGTAATTTTTTTAGAAAAATCCTCCCTAAAATGAAAACTTAAGGGCCACCTTGCATAAATTTTTTATGGGACCAATTTCGAAGCTATTCCGTATCAAACAAAAAAGAATTACGTAAAATCGGTTCAGAAACCTCGGAGTAATCGGTTGTACATACATAAAAAAAAAAAAAAAAAAAAAAAAAAAAAAAAAAAAAAAAAAAAAAAAAAAAAAAAAAAAAAAAAAAAAAAAAAAAAAAAAAAAAAAAAAAAAAAAAAATATACCGGCCGAATTGAGAACCTCCTCCTTTTTGTTGAAGTCGGTTAAAAATAGGTGTACAAGTCGCGAAAGCTTAAAAACATTGGGTGGATATTGCGGAAAGGGACGACCAAAGAAACGATAGATGGATTGCGTGAAAGTCGATATGGCTAGGAAGAATGTTACTTGTGAGATGACGGCAGATAGAAGAGTGTGGAACACGGACGTATATAAGGGGGGTGTTTTGGGTGTCCGGACACCCCCCATTCATATCTGTCTTACATGTCCAACAGAAACAAATATTGCAATACATACATCTATACTAATATTATAAAGAGGAAAACTTTGTTTGTCTGTTTGTTTGTTTGGTTGTAATGAATAGGCTCAAAAACTACTGGACCGATTTTAAAAATTCTTTCACCATTCGAAAGCTACATTATCCACGAGTGACATAGGCTATATTTTATCCGGGTACGGGCAGTAATTCCCACGGGATGCGAGTGAAACCACGGGAAAACGGCTAGTTACATATAACTTTCCTTAAAGGCACCTACTTAGAGCAGAGGCGGCGCTAGGCGTCGGCGACGTCGGCAACGGCCGACGGCCTCGCGCTTGAGGGGGCCTCGCAGAAAAACTAGTTACCTACCTATTTTCGTTTCGTTTCGTTTAATCCTCGAACAGATAAAAAAAATTCGCGCTCGCTTCGCTCGCGCATTTATATGACATAATCTGTATTCTTGTTTGCCTTATGCCCCACAAATTAACTAAAACAAATGGCGGCAATTTCAGCTTTACAAAATTAATAGGATACATTTTTGTGATTTAATCTAAAACAACAAAACTAAATCGCACTCGCGCCCTTTTTTTCGATGTTTATACGTAAAGCTGGAAAAATTTCGCGCTCGCTTCGCTCGCGCATTCATATTTTTTGGTTTCTACTTCTTTGCTTCACAAATTATACATTAGGTACCAAAATTGTGTGACAACCCAATCAACCTCCCCCCTCCGGCCACGGCAACAAGGGCTTCGCGAACTCTTCACATTCGGTCTAGCGCCGTCACTGACTTAGAGTAACCTAAGTTATACATATATTATAGACTAGCTTCCGCCAGCGGTTTCACCCGCTCTCCCGTGGGAACTGCTGCGCGCACCCGGATAAAATATAGCCTATGTCACTCGTGGATAATGTACCTTTCGAATGGTGAAAGAATTTTTAAAATTGGTCCAGTAGTTTTTGAGCCTATTCATTACAACCAAACAAACAAACAAACAAAGTTTTCCTCTTTATAATATTAGTATAGATTACCTGCGACTACACTTGCGCGTTATAGTTGCAGGCAATATTTAATTTGTAAATGATAGATTAAATTTGCGTTAAAGCTCTGTTTTTTATTTTGGGAACCCCCCCCTTGTCAAAGCTATAGCTACGTCCGTGGTGTGGAAGAAGAAAACCCCCCAATAAATTGGGTTAAGGGCAGAAAAATAATACTTAATAAAATGAAATAAATAAAGTCGGTAACCTAATATGAAAAACTGATGCGCAATTGTTTCTAAAAATATTCCTTCAATTTTACGTTCCATTTTAGGTATTATTGCGAAATAGGCAGACAATTATTTATTTTGTCAAACAATATAAGGGAAAGAACCGTCCAGAACGCAGTACTTTGGATAAATACAATATAATTAAGCATTGTTATAATAAAAACAATGTCGGAAACATAAATAAAGTCGAAACAATAAGAAACCACATTTTAGACAAAGTTCTTATTAATAAACGCAATATTTTTAGCCAAAAAATAAAATATATTTATGTCAATGAAGATCAACCTACCCGAATCTGTCACATGTTACCAATCGAACATTAACCTTCCACTACTGTGATAAGGTTGAAAATCTATTGAGGAAAGACGTAGTCTGTACCTAAGTATTAAAATATCAGTCCTGATTCTAAAGCTACATGTAGGTATACAGATTTTGTGGGGATAAAGTAATCTTAGGAGATTTTTTAAATATGTATTTCAGTATATTGATTTTACAATTATTTTTTTTAGACTACAGTTGCTTTACGAACACTGAGGTTGACGTTGTCAAAGAACTTGGGCCTTCTTATTATACTTAACTAAATGTTTTCATGCGGTTTCCCCCACGTCCCGTGGGAACTAGCCCGTACCCGGACAAAATATTGCCTATGCTACTCGGATAGTCTAGCTTCTCAACAGCGAAATAATTTTTCAAATCGCTTCAGTAGTTTTGGAGCCCTTAGGGTTCAACAAACAAACAAAAAAAAAACCTTTTTTTATAGTCCTGACTCATTCACTGACTCATCAACGCATGGTCCCAACCCGTGAATCTAGAAAGCTGAAATTTTGCACAGAGGTTCATTTTAAGACTCACGCGAGATACGAAAGGATTTCCCGAAAAAAAGTGAAGCCGCTGGCAGAAGTTAGTAAAGTATAGATGTGGATACTTAGTATATAAATATATGCAAAGTCTACATTTTTGCACGCAAATAGCGTCACAAACCAGACGTATCGTAACATATTTTATTACTAATATCTTTATCATGCAGTTCTTTGACCGATTGGCGTACCTATGTCGGTAAATAATGCCGTACAGACCTACATACATACAGTAGAAACTCGATTATCCGGCCCTCAGTTATACGGATTCGCGATTATCCGGACTGCCCGGCTATATTCAAAATATGTATCTACAAGTCGAATTTGGGCAAGCATGAACGTGTCGAAACTTGCTAATGCCAGAATGCACGGAGCGCGGGCGGGGAATCCCCGCTCGAGCTCCTAGAGACAGCTCTCAAGTGGTTTGAAAAACAAACCGAAAGTGATACTGTGAGTTTATTACAGCTGAAACGAATTCGTGATATTGCAGCAATGAAAAGAAAAAATGGCTTACGTCAAATGACAATAACCAAATATTTTGAACCAAATTAAACTTATTATTTTTTAACAAATTATACGTATATATGTATGTACCTAAATATTTTATTTTGTAATTGACGCTGCAGTATTTTAGTACAATTCATGTACGTAATCTAAGAAAATGTATCTCTTAATTATTATTCCTTAATAAACATTGATTTTCGTTGATATATAGGTATTTGTTGTTTTTAATAAATAAAAATATAAAATTATATGTACCACATATGTATGCACAAAACTCGCTATTCTTCATACATTCGATTATCCGGATTTTCGATTATCCGAATGCCTAACGACAACAGTTAGTCCGGTTAATAGAGTTTCTACTGTACATACCTACATATGCGCATGCGATGATTGACGAAATACTACCAAGGGTATTCAATGTCAATGTGAGAACTGAATAATGTGAGGTTTTTACGGACAGTCTAGACGATCAACTAAGATAAAGATTAAAGATAAAAAGTCATTTATTCAAAGCAGGCTCAAATTCGGCAGTTTTTGAAGGTCAAGTTTTTACAAAAGACGGCCCCCAAAATACTCGCCCTTCACCACTTCCTATGTGTTTTTTGCTGGAAAGAAGAAGGATGAAATGGTGGGTCTTTCCTTTTTTTTTATCGATGGGAAATCATCAGATTGCCCCTCCCGCCGTGTTCCTTTGTGTGCCGGACCGCGGTAACTCTTTCGAACAACCCGCAGCCCCGACAGGCTCTGGCCTTAGCGGGCCCCGCAGGGGTTTGCTGACACTCTCTGAGGAGCGCGTGGAACAACGCGCGCCGCCGACACGGACCTGTCGTCTCCTAGGAGACTGACACTCCCTCACGCTGCATCCACAGCGGATTTCCATTACATAATTTCCAACCAAAAATAGCTTGTGTACGGATGAAAAGTAGCAAGGATAAAAAATAATTTAAAAATACTCTAAAATCATCATCAAAAGTCAACGGTTTATTAACATTGAACATCTGGGTCAACACAGTACTGTTTATGGATTTCGTTTGTAATAACAACTAATATTCGTCACAACCTTTATACATAGATTAGCTACTTTTGCAGACGGGACATTTTTATTTCAGTATTTTTCTTTGCAACATCATTTGTAATATTTTGACAACTGTCATTTGAACATCTTTGGCAGTAGTTACGGGTAGTCAGAAGCTAGAAAGTCTGACAACCAGTCTTACCAAGGGGTGCCAGGTTGCCCAGGTAACTGGGTTGTGGAGATCACTTAAAAGACTGGTTCTCAGCTGCATCCGGTTAGACTGGAAGCCGACCCCAACATAATTGGGAAAAGGCTAGGCAGATGATTGTGATAAGGTTCAAAATCTATGTGCTGGCATATTATGTTACTTACCTANTAGACAGTCGCTCCATGTAAAACACTGGTTCTCAGCTGCATCCGGTTAGACTGGAAGCCGACCCCAACGTAGTTGGGAAAAGGCTAGGCAGATTGTGATGATCTTTGCAACAATTTCGCAACATTTTTTATTCGACAGAACGATGAAAAGTTTGGGGTGTTATATTTCTATTTAAGTGTGCTAGTTTGCTGCCTACGAATATATTTATTTCATTTTTATTTTTCTATCGGAATAACTTAGGTATACTATTTTGCTTATACTTAATTGAGTCAACACTTACAAGTCTAGTAATTTTTTTCCTTATTCATTTATTTAACTTATACATATTTACATTATTAAATGTTTTTTCTATTAAAAAGGTACATAATACAATAATTTGAATATTCTTAAATAAAATACTTATACGGTGGGTGTAAACTGAAATAACTTATTTTATTTGATTATTTAATAATTCATACCACGCAACTTCTACTCGTTAACCAATCGTTCGTTACCAAACTGTTCTTAATTAATCTGTAACAAATTAGCAGCTTAATTACAGCAGTAGATTTTAACCACTTCCTCATGGGTGCCCTTTTAAGGAAGAATTGGTTTCTAAATATTTTCCCGTTATTTTGGACACTGGGTTCTACGAAAACCTGGTTAAGTAAATATTGTTCATTGATATATGACGTAAATTAGTTAATCAATATTTTTATTCTGTGGTTTTACCTACTAAAGGAAATAATATAGACTTAATTTTTGTTTTAATTGATGCATCCCACGGAGTTGCGTGCTCGTTAAAATTTAGAAGTCATTAAAATCTTTCAATGTTCATAATAATACTATATTAGTAACATTACTAAACCTTTGCCGTTTTTTCATGTTTTCAGATATAGGTACACCTGAGTGTAATCGAAAGTTGCCTTCGATTTTAACTTTTTTTCTTTATTTTTTTCTGTAGTCTCATGCAATATGAGTTGTTACTATTTTTCCAGACACAAATCGAAATTTTCTTTTTAACACTATGTAAAAGCTATTTGTGAAAACTTGTAAATGGCCTTCAAGTGTCATATTATGCCTATTGTTTCTTTTAGCTGTAAGTTTTCCGAAAATGTTAAAATAAAAATAAACTACGTCTGATCTACCTGTTGCTCAAAGAACGTAAACTTCAACAAATGTGACTCTACTTCAAAACTGCCCGAAAAAGTTTGTGGTCAAAAATGTACAGACGACGGCAGGTCAACCTATTCGAATCTGTCAAATACCAATCAAACATTAACCTCCCACTATTGTGATAAGGTTGAAAATCTATTGAAGAAAAACAGATTGAGGTAGGTGGATATGCAAGCTTCGTTAAAATTTCAAAGAGCAGACACATCTGTATATCTAATACAAATATTCTACGTAACCAAACATTATCAATAAACAGTGTATGAACGTGTATGAAACACATACAAAAACGTGTTTTTTGACATTGAGGACGAATGAGCAGCCAGTGCCTTTGATAATCTGATATCAGTCGGTGATAAAAATATATAAATTGGAGTAAATTGATAAGGGGTCGTTCACCTCGGCCGAGCCTTTGTTTTGATAACGCAGGCTTTTAGTCTGCGAGGGGAAAGAACTGTTTGTAATATTTTTAGTTGTAGATAAATAAATGTTTTCTTTAGTAGTAGACTGAAAATGGTTGTATTTGTGTCAAGGATATCAATAATTCGTTAATCATCTCCATTTACTACGTTTCAGTAATAAAGGGTTTGTTTTTCTTCAGACGGCTTTTATTTTGATATAGAACCAAACTAATTATAAATAATACTAGACGTTTTCCCGCGGTTTTACTCGCGTCACGTGGGAAATACTGCCCGTACCCGGATAAAATACAGCATATAGCACTCGCGAATAATGTAGGTACCTTTCTACCAGTGAAACCATTTTTAAATTGGTTCTTTACTTCCAGAAATTCCCCTACAAACAAACTTACAAAACAAACAATTTTACCTCTTTATAATATTAGTATAGATTATGAGTGTTTTTGCATTATCTTTGTAGGAAAAAATATATTCATTAGAATGTCTACTGGATATAAAATCACACTGAAACAACTTTTTTTTTTCATTATTATTTAATAGGTTTCGAGAATTTGGATACTTATTAAATCCTGACCTACACCAGCTTAAGAAATGTACCAGTCTACCTTCTTGCCACGAAATGACTAAGAAAATGACTAAAATGCTTCTAAGAATGACATAACGGATTGGGCAAGGCGAATTGAGGAAATTTCTGGCAAAATTCCTTGAAGCTGATGACGTCACAACTTGAGAAAAACACGCGAACATTCGGTAATTTTGATGTTTGCTTGTATCAACCGCAAACTGTCAAATTTCTGCAATAGATTTTCAACCTTATCACAATAGTGGAAGGTTCATGTTTGATTGGTATTTGACAGATTCGGGTAAGTTGACATGTTGGGGTCTGTACGTAGCTTAGTATGTATATTTATTTACTACCTCATTAATACAGTGGGTGGCTCGATCTGACTACAGCCTCTTCTTCACATTGGAAAAGTGCAATCTATCACTTTAATTTTTCAGAAGAAAACCTTCTTAGTAACCCGGATTTTGTAAAATAAGTTCAAACAGAGAAGTATGGAAGAAGACTTGCTTCATCGACGCTCAATTAAAAAAGTGGGATATGGGCAGAAGGTTAGTACGAAACATTGATGTATAAAAAACCAAATGGTAAGAATCCAACTTCGTAAGTATAGGGATTTCCTTGGTAGGTAAATAATGTCAGACACAGACACATTTTTATATGCTTATCTTTACCTATATATGTACTAAGCACTTAAACAGTGCAAAGAAAGAAATCATTGTCATATTTCTCAAAAGTTGTATTTGTGACGTGTTTTTTTATGAAAGTGAGTTCATAATATAACGTACTTAGGTCCATATATCCTCTACAACTTTCCTTAATAAATAGCTTAATACAAGGTGGAAATATTATGGATTATTAACGCTCAATCCTTCTCCGTGTGAGAGGAGGCCTGTGCCCAGCAGTGGGATGACAGATAGGCTGATGATAAATTATAGACCACTAGCTTCTGCCAGCGGCTTCGCCCGCTTTTCGAGGGAACTATTTCCCGTACCCGGATAAAGAGTAGCCTATGTTGATCCTCAGGGTCTATTCTATCTCTGTACCAAATTTCATCAAAATCGGCTCACTGGTTTAGGCGTGAAAGCGTAACAGACAGACAGAGTTACTTTCGCATTTATAATATTATAGTAGGGATGATGGGCAGTTTCATGTGATGCGGAGGAATGAGAATCATGTTGTGAGGAAGGTTTAAAGTATGATTGTCGATGAATATAGTGATACCTGTATGGAAGTCGGTGGATGGACCACAATTAAAATTAGGATAAGGGCAGGAGGATGATCATGATGATGGACAGTTCCATAACGAGGATTCGGCAGAAAATGGCTCCATTTGTAGATAAGTGATGTATAAATTACTTCTGAAACCTGCAAAACAGTAAAAAATAATGTGTTACATATTTATTAAATATCTTATCGAATTAGTGACAGATCAAGGAACTCATTATTTTATTATCGTTTTTCATTATTATCGTTTTGGTACTAATTAGGTACATTGTGACAAGCCTCTTCGATAAATACGTAGTAGATTTATCAAAACAAATGAAAACATGTTTTTATTGTGTTGGACAGTTGCGCGATAGTGGCGCGATGGTGGCGCAATCCTGTTGCTGTAATGCAGCTCTCTTCTTCTTCCTGCTCATGTTCCCCACATCCACTCTTCTCTGTCAGCCTTCATGTTTACGTTTGCCTCTCCATCCATCCACATTCATATTTGACACACTCTTTGGAGCATGCTTTTCACATCTTCTCATCATAATTTCTGCAATAAATATTGTTAAAGCTATACATTTTGTATTCAAATCCTTACTAATATTATAAATCGGAAAGTGAGTTTGTTTGTTTGTTTGTTTGTTCCGCTTTCACGCCGTAACTACTGAACCGATTGCTTTGAAATTTTGCAGACGTAAAGTTAGAAGTCCGGATTAAATAATAGGGTACTTTTTATCCCGAAAAAAATAGATATTCCCGAGGGAAAACAAAAATATTGTTTTTTGCTTGATGGATGGATTGTAGATGGCGCTGTGTGTCGTTTAACGAATTCCACGCGGGCGAAGCCGCGGGCGGAAAGCTAGTTATGACATAAGAGCGCCTGCACACTGGAAACTTTAAGTCGGCTGATTCTTTGATCCGGCTCATAGATCAGTAGATGAAAGGTAGACTTGGAGGTATCAGATCGACATAAAATTTCTCTTAGATCCACGATAGCAAAAGCAGTGAACAAATCATCAAGCCTCTTAGGGTGAAGCCAAACGAGCGTAATTTTGTGAGTTGTGAGTAGCAGAATTTCGGTCGCAGAAAATCTGCTACATTCGGTTTCGTACAAAAGTCCTATTTGATTCACACGGCAACGCAAAATGAGTTGTCTTTTTTGTTTGTAACGATTTTCTGCGACCGAAATTCTGCGACTCACGACTCAAAAAATTACGCTCGTTTGGCCTCAGCCTTAGAGTAAACTTCCACAGAAAAGAGTTTCAACTGATTTATGTTAATTAATTAAAATGTATGAAAATGTTAAAATTATACACAAAAAAGAAACAAAAACTTTAGTAACCAACCTAAAAATGGCAAAACCTTGAAACGTTAATCACGTGCAACGCAGAGCTGCGCAACAGTCGCGCCATTGCGCAGGTCAGTGCTGCGATAACATCCACCAAATATGTAGTGGTTGCAAAAAAATTATATTAACATCATGATAAAATAATAAGGGTAACGGCCTGTTTCAAAGGGTCCAGATAAAGTTCTAAATAACTATCTGACAGATAGTGCCATAGAAATGATTATAATTTTGATTACTAATCAATGGCATGATGTCAGGTAGACTCTCATCAAAATCCAGATCTTCATGAATATTATGAAGGATTGTACGTATTCCGTGTGCACGATAAACTGGTCCCGGTTGTCATTTGATCATCTTTGGCAGTCGTTACGGGTAGTCTGAAGCCAGAAAGTCTGACAACCAGTCTTACCAATGGGTATCGGGTAGCCCAGGTAACCAGGATGGGAAGGTCAGGTAGGCAGTCCCTCTATATAAAACAGACTCTATGAACAACCTTGGGAAAAGGCTAGGCAAATAATGAAAACCAAAAAACAAACAATACTTTAAAGCCTTATTAACTTTTCCGTTATTGCAAACCATACATCTATAAATAAAATACCTACACCTACACCATGTCTGTACGTATGTGTCGCGATGCATCATCAAATCCAAGTTCATTGCCCCCAGTTGATTCACGACTCTTTTTGTATACACCCGTCCCTTTCACACACGTCTTATCACACATATCGCCATCCTTGTCAGACATATGACAAATTAACTGCGGAGATTTTGTGATAATAAAGTTTGTTTTAATTTTTGTTTATTTTTTTAGTTTGTTTTTCACAGATGGCCATGTCTGAATGAGATTAAGTTGTTAGTCAGTGAATGTAAAGTGAAATAAATAAATAATGATTCATTTTAGTATCTACAGAAATATGCGTTCTTGATTGTTCCATGTACGGCCATTTTTGAAAAGTAATGATCTATATAAATATAACTAGCTTCTGCCAGCGGTTTCACCCACGTCCCGTGGGAACTACTACGCGCACTCGGGTAAAAAGTAGCCTATAGCCTTCCTCGATAAATGGGCTATATAACACTGAAATATTTTTTTAAATCGGACCAGTAGTTCCTGAGATTAGCGCGTTCAAACAAACAAACTCTTTAGCTTTATAATGTTAAGTATAAATATATAACAGGCCAGCACATCGGCCTACCACAATCCGTCAAATTTCTTCAACAGATTTTCAACCTTATCACAATAGTAGAAAGTTAATGTTCGATTGGTAAAATTTGACAGATTCAGATAGGTTAGTTAATTTAAATGCATTTCAGTTTATAGAACAATATGCATACAAAAGGAAATATATAATTTTAAACTACATATATTTAACGTCGCGACCGCATAGTTAAAAACATTCAGTTATTGTTGCACAAATATATACATATATATGTACTTATACTGCATTTTATCAAAGGGCATTGACCCTTTCCGATAAGAGTTTCAGGTATTCCTGTAAATAGCTCAGTTTTCAGGGCGTGTGCTTTACTTAATGTAAATATGTGCGTACGTATGTATGTATGTACATTGAAATCAATAATGACGAATACGACGGTCGTATAGTCATATCTTTGTTTATTTATTAGGTATTTATCTATTTACTAACTGTACCTACTTATGTGATGTGTAAAAACGTGGGGCAAAATGGGCACGGGATATCAATACAAAAAAAATAAGGTATGAATATAAAATTAGCAAAAAAAAACAAACAGGTTTTTTTCGAATTGCCAAACTAAACTAATCCTCCTTTTTATACCAATTCCCATTTCAGTATTTACAGCTTTAATTGGTCAAACCTTGCACAATGCCTCAAACGTTCTCAGACTCAACTCAAAACATTCTAAATTCAATTCAACATGTCAAAATAAGACAAACATTTTAAATTTAGAATCTCAATAAAAAGCAAACCCAACTGTCCACTGAAGCGAAGCTTTAAATTCCGAACACCAAAATTCAAATTACTTTCACCGACAAAACCCGTATTCCATTTACGAATTCGCCACATCACATCCGTCACAATTTCACAGAACGGGGACAACCGAATTCGCTTCAAGGTCGTTGTGGCAGGTCAGTGTTGTGACGTCAGAGGCGCCCTCCAAAACGTGGGGTCATTGGCCTCGGCACCGCGGAAACTGTGCTGTGCGCGGACCGAATGCGAATTGGGGCCTGCGTGTGTGCGTGTGGCGGATACATACGTCGGTGATTGTGAATTTTTTTATGTATTTTTTTTTTGCTTAGCGGTTAAGGATTAAGTAGTTTTGAGGGATAGTTCCGTGTATCGATAGACAGTACTTATTAATAAATTCATTATTTATCAAATCAATGCCAGTGGCTCCTTTCAAGCGCAATTTGGTAGCTCATGCGACTTACCTGCAAAAAATCTTAGAACAAAAAATATTTTTGGGAACAGTTTCATCTAGACATAAAGACTAAGCAACAATACGTTTATTAATTCTTCTGCTAATAGTTCAATTTCATCCCCAGAAAAAATAAGAATCTTTGTCTTTTTGAATCTTACTACAAACAAAATTCGCCAAAAGATAAGCCCAACGTCTGTCCTCCCCATTACTTTGTATACGTACACAATAACAATGTGTGCGTGAAGTCGTCTGCGTACGCGTGTGTGCGTACAATTCGGCTACTCGAGTCGTCGTGTCAAATCTCTTTATGTTAATTCTTTTGTGATTTTTTTTATGACGCCATTTTTGGGGTTAATTTCGTTTCGCGCGATGTTTTTCTCCTGATGTTTGACATTGAATTTTAACTGATTTTAAGGAAGTGGAGTCGTGTATTTGTCCTTTTAAGTAGGTATTGTGATTTGTTTTTTCTTTTGTAATGTTTCTATGAGTGAAACTTGTAAAAAACATTACCCTCCTGGCTGTGGGCAGTCGGGTAAAAAGGAACTTACGTTATATTATTAAGATCTAGACAAAGCTAAACTTTATTTATGATCAATCTTGCTAAATGAAGGCTTAATGAATGATTATAAAATTGAATATTTTATAAAGGTTAAGTTTTATAAGGACAAATGTGTGAAAAATATATTTCGCCAATGAGTTTTTTTGTGGCTTAATAATTGTGGTTAAGGTGGACTATATTTATTTAAACAAAGATAATTTAAGGTAATTTGACGTTCATACAAATTAAAACACAAAGGCGTGATTCAGAGAGCCGGTTTTGGCGGTTTTTCTTTGTTTTTGCATTTGACTCACGGAACAGCTGTGTTTTTAACTATAAGTACGAATTTAAAATGATTTTATTACAACTATTAATTATATTAATCCTAAGGTATTATAACTTATGCGGGATTGTTTGAAAGAGTAACCGCGGCCCTGGCACACAAAGGGCTCCAGAAGGAACACGGTGAGTTTTAGTCAGTAAGAGTCTGACACTCACACCTCACGCTGCACCCACAGCGGGAGGGTCATTTGATGATTTTTCACTCACATGCTGTATTCACAATTACTATATTTTAAAATAAAGCTCTTTTTTACCAACGGCTACATACCATAACATAACATAACGACACTACAATAGTAATGTAATAAACACGACCACCAATTCAATTAAATTTTTTAAAACATGTTTCAAATAATATTTTTCCCATAAAAATATAGGCGCCAAGAACCTAATCTAAAATGTCAGCCATGTTGCTTTTAAATAAAAATAAAGAATGTACCGAGTCCGGACTCTAGCAGGTTTGTAATAAAAATAGTAAAAATAACAAGATGGCGGCGGGCCAATCATCTAACGCTGTTCAAATTTCGGCTGCGCAAGAGTGGGGAGTGTTAGAGGTACAATAGATGTTTTCTATGTGTTTGTGTGTTAAATTTGGGGTCTGATGGGCGCGTTGTGATTGGGTAGCGTCCATTTTGGAAGTTTTTTTGCTTAGACGTTTGTTCGTGTTTAGAATTAGATGTTGTTTTTTGGTGGGGCTTCTTTTTAGTTATGTAGATACTTGAATGATAGATTGTTTATTATTTAATTGATGTTATAGAATTGCAGATGGACTTAGATTTTTGAATAATAATTATGTTTGATTTATTTTGGTAAAAGCCCTCCTCAAACCTTGTTTAGTTTAGATATCGAATTGAAAATCACTATTGGGCACAAACAAATAATGCCTACTAGGTGATAATTAATAAAACATTAAATTATTTTATAACCAAAGAAGTTCCCCCCTCCCCCAACGTACCTACACTTAGGTAACACAAATAAAAGAAAAATCACACACACAAACACACTTCACAAAAAAAACACATATTTACACTACTTTGCCTAAAAATAGAAACAAGCAAACGAAATCCATCTATCACAATTATCTGACAGCCAAAAAATTCCCACCAATCACAGCGCTCCTAGCTGACCTTCTAATTTTTTCTAGCACTAAACCAACCAATGGGAACCATTCAAATTTGGAAGATGCGCTCGAGTGGTCGAATTTTTTTAAACGAGTTAGACGCACACACACATAGATATTCATGTACGCTGTTATACAGTGTGGAGTTTTAGCATGTGTGTGTATTGTTGTGTATGTGTGCAATTAGCATTTAGTGAATAAGTGTCAAGTGTGAATGGTAGTGAATAATTAATTTTGTTTGGTTTTCGGTGATTATATATGCATGCGTTTATTTAAATTGTCTTTATTTTATGGTAATTTTGTTTTGTGTGCCAGTATTTACCTACATTATTATGTTGCACAAGGTTATTTTTTATTTATTGAAGGTACCTTTTCATTGTTTATTTCATGGCTCGATACTTCTATATTTCGTCATATATCTACCTCATAGATACTAATCTATAGTTGTTACCGCAAGCAGGCAACACTGGATACGCGAGGCGTAGCGAGCATCCGTCATCAGTGCTACCAATATCACTTCGACAATACAATCGCTCGGTAGACGCACGTACAGTCGCTATATTATTCAAATATTCAAATTGTAACCGCATCCCTGATTACATCGCATTATTTAATTGGAGTCAGATATTTTATTTCACCATCCATACGAAACAATAGTTATTAATAAAAAGATTTTTTTTTGTTTGTTTGTGCCCCAAAGACTAACGGTTAGTTTTACAGGTGCCATTTAAAGTTCTAAGTAGATAGCTAGTCTGAAAAGTTGTCAATAATAAAAATATTTCTATGGCACTATCTATCAGATAACTAACTAGAACTTTATCTGGAACTTGTGAAAGTGGCTGCTAAAACTTGAAGCCATATTTAATTTTATTTATTTTCTGTAAGAGTGTAGACGCGACCACGGGTTACAGCTAGTCTAGTAAATAAACAATATGTGAAATGATCTGGACCTAAAACGAGCTATCTTTAAGTCCAGACACATTGCAGACCTAGCACAGCGGGGTACAATTTAGTCCACTAAAGTGTACACTGGTTGACATTAAAAAGGGAACAACTTAACCGTTAATTTTGTCTGAAGATTTTATTTAAGGGTTTTTACTACAGCTTGTTGATTGGTTGAGTAAGATAACCATCTTACTCAACCAATCAACATTTCTATAGTAATTTGTGTTATAAGAAGATTTAAATAGAATTGGGACAAATTAACCGGCATTATTTTGTTTACAAGCACTACGATATGATGACAGAATCAAAAACATAGGGCAGTATCTGTCAGGTAGCTATCTAGAAGTTTATCTGGATCCTGTAAAAATAGCGCTTAGTACAGACGACACCAGGTCAACGTATACGAATCTGTAAAATTTTACCAAACGAACATTAACCTACCTCCATTGTGATAAGGTTGAAAATCTATTGCAGAAATTTGACAGATTGTGGTAACTTGATGTGCTGTCGTCTGTACCTATCCCAATATTTATTTTTTATCATCACAGACTGTACCTACATTATTTATTTTTTTATTACAATATTATTCAGCATGTGGACCTTAGTTAAGGTATCCACTGAATTGCTTAGACTATATTTTGGCAGACAATAGGCGCACCCTATATGATGAAAACGCGTGAATACTAATTATATTATCAATTATAAATATTTTAAGTGTCAAATCTGGGAAATTGTATTTTTCTCTTCTTCTTTATGTATCTATTATATATCACTCATATATAGCAAAACGGAATACCTACACTGCGACTTCGGCGGTCAATCTGCGCCTATGAACATGACACTAGCCGGCATGTCCTTACCAGTCTGCTCCGACTTCCGGTACCTTGGCTCACTCGTCCAGAGTGATGGCGACGTGGACCGAGACGTAACGCATCGCGTCAACTGCGGATGGATGAAGTGGCGACAGGTCACAAGTACAATTTGTGATCCACGGATGCCCCTTAAATTAAAGGGTAAAATCTATAAATCCATAATAAGACCTGTCGTCCTGTATGGATCAGAGTGTTGGGCATTGAAAAAGAAGGATGAGAAGAGAGTACATGTAGCAGAAATGAGAATGTTGAGATGGATGTGTGGTGTGACAAGAATGGACAAAGTGAGGAATGAGTACATTAGAGGAAGTCTGAAAGTAGCACCAATTACAGAAAAGATAAGAGGTAAGCGATTGTCATGGTATGGGCATGTAATGAGGAGGGATGAAACACATGTAACGAAAAGTATGTTAAGTATGAATGTAGAGGGAGTGAGAGGGAGAGGAAGACCAAAGAAAAGATGGATGGATTGCGTGAAAGATGACATGAGTAAGAAGGAAGTGAATGTTAGTATGACGAGTGACAGGGAGAAATGGAAGGAAAAAACATATTGCGCCGACCCCAAATAAAATTGGGAACAGGGCAGGAAGATGATGATATATATCACTCATATGTACATACTTCCTATTCCGATATAGATTATATTTTGTGGGCGATTGTCTTAAATTTTAAAGCAATAAAATTATCTGTTCCCACAATATTGGCCGCCAGTGTAAAAGTACAGTGGGCGCGCAATTTTTAAGACTAATTATCCCAGTACGTCAGTGTCGCGCGGTGACACCACGCATTTTTCGTTGCTGACTGTACATGCGGCAATGGTACCCTAACTCCGTTTGTTTTTAGACAATATTTCGAGTTTTAAGTTTTTTTCGCCAAAAAGTTTTGTGGTTTTGATAATTAGGAAGAGCTGTTTTTTATGCTAGTTAAGTATTTATTCAAATGAAGAATTTTTATTCATGAAAGTTTCACTTGCCTGTTGTAGGTAAGCAGTTAATTAGGTTATTATGAATTTTACATGTTACTGTGATGTTACTAATGCACCTACAGCTGACAAAACGCACCATTGGTTTATTAGCCTCAACAGCGCCATCTACCGTCAAGCTGATAAAATTACTGTCGTCAATTCATTATTTGAATACTTACTTAATTCATTACTGGAATAATTACTTGTTGAGAAGAAGCTTAATATCACTTCGTAGACAATTAATAATGTAACAAAACGCAAGGAAAAGCTACTTATTTCTGTTATATATATATATATGTTGTAATTTATCTCAAAAACCTTAAATTGATTAAATCTTAAAATAGTAATATTTACATCTTGCCACAGTCCGACCGGCAAGCACACTCAATCAGCCAAAAGAAAATAGTAAAAACTAAACTTTCTCTAAAAACAACCAAAATCTCTAATTAGCGAAAGCTACCCACAATCAGCAACCAATTCCCACATAAATACATATAAAGGCGTACACCCACTGTAGCACACGCCGTTATTATTAATAGTGTGTCAACATAAAGCTGTGTGGAATGTCCAGGGGTCACGATTATTGTGTCACAAGTTAGTAGGGACACCATGAGTTTTGTCGTATTGAGGACAGTCCCGGAACGTTCAATAAGTAGGTAGATTAAGGTTACTGACTGGTTGGTTATATAAGAAATGGGAAAAGAGGTAATGTTTTAAGCAAAGAAAATAAATTACTACTTTATTGTAAAGTAATTTAACAAAAATAATATGTAATTTGTAGTTAAAAATACTTATATCTCTACAGTCTGCTTTATGCAAGCGCCTAATAGTTTTCTAATAGCAGTGTGTTTGATGGCAAAGTTTATATAAAGCTGTTCTAAAAATATATTGCTGTGTTTATTTAATTTTAAACTACTAAAGCCCATTAGTACCCACAAAATAAGCGTACCTACGTTTTTTCTTTAAAAAATAATTTCTTGAGTCTGTTTACTTTAAATTCACGTTCAATTTTCAAAGTAAACCATTGTATTAAGAAAACGTTTATTTTGTCCGTGAAAATGGGCCTTTGTTTTTCTTATACCTGACTATATTTTCTCGTTTATGGGATACAAAAAAAAACCATACCTACCTCCAGATATGATAGATAGATATTTTGAAATTTTTCCTCTTGACTTTTTTATGTTAATGTTACCTTGGCACACGATGCTATTGTCCAGCCATTTTCCTCAAGAATAAGACGCTTACCTAATTTAAAACCACTATCTAAACGCATATAGGTACCACAAAAGTTAAGCTATTATAAGTTGGCACGTTCGTATAAACGATACAAAAAAAAACTAGGTACGTTTAATATAATGTGCAGGCCAACCTACCAGGTAAAATTATACAGAATCTGTAAAATTTTACCAACCGAACATTAACCTTCTACTATTGTGGTAAGGTTGAAAATTTATTGAAGAATTTTGACAGATAGTGGTAGGTTGATGAACTGTCGTCTGTACTAAAAATTGCATCAGAATTGAATGCATCATGAATGCATGACTTATTCAAAATGGCGTTTAGTATTTTTTTATTAAATTTTCCTCACTACCAAAATATTACTGCGAATGTTTACTCTGTAGGTAATGGAATATTACGAATATAATGTTAAATGTTTCACTTCTGAGGTTAAAGAAATATTTTTTTTTTTTGGAATGCATTGAATGCACGTGCAAAAGATATCATATGAATGAATATGTCATTTTACAAGTACTTTTTTAGTTACTATGATTATTTACTGAATAAATGAAAATACAGGGATCCTAACGTCATTATCAGCCTTGTTATCGTCCCACTGATGGGCACAGGCCTTCTTTCACACAGAGAAGGATAGAGCTTTAATCACCACGAGCCAAAGATATAGTTGAATGTACACAAAAACTTAAAAAAATGCATTAGTACTTGCCTGATTTAACACTCACTCATACTCAATAGGTTGGTGATTTACCCACTAGGCCACAACGACTAGATACGACTTGAACTACTAGAACGACTTGCGTAACCCATTCACTGTCCACAAACTAGGCACAGTAGTTAAACAATTGGTGTGAATCACATGACTCATGGGACAGGAAAAGTGTAAAAAAAACCGGCCAAGTGCGAGTTGGACTCGCGCATGAAGGGTTCTGTACCACCTCCTTAATATTTTTTTTTTTATATTTTTAGTATTTGTTGTTATAGCGGCAACAGAAATACATCATCTGTGAAAATTTCAGTTTTCTAGCTATCACGATTAATAGGATACAGCGTGGAGACAGACAGACAACGAAGTCTTAGAAATAGGGTCCCGTTTTACCCTTTGGGTACGGAACCCTAAAAACTAGGTAGTATTTTTTATTATTTTTCCACCTCCATTCCTTTTCATCAGCCGTCATACTAACACCCACTGCCTTCTTATACCCTTGGTCTACATTTCTGCCGTAATAACGAAGAATGCAGTAATCGCTAAATGCCGATTTCGAGATAAACGCGGAAAATATATTTTTACTTTAAGGAAGATGTATGTGAACTGTGAAAATCTTTAGCTAAAAAAACACACTGCAAGAACTTTTTTTATGATTTTTTTTTCATGTATAAGACTCCTTGGGATCCCATTTCTTGCAAAAAATAAAAATCCCAAAAATGACGGTTACTGCATTCTTGCATTAAATCTGCTCAAGTCACAAAGAAAACAGATCTCTTCATGTCAGGACAGTCTCCCAGCTTCCACCAATATGGTCACCTTACAGGAGAAAGTCGCGCCAGCAGTGCCCAATTAGTCGCGCGACCGACGCGCAGTTTAGGTTGCCTATATATTTGCGATTTATTTGATAGTGTGCAGGATGCCTTTTCTATTTGTTTAGTTTTTCTTATAGGTTGTGTTTCTTTGGTTGTAAGGCTTTTCTTACCGAACTTAGGTTTTATGTATTTTATTTTGGGATGGTTATTTTGTATTGTCTAGGTTCCAGATAGAGTTTTAAGCAGCTATCTAACAGATCATGCCATAGAAAAGTTGTCAAAATTAAAACATTTCTATGACACTACTTTGTGTCAGAAATCTTTATCTGAAACCTGTAAAACTGGCCGATAGTTAGTTAGCGAACAGTTTATCCTCTAAAAAATAGGAATCTTCTTTTATTTAGCTAACTAGCTTCCACCAGCGGTTTTACCCGCTTTCCCGTGGGAACTACTCCGCGCACCCGGATAAAAAGTAACCTATAGCCTTCCTCGATAAATGCGCTATCTAAAACTGAAAGATTTTTTCAAATCGGACCAGTAGTTCCTGAGATTAGCGCGTTCAAACAAACCAACTCTTTAGCTTTATAATATTATAAGTATAGATTGTAGCTGACTTATAGAATTTGTAACCGACAAATTCAATATGGTTATTAGGTACCCAAATACTTACTAAAAACACATTTTAATTAATCACGCTGACGATGAGTAGTATCTACCTATTTGAGGAAGTCCTGACCACACAAAGGCAAATTTTTCCAATATTAATCCACCTTTTTTTTAAGTCGAATAAAAACTGCCACCAATACTCGCCAATCACCTCGATATAGAAACAAAATGGTTCACTAAAGTACCTACTAAGCTTTGTCGTACAGTCGTGACTAAGTTGTGATTCAATAACTAATATCACTACTTTCGGATTTGCTCGAATTGGGATAGTGACTGGCGGATAGTGGGCTGTGTGATTGTCGTTTGTAAGCGAAATCGGATAAACCGTGGATAAGTTGTAAATGAAGTTCTAACTTGACATATGCTGACATATAATCTGTGCCATAGTGGAAATGACATGAGTGCCCTTGCAAATATAATAAATGCAAAAGTAATTCTGTGTATTTTAAAACGACTGAACCGATTTTACTTGAAATTTCACACACCTTGGAAATGGACATAGAACCGTATAACCATGAGTGGATAAATAAACTATCCGGTGAAATTAACTTTGTAAAAAGAGACTTTCTTTTACTGGCACCGTCCTATGTAGGCTACTTCGTACATCCGTATAAAAAAGCATAGCTTTCCTCGATAATTAGACTATCAAACACTTAGATTTTTCTAATTGGCCCACTAAATACCCATTAGCAAATTCAAACACACTTTACATGTCATTTTAGAGATTATACTTAGCTAAATAAATGAAACTTACGTTCACCTAAAAGACTATTGTAAATGAACACTCCATTTTGTTCATAATCTGTGTGGAGAGCTTAATTCTCTGTAGGCAGTCTCTCAAAGAGAAAGTTGTGACTCGCGACTATTTTTATGTAACGCCTTTGATACCTACTTTTTAACTGTTTTCAGATATTTAGCAATGATTTAGGAATTTCACAATTCTCTTAGTAAAAAATCTAATATTATATTCAAGAGTGTTAGTCTCTCTTCTTGTTATTTTTAAGCTTAAGAGATTAAAATATTCGTTTAGTTGGAACCACTCCTTCACACCCACAAACCATTTGTTGCTGGGGAGTTTGTTGCGCCACTTCTTCTTCCCAGCAATAACACATAGGAAGTGGTGAAGGCCGGGCGTTTTTGGGGCAGTCTCTTGTAATTTTGACGTTCAGAAAGTGTTGTTTTCAGCCTACTTTGATATAAATGCTTTTTTGATTTTGATTTGCTTTTGACGTATATAGATGTCTTTTTCATCCATGGTTGTAAATTTTTAACTGCGATTTTTTTCTCCTGAAATACTGACTTTCCATATTCACAAGACAAATATACATATTGTCCATGACCTTAGAGTACACATCTATAATATCCATGACCTTATATATCAAGTGCTAAAATATGTCCCACAATGCATGACAGGAGCAAATAAAGTAAGCAATTTAAAAGGAACCAAACCCATAGTTTCAAGGTAGGAAGCTCCTTGATAACTAATACGTACAATTTATATTGCCAGACTAAAAATAGTGTTGTGACGACTCGCCAATTTGGCTGGAATGTTGCAATCGTCTGGCGCCCACATTGCCCTAATAAATAGGGATGGGACGTGGACTACCAAGTGTCGCTGACTACTGACTGAGTTGATGTTAAAAAATCGATTTGATATGTATCAATCGGAATATAATAGATATATGGTTAGTTATGAGCCACTTGTTCTCTATGATCCAGCTCGAAGTCTGGAAGTTGGTGGTGATACAACCGTACTTTGGAGAGCACGTTGATGTGTGTCCTGCGCCTGATCTCTCTCCGGGCGTGTCAGATTGCCGTCCCCTCGGACTATGAGAGTGAGCGAATACGAGAGTGAGAGTGCACCTGTGTCTGCACTGACGAGCATTTGATTGTTCATTATAACATGTACTGTGCAGCTGGCTGTTCTCCTCAGAGCAAATAGCCGTAGTTGCCGACAAACGGAGTGGAAGCCATTATTTTAAAGAATAGTCAATGAAAACAATTGGAATGCAGGTTTCTGTAGACTTTGTAATCTAGTCAAACTTTAGTTGACGCCTTTTTCCAGCAGTGGGCGCCATTCGGCTGAAGCAACGACGACGACGAATGCCGAAAATAATTATTCGGCCAAATGTTCTTGTAGTCAGTGAGTAATCACATCACTACTAATAATGTTGTCTGTCTGACACGTGACACAAGTATTGGGACAGGATGCGGCGATTTATAAGCCAAACAGCTTTATTACTTAGTTTTTGTTGCTTCATACTAGATTTTTGTTGATGTCACTAACTTTTTTTATGTGTTTCAGAAGGCATGTTGAATTGGTGGGTCTTGGCTGTCATTTGTTTATCTTTGGTACTCTTTACTGAGTTCAAAAAGATTAACAACAAGCCTTTCAAAGGTAAGGGGTATCGGGTTGCCCTGGTAACTAGATTGAGTGAAAGATTAGAGAGAGAGAGAGAGAAACGCTTAATAGAGAAAAGTTTTAATTTTTTTAATATTTTGGTTTTTGTTTTGTTTTTTGTATTTTGTATTTATTATTTTCTTTATACTTAATCCGGTGCATGCGCTTACGCACATAATGATTTGCAATCATGCAATAAAGAATTTTTATTTCTTTTCTATAAGTAAAAGAGTTCTTAAATCCAATCAACATCTCAGATTTTCCCAAAAACCTGTTTCTACCAATGCCGTCATCAACTAAAGGTTGTCGGTTTAAAAATACAACACAATAGTACTTTTTTTCGCGATGCATAACGTCACAAATCCCCTCCATCGTACATTAGGTGATGTTTAAAGTAAACAGTGCAGGCATTGCGTTGGTAAGGCTTCCACTAAGTCAATTTATTTCGCGACTAACCGAACATTCTGGTAGCTTCACTCGTAACTTAAATATTATTACTAGGTACCTGCTTCCCTTAGGTACAGACCAGCACATCAACTTAACCGAATCTGTATTTTTTTTTTCAATAGATTTTCAACCTTATTACAATAGTGGAAGGTTGGTAGAATTTTGACAGTTTCGGTCAGGTTGTCTTGCTGGCGTCTGTACTACTTCGCTAACCTGAAAAAAGTAACCTGTAGCCTTCCTCAATTTTTCCTCAAAGAAAGATTTTTTTAAATCGGACCAGTAGTTCCTGAGATAATTTCTATAATATTACTACAGACGTCAGCAGGTCAACGTATACGAATCTGTCAAATTTTACTAGTCAAACATTAATCTAACTCCATTGTCAGTGGCGGCGCTAGGCGTCGGTGACGGCCTCGCGCCTGAGGGGGCCTCGCAGAAATACTAGTTACCTACTTATTTTCGTTTAGCCAACTGTCCATTGTGATAAGGTTGAAAATCTATTGAAAAAAATTAACAGATTGTGGTAACTTGATATGCTGTCGTCTGTACAGATATTTTTTTTCTGTATAATACGAAACATATGACGTCATTTCAATGGGGTTTTTTGTTGAATAGGTAAAACAGATTCGTAGGTGTACGTTCTTAATTTTGAGGAAAACCAATGTTTTTGTTTTTCTTCCTGATAGTTTCTTAACTTTGGGTTTGGGAATTCCCGAACTCTGATCGTGTTTTGTTAGTTTTACCTATTGTAGAGGAATATAGATCAGTGTTTGAAATTGCATAAATATAGTAATTTATTTATTGGTAAAAACCTTTATTTTTATTTACATATATTTACAACATTCTAAAAAAAACTTAAAACTAAAAACTAA
>NWSH02000081.1:2924391-2937547 GCA_002382865.2 Heliothis virescens | reverse complement strand
TGCGTCGAAACTCTCGGACATAGGGCGTCCTAGTTCACGACTCTTGCTTCAAAGAGATTTCTAAAGCGACTGATCGACGCTTTCCACGGTGCCAGAGGGGCTGGCTTGTTCTTTTGGTCAAAGAATAAGCAGTTGCCATCAACGTGGCAATGTCGCCAGTCTTCTGGGCACTTACCGGATACAGCGGATGCGGAGGAATACTTTGACGCGTACATGTACCTATTTGTAATATATTGTTTATTTTTTTGTTAGTATCTATTTAATATTTAGCAAGTAGTATTGTGTGTAGAATTATATAATTGCTTAACATAAATGTTTATTTCACGTGTTAACCGATGTGCCTAATAAAATATCAACTGAAAAACAACTATGAGAACACCAAAAAAACTTTCTGGAAATTAACGATGCATGCACTATCTCTGCATTCGCTCGCGCGCGATCAGTGAAATAGACGGCGGCCAAAATATTGATTTGGTGTACGCATAATCATCAACTCTAATTGCTTAAACCGCTCTATCTAATCTACACGCTAAATAATAGAACACCTTCAATTAAAACAAGTGAAAATCAGATAAAACTCACCAACTTGTGAACAGGCAAGCGTAGATACTTACAGATAGAATCCGTCTCCACTGTCTATCTAACAAAGTAGTTGCGAGCATACTTGCGGCAAAAACTTGAGTGTCTCCATAATAATTTTGTTGAAAATTGAGCTTCCATGTCTGGAACCATCAATTCAAATATAATAGTAACGAATGACAGCCTAGCCATAATGCCACTCGCTTGTTGAAGAATATTGAGTTATTGAGTGATGATAATAAGCTTTTCTCATTGGTTTTGAGTAGTGAACATTTCAGAAAGCTTGTTCGAAGTTGGACCATAGGTTTTTCATTAGCAGTTGGTAGGACTTCGTCTATGTCCGCCTTTTCTGCCGAGTGATGTTTAGGGTAGCCATCGCTTCTTCTTTATTTTCTGCGAAATATATTTACAACTTTAGTGAACGACGTCCTAGAAATACTTCGTAACTTTGTCTTTTTTTTTCGGAACAGTAAACTTACAGATCGTCGATCATGCAGTTAAGTACGCCTTGGCGCGGTCAGTCGATGGTTATGAGTGACCATTTTAATTGCACACTGAGAGTTTGCTATGCATCGGGAAGAGCGTTTTTGCTGGATTCTTGGCTTGTAATGTTGAACTGTTCTGGCAGTATTACTGGTGCATAGTGTTAAGTCCAGAACTCTAACATGCCACTATTTTTCAATTAGGTATTTATATTTTTTAATGAAGTATTTTTATATTAAATTTATTATACAATTTTAACAATTTTTAATCACAGTTTTCATAAGTTAATACTTTAATCACAATCACAAATATTGGTTTTTGTGGACAGCCTAGGACACCATGGCCTGTCGTGCTGCAGAAGTGCTGGCCGGATTTCACGGCACGCCAGCATAAACGACATTATCCGTCGAGCACTTTCCACCGCCGGTGTACCAGCCGTTTTAGAGCCTAATGGACTGGTACGTGACGACGGGAAGCGACCGGACGGTATGACGTTGTTGCCTTGGAAGTTGGGTAGGCCCTTGGTGTGGGATGCAACGTGCGTCGACACCCTGGCGCCATCACATCTTCCCAGTACGGTAAGCTGTGCAGGTGCGGCTGCTGCTTCTGCAGAGACCTCCAAACGGCGCAAATATAGTAACCTTATTGGGAACTATACTTTTGAGCCGTTTGGGGTCGAAACTCTCGGACCATGGGGTCCTAGTTCACGACTCTTGTTCAAAGAGATTTCTAAGCGACTGATCGACGCTTCACGTGACCAGAGGGCTGGCTTGTTCTTTGGTCAAAGAATAAGCATTGCCATACAACGTGGCAATGCAGCCAGTCTTCTGGGCACGTTACCGGATGACAGCGATGCGGAGGAATACTTTGACGCGTAATGTACATATTTGTAATATATTGTTTATTTTTTGTTAGTTATCTATTTATATTTAGCAAGTAGTATTAATTTATAAATTGTAAATATGTTATTTCACGTGTTAAACGATGGCTAATAAATCAATGAAAAACCTGAGAACAAAAAAATTCTGAAAGTTAATCATGATGATTATTCTGCATTGTCAGCGGCGATCACGTGAAATAGACGGCGCCAAAATATTATTTGTGTAGCATAATCATCAAATCTAATTGCTTAAACCGCTCTATCTAATCTTACAGCTAAAAATAGACACCTTAATAAAACAAGTGAAAATCAAGATAAACTCACCAAACTTAGTGAACAGGCAGCCGTAGATACTAACAATAGAATCCGTCTTCCACTTCTATCTACAAGTATTGGAGCAATACTTGCGGCAAAAACTTGAGTTACTCCAATAATAATTGTTGAAATATGAGCTTCCATGTTGGAACCAGTCAATTCAAATATAATAGTAACGAATGACAGCATAGCCATAATGCCACTCGCTTGTTGAAGAATATTGAGTATTATGATGATGAATAAAGCTTTTCTATTGGTTTTGAGTGTGAACATTTCAGAAAGCTGTTCGAAGTTGGACATAGGTTTTTCATTAGCAGTGGCTAGGACTTCGTCTATGTCGCCTTTTCTGCCGAGTGATGTTAGGGTAGCCATCGCTTCTTCTTTATTTCCTGGAAATATAGTACAACTTTAGTGAACGACGTCTAGAAATACTTCTAACTTTGTTTTTTTTTGGACAGTAAACTATACAGATCGTCGATCATGCAGTTAAGTAACGCTTGGCGCGGTCAGTCGATGGATGAGTGACCATTTTAATTGCCATGAAGAGTTCTGCTATGCATCGGAAGAGACGTTTTTGTGGATTCTGGCTGTAATTTGAACGTCTGGCAGTAGTTACTGGTAGTAGTAAGCCAGAAACTCTAACAGCCACTATTTCCAAGAGGTAGGTATATGTTTGCGAAGATTGGATAGACCGTAGCTCCATGTGAACCAGTGTTACTCAGTTGCATCAGGTTAGACTGGAAGCTAACTCCAACTATGTGTGTTAATAATTGGAAAAAAGGTTAGGCAGATAGAACTTTGGAATTTCACCCAGTTTGTCTGAGATATTTGAAAAACGCTTGATCTAAGTATTCTTATTAAAAATAAGTCTTACCAGCCATAACTTGATAGGCAGCGGTTTCAGGTACAACAAAGTATATTCCCGCCATATAGAGGGCGCTTAATATTGCTGCTATCCAATTGGTCCATGAATACGAGACAAATGGACCTATGGAGTATACAATCAGTGTGCCAAATGTGCTGGACAACCCAGTTAGGGTTAGCAAGGTACCTCGGATTTTCGTTGACCTGAAATTGTAGAAATAATAATTATAATAATGGGGTCCTAGCCGATTGTCGACCACAGCGGCTGTTCTCATATAAGGAGATCAGCCAGCTGCGCAGGACATATTATAGTGCACAAGTATTTGCGCTGTCACAGGTGCACTCCCTATTCCCTTACTCTCATAACCCGATGGGACGGAAAGTCCGACACGACCGGAGAGAGACCAGGTGCAGGACCGACATTAACGTGCTCTCCGATGCATGGGTGTATCAATCACCAACTTCCAACTCCGGGCTGCTTTGTGAAAGTTTCTAAAACCCACAAAGCGATTCCTGGAATCGAACCCGAGACCTCGTGTACAGCAGTCGGCTATGCGACTACTAGACCAACGAGGCAGTAGTAGAAATAATAAGACCTGCATTGTCATAATGGATAATTTTCGAACCATATTAAACTAATAAGACTGGATTAAAGATCGAGGGAGTTGGTCTTTTGCGGATTTGGGATCAAGACATTCAGGCAAGTTTTTACCAGGGAACTTCTTCCCATAATTGGATAGAATATAGCCAATCTCTGAACTCCTGAACTGAGAAGTTTCAGCGACTTTACAGAAAAACTTCTAGTTTTGGTTTTGTTAATAGGGTTTTCAGCGACGCTTATCACTTTAAGACCATAAAAGAGGCTTTACAAGTTTGAAAGGAATTACGAAATACTTACGCCAACTCTCCAAGGTAGACCAGATTGGTTACAAATAAGATTCCACAACCAAGCCCGGCAACTATTCTGCCAATGTAGATCATAGATATGTGGACTGAAAATCCAAATATTAAGAAGCACAGCAAGAACACGACTCCACCGAGGAACAGGCAAGGCTTCCTGCCTACTGCGTTACTCAGATATCCTGCGAGATAGGAACCTGCAATATGGAAACTTAGATGTTTTAAGGGTTCCATGCCCAAAGAGTAAAACGGGTCTCGATTGTTGAGACTTTGCTGTCCGTCTGTCAGAAGGCTGTATTTCAGTAAATGTGATAGTTGATAGGACAGTTAAAATGGTGTATTTCTGCTGCTGTTATAAGAAAAACAACTGAAATTTAGTGTAAAATAAATAGGTATTTTAGGGGTCTCCAATTCGGAAAACGTGGTTTTTCGCTGTTCTAGTAGAACCGAGATTTTCTGAAAGCTACATGCACCTGTTTTCGGAAGATTTTTTGGGGTTTAAGCCTTATATTTGCATAAGAAGGATTTGCTGATGAGACTGTAAAGTCTTCCAACAGGGTCTTTTGCAAAAATCTAACTGCTTTACCTGGTTTTCCCACATCCTGTAGAAACTATTAGATTACCCAGGTAATTAGCTTGAGGAAGTCTGACAGGCATTCACCACTCTAAACACAGGTACTCAGCTGTGTCTGGTGAGACTGGGAGACGACCTCAACATAGTTGGGAAAAGGCTAGGCAGATGATGATTTGTAAAAATACCTGTGAGATTTCCAACAAAAGTGATGGACACAATCCATGAGGCTTGTTCATCAGTGATGATGTGGTCCAATGGCGTCTCTTCAAGGTTCTGGAGTTTGGATAAGATTGGTGCTGTCCAACCCGTGGATAGACCAAAGATAAACTGCCCTAAGCATACTGTAATAAGATATGTTTTTATTTGAATGAAGGTATTCTTTGCGTGTTTTGGAGGTACTGAACTGAAAGATTTTTCACAACATTTTTTTAACAAATGTCTTTTATCTGCCAATGTTTTTTTAGCATTTAGGTAATTTTTATATTATTTTGCACACAGTTTTGAGCATTGTCGTGAAAAATTACAAAAAAACCATGACGGAGTTTTTTTTTTGTTATTTTGATTTATTATTTCTTTACTATTTCTTTACGTAATTTTTGGTTGAGAAAATATATTTTTCGGAATACTTATATATTAGGCCCTACGTATAAAAAAATAAGTAACTAGGTACTCACCACACGCAGCAATAGCATATTGTCTTCCTAGGTCGCAATTCATTTTGGACATATTTATTTAAATTATAATAACTATAGTATTTTTTTTTTAAAATTTTATTATTTTGAAAATAAAAAAAAGTAATTGTCAGTCTTTCAGCTAATACTGCTTTTACCTAATTAGTTAATAAAAACATTTCATGATTCTTATATTTATTTTGAATCAACCGAATGTAATTACAGATTTAGATTTAGGGTTCCGTAACTTATAATATCGAAGTGTCGATAGAATCGAAGTCTATAGCGGTTTTGCAAAATCGAAATAATCCGTATTAACTTTAAAGTTTTTCTGCATATTTTTATGGTAAAAAGAAAAGTAGGTAACTCTGTCTGTCTGTCTCGTTTTCTATCCAAAAGTACTAAACTGATTTCAATGAATTAGTGGTTGCGAAGTAGTTCCCTCGGGACACAGAACAGTGGGGAGCAGCTTTTGTTCAGAATTAATTAACAGAATTGAGGATGAAGCCTTGTATAATTAAGAATTTTTAGTTTTTAGGGTTCCGTACCCAAAGGGTAAAAAGGAACCCTATTACTAAGACTTCGTTGTTTGTCTGTCTGTCGGTCTGTCTGTCTGTCTCCAGGTTGTATCTCATTAACCGTGATAGCTAGAATGCTGAAATTTTCACAAATGATGTATATTTGTTGCCGCTATAACAACAAATACAAAAAAAAATAAAAAATAAATTATTAAGGCTGTTGATTTATATTAATTAATTGCAAAATTGTATACTAGTAGCGCCATCTATTAGAAATAATGTGCAACTTAAGTAACTCACACTTGACCATTCCTATTGTACTTTTTTCATAGATAACGTACGGAACCCTTCGTGCGCGAGTCCAACTCGCACTTGGCCGGTTTTTATAGATATTTTTTGCATTGAGAATTAATTGATTAGGTAAGGTTTATAAATAACTGACAAACATTTAAAATGAAATTAATCATTTCTTTAAAAACTCAGTACCTTAAATGTACGGAATCACTTAAGTTGGTGTCTGTGATTGATAACGTTGATAAAAGAATATGTAGTAGGATACCTAATCGATAAATAATAATATAAGTAATTAACAGATAATATTACGTAAAAGATTTCGATTCTGATATGTCTCGTGTAGGTCTGTGAATGTCTTTATTTATTACCAGCTTCCGCCAACGGATTCACCCGCTTCCCGTGGGAACTACTCCGCGCACCCGGATAAAAAGTACCCTATAGCCTTGCTCGATAAATTAAAAAAAAATCTGTGTCTATCCAGCCCAACATTGATTTTTTTTTCAAATCGGACCAATTCTTCCTGAGATTAGCGCGTTCAACTAAACAAACAAACAAACTTCAGCTTTATAATATTAGTATAGATAATTAAAGTACTGAAGGTCTGCTTCTGAACTGATAACTGGAGAATAAACACTATGTTAAGTTACCTAGTAGTAAGTTGTATCTGTATGACCATGCATGTGAGAGCACGTTAATATCGGTCCTGCGCCTGATCTCTCACCGGTCGTGTCGGATTGCCGTCCCATCGGGTTATGAGAGTGAGGGAATAGAATTCGCGAAACCAAAATAAGGGGTTAAAAATAGAATTGTATTCATAGATTTTATCATTAATAACATTATGCTATAATTTAGATAAAAATATTGACGTTTTTTTAAAGTTACCTAAATGTTACACAACATTTGTGAAATATTTTTAGCAATTAAGGTCCCTTTTTATTAATTATTAAAAAATCTTGCTGTCCTTTTGTAAACAAGTTTTAAATTACATAATAATCTGCGAAAAGAGGGTCAATAATACATTATTGACACTCTTTTCAAAGAAAGTAATATTTAGAAGTAATTTATTTTTACATTAAGTACAAAGTTTTCAGACAAAATTTTCGGTGTGATTTTGCATTTATTCGTAGACACACACCATCTCAATTGAGAGATATGATAAAGGTAACATAATCATATTGATATAGTTATTTGGAATGTCTTTGATACTTATAGATAAATCCCGCGGTTTTGCCAGCATATTATTGTAAAAGCGCTTATTAAAAATGTTTCAGAAATGTCTAATATCTACCTTGCCAACCTATACTAATTTTATTTCACTGTTGCGAAAATAAATTATCCCCGAGTGACATGGTGATGATGGCGTCCTAGCCGATTGTCGGCCACGGCGGCTATTCTCATATAAGGAGATCAGCCTGCTGCGCAGGACATATTTAGTGCACAAGCATTTGCGCAGACACAGGTGCACTCCCTATTCCCTCACTCTCATAACCCGATGGGACGGCAATCCGACACGACTGGAGAGAGGCTAGGCGCAGGCAGGACCGACATTAACGTACTCTCCGATGCACGAGTGAATCAATCATCAACTTCCAACTCCGGGCTGCTTTGTGAAAGTTTCTAAAACCCACAAAGCGATTTCGGCCCGAGTAACATAGGCTGTATTTTGTCCGGGTACAGGCATTAGTTCCCACGGGACGCGGGTGTAACTTGTTGTGTAACCGCGGGAAAACATCATCATCTGCCTAGCCTTTTCCCAACTATGTTGGGGTTGGCTTCCAGTCTAACCGGAAGAGTAGCATATATGTTATTATGATACATAAGCTATTTTACTACCAAGTTTCATTAAAATCCGTCCAGTAGTTTTTGCGTGAAAGAGTAACAAACACACAGACATCCATCCTCACAAACTCTCGCATTTATAATATTAGTAGTATTACAAAACTTGGTGTGCTTATTTTCTCATGATTATGAAACAATTTCTAATCACCATGTAGGTACTAAAATAAATCGGTCTATCATTACGTCTAGATCTACCGAATGTATTGTCATTCAGTGTATTGACGTTTACATCAATACATGACAAATATTTTTTCTAAATTTAGATAAAAAAATACTAAGTCATTTGCCACAGCTATTTATTGCGATTAATCCATAGATATATCAGTACAAAAAATATCTGATATTTAAAAAATATTTAGTCATTCTTCGCTGATATAAGCACGTGGCTAAGTTAAGGCCGCGGTGGATGGGTGACCATCTTATCATGACTACTTCTTCCGCATTTCGGAAGACACGTTACATTGATGGTTCCAGGCTATCATTTGAACATCTTTGGCAGTCGTTACGTGTAGTCAGAAGCCATTAATGACCGTTCCCAAAAACTTTGCTTACTAAAGATAGAATTTTGGCGCAAGTACCATACAAGTTACGTAAAATTCTAGTAAGCAAAACAAAAGATAGATAAAATATTGGAAATGGCTGTAAGTCTAACAACCAGTCTTACAAAGGGGTATCGGGTTGCTGGTGTAACTGGGTTGTGGAGGTGAGATAAGTAGTCGTTCCATGTAATACAGTGATCCTCAGTTGCACCCTGTTCGACTGGAACGACCTCTAAGTAATAGGGAAAAGGCTAGGCAGATGATGTCGCTGTCGATGTGGTGGGCCGATAATTGTGTCGACAGTGCTCTCCGATGTAATGATGTAACAAGCACCAACCACGATCCCGAGCTGCCTTGTGAAAATCTCTTAAACCCACAGTGATTTCGACCTCGAAAAATATATCTAGTTAAAATACAAACATGTTAAACCAAATATCCTATTATAATCACCCTAGGATTAGTGTTGTTCTAACATTATAAATGTGAAAGTTTGTGAGTATGTAGTAAATAGCCATCTAGTTAACAAGAACTAAGTATATTGTATTCGCACATGGGAATTAGATCCTCGTGACGTGGTTAAAACCGAGAAATAATTGCAAAATAAAGGCGTGCCAAAATTATTTTTGTTATTTATTATATTCCCCATACATTAATAACGTAAATCTTAAATCTATACTATATTTTTATAAAAATCACGTCTAAATTCCGATCCTACGACTTAGGATTGTTATAAACATTTTTCCCCAATTCCTCTTGGATCTGAATGAAAGTCTTCCCCTTAGTCTCAGGAATGAAGAACATGATGAAAAGTGCATTAATGATGCAGCTGCAGCTGAAGATCCAGTATGTGTTGGCAGCTCCAATGGCATTGGTGATAGAAACGAAGTACTTTGTGCTCAGGAATACGAAGAGTGTAGTGACTCCAATGCTCGCTGTTGAGCCAATCGCTCGAGCAGGGCCGTCAAATAATTCAGCTATTAAAGTCCACAATATTGATCCCGTTCCTGCAAGAAATAATAGATGAGAAATCAAATATTTAATGGGTATAGGAGGAGATCACAGTACTGTTGATTAGATGATTTATCTAAGGCTGAGGCTAAACGGGCGTAATTTTGTGAGTAATAAGTCACAGAATTTTGGTTGTAGGAATTCTGCCTTCCAGAAATTCTGTTGGATTGCCAGATGAGCGCATTTTATTCAGTCACTATCCAACTTCTATAGCAGATGTCTGTGCCGTTGAAAATTTTGTGGATTTACGAAGCATATTTAGACGACAAAGAAGAAAATAATGGCAGAAAAAGATGCTGGGTAAATGCACTTAAAAGTGAAAGACTGATGCTTGGACAGTTCCAACCGAATTGAATCGCCCCGCGTACTCAATTCGGTCAGAATAATGCGTGTGCGTCAGCAGACAACTCATTTTGCATTGGCGTGTGAATCAAATAGGATTTTTTTGTATAAAACCGAATGTAGCAAATTTTACGACTCATAAAATTACGCTCGTTTGGCTTCACCCTAAAGATTAGCGTAGTTGGTTAGAAAGAAGACAGAAATGCATACATTATAAGGTCGTTCAAGTATTCCGTCTGTTAATTTGCTTACTAGAGATAGAACAACATACAGACATTGCGAACGGCTAAATAAAATAGAAAAAAATTGAAAGCTTAGATAGGTTATAGAAATCCGCAATTAAAGTAAATGAATGAAAAATACAAAATAATAGATAATAGGTATTTCAAAGATTTACCACAACATATGTACCTGCATTAAAACAGAAGACAACTAGCATCATGGAGAGCAGAGGCAAGAAGTTCAAGAATCCAGTTATTGGAACCTCCTCCTGTTTCAATTGGAAGAATGTCCCCAATCCAATCTGTAAAACAGAAGTTTAAAAGCGACGGTGTTAATATTTCCGATCAAGAAGGAGTCGTATTTACTTCCGATCGATCAATTAAAGTCACGTTTGATGTGAGTGACCCCCCAAAATAGTAATTTACTCTAGTTTTCAGTATTTGTATATTATAGCAGTACTTTGGTAAAAATAATACATCATTTGTAAAACTTTCAACTGTCTAGCTATCATGGTTCTTGGACGGACAGGTGGATGGACAGAAAGACGGAAGGATGGAAGGACGCAAGGACGAAAGGACGGACGGACGGAAGGACGGACGGTTGGACGGTTGGACGGACGGACAAGGTCTTAGTAATCAGGATTAGGTTTTACCCTTTGGGTAAGGAACCCTAAAAATCGCTACTATAAAAGATAAGTAGTATACTTTCATCAAAAGATTTGTTTATACAGACAGTGACTCATGACGAAGTAATGTACTTATATAATCAATTTTATTACACAATATTATGAAACTACTTAAATCTTTTCGTTTTTTTTTTGCGACAGACTCATAAACACGCGGTTTCCACGCGGATGCCACTAGTAGGTAGTTATTTTGTATTTTAAAGATATGATACCTAGATAGAACTACCTGCCCGTATAATTTCTGGCAGCTTCTATAAAAAGTAGAAGATTTCACCAAAAGATTGGTTATTACAGATTCTGATGGCTAGTGCGTATAAGAAACATTTATTCTTACCATACCGAGAGCCATTCCAAACAATGAAGTGAGCAATACAGGCTTCCTCCCAAACCGGTCAACTACCACAATAGTGCAAGAACTAGCAACCAGCTGAATGCATCCATTGATAACTGAAGCCACATCATCCCTCACAGATGTATGCGTTGATTCCAATATAGTCTGCATATAAAATATGACAGCATTATACCCGATAATTTCGTGAAAAATGCCCAAAAGTATCACTTTGCCCAAAGTCTTCAATGTCGTCTTGTCCTTGAAAATCTCTCTCTTTGATAATTTTGTCTCGCTTAAGGAAAACAGTTTGAGTTCCTCGTTGGCTAATTCTTCTGACCCTCGAAGGAACTTTAGTACTTCTAGAGATTCTGCTTTCTTTCCTGAAATAAGAAAGAAAAAAAAACCGCTCCACTTAACTGGTTTGCTTAAAATCACCATAACTGCATAGACAATTCATTTAGTTCCATGTTTTTGCCTCATTACAATGCATACATTTATTAATCAAGAGAAATAAATCACGTCACATTAGTGATAATAATTTGAGATACAGAAGATTATAAAATTGAACTACACACGGCACATCTTGCATATTGGCAACTACTCAACCAACTACCACGAAGTTATTTCCGTAAATCGTACCTTTAGAATACAAGAAGTAGGGGCTCTCAGGTAGGAACGACAAAGGCAAGCTGATAGTCACAATAATACAGGCGTAGACTACATGGAAGTTGTAGTAAGACATGAAGGGCCCGATGCTAAGGACTATCAGCATGCCCACCGCTGACGCCACTTGGGAGATCGAGCCAAGAGCTCCTCTGCACTCTTTCTGAAATCAATATGTAGCTGATTATTTTTAGGCAATATACTGCTGGTATAAATAAGTGGTATATAGATATTAAATGCCTTGCTGATATCAAATGCCTTGCTCGTAAATGGGCAGCAGTTTCTCCGAAGTTAAAAATATTCCACACTGCGCTTACCAACACGCATGCCCAGCGCGGTGATTACAGGTAAATCCCCCTAGCTTGGGGGAGGCCTTTGTACCACTAAATAGGTGAAACATTATTTATACCGATAGTATGTTTCTAATATTGTATTGAAAATAAATATCCCAAAAAATCCAAGGAATTATCACACCAAAAAAAAATACCTCTACCCTCTAAAATAAACTAAACTCACACTAGCAATTTCTGAAGAATAAGCAGGAACAACGCCAAGTATGAACACATTGGAGAAACCATCCATGATCTTGCCCAGGAATAGCATCCAGACTTCTGTGGCGAAGAGCAGGGTGAAACACATCACTAGTCGAGGTATGCAGCCGAGGACGATGCACGTTTTACGTCCTAACCAGTCCATGAGAACCCCTATTGTGAAGTACACTGAAAATTTAAAATAGTTTTATCTTAAATTTGATCAGTAAGTAGCCAATTGCCATTGCTTTGGTGTTCTAGAAGTATTGAGTTTGAAACTTATCAAATGGAAATCAAAAACCTAGTAAACTACTGACTAAATTCATCCATGTTCCATNGAGTACACTGAAAATTTAAAATAGTTTTATCTTAAATTTGATCAGTAAGTAGCCAATTGCCATTGCTTTGGTGTTCTAGAAGTATTGAGTTTGAAACTTATCAAATGGAAATCAAAAACCTAGTAAACTACTGACTAAATTCATCCATGTTCCATCTAGCACCATTTGAATTCTACTCTTTCAATTAGTACAGCCCTTAAAATCGTCTCCAGTTAAACTTTGACCAGGGACCTAGTCGCTCAAATTAGGGTGACCTAGTCGCTCAAATGAGCAGTATGTTGTCTCCAATATAGGAGTCCTAGGCAGCCAAGTAAATTGCTTGGTACTTTGAGGAAAACAGTAATTTTACAGGAATGACAGAACAAATAAAACAAATTAGTAGAATAAACAAAACTTACGTAAAAGAGAAATGAAAAATCCTATGGAGACAATCCAGGACCCTTCTTCATCAGTAATAGGTCGTGAAAGAACCGTTTGCGTTTCATTCTTCAGCTTTAACATCATCGGGGAAGACCATGTCACGCTGAAGCCCATACATATGAAGGTTAGATTTGCTGGAATAAAAACGCCTCAATAACAAA
>NWSH02000081.1:2905755-2924291 GCA_002382865.2 Heliothis virescens | reverse complement strand
ATGTTCAGAAAAAATAAGCGGTGAGGATTTAAGATTTCAAGTTACTAATATGTGGTAAAAATTATAAAGAGGGAAAACTTTGTTTGTTTGTTTGGTTGTAATGAATAGGCTCAAAAACTACTGGACCGATTTAAAAAATTCTTTCACCATTCGCTACATTATCACGAGTGACATAGGCTATATTTTATCCGGGTACGGGCAGTAATTCCCACGGGATGCGAGTGAAACCGCGGGAAAACGGCTAGTCTCCAATAAAACAAGGAAGTCGATTTTAAACATTGTTCGTAATGTTATTTTGCTCCTTTAAATACGTATTCGAATTTTGCAGAGAACCTGGCCCTCATTTAAGTAGATCTTCATTTTTTGCGGCAAAGCCCACAGTCAAGCTTTTTTTTTTTATTGAACTTGGCTATCCTTTTCTACATTTATGTTTTTGATTTAAATTGTAAGAAGTTTCGGAGTTAAACAAGGACATCAGAAATTACTTTGTGGGATATTATAACCGCCAATCATAAGATCACGCCTCATATTGAATGTTAACTTAGGTAAAANAGTCAAGCTTTTTTTTTTTATTGAACTTGGCTATCCTTTTCTACATTTATGTTTTTGATTTAAATTGTAAGAAGTTTCGGAGTTAAACAAGGACATCAGAAATTACTTTGTGGGATATTATAACCGCCAATCATAAGATCACGCCTCATATTGAATATTAACTTAGGTAAAACATGAAAAAACCATTTTATATTTGAATTTCCCGCTTCTAGTGGTCGCATTCACCTTAACACGAAGTAATTTATTTTGCTAAGAATCAATACCGTAGGTAATTACATAAATAACTTTCCAATGAACTCTTAAAAATACCAATTTTAGAATTCCGTAGCCGAATGGCAAAAAAACTAAACCTTTTAAAATCCTCATGTCTGTCTGTCCGTCTGTTTTATAATATGTAAGTAGTGATATGAGGTTATATTAAAGATAATGAATAGGTACAGATACATTAACTACGTCAGTCAGTCAATTTTCTTCAATAATCAATAAAAATAACTTACTCATTTTATTGTTGATTTTGGTCGAGAATCATTAGCATAACTACATCCTTGAATTTGACCAGGATGCAAAACAACAACTTGTATAACATGGTGTAAATTCCCCAGCTAAATTCAAAACCGGACCTTCAGTACTAACTACGATAAACGAATACATTCACAGACGTACACCAGACATATCAGTATCGAGATCAATTACATAATATTGTGTATTATATTAGTATTTACCGATTATCCTACACTTGTATCACCGCTATCAGTCACAGATACCTACTTAATTTAGGTGATTCCGTACACATTTGAGATACGAAGTTTGTACAGACAATATTAATTTAATTTTAAACGTGTGTCCGTTATTTTTCTACCATAAAACCCTTTAGTGTAAAAATGAAAACCTTATCTAGAAATCATCAAACTCTGACCTGGTAACAATGGCATCCAATTGCAAGCATTCAAAGAAAGAATTTTGGTCCAGGCGTCTTCGAGAAATCGAGTAACAAAGACAAAGAAAATCGGTCGACTAGAGAACCTCCTCCTTTTTTTAGGTCGGTTAAAAATAAAGTAAGGATATGCAGAAAAACTTCAAATTAAGTGTATTATATTAAGTATACGGAAACTGGACACTTCGATTTTATAAATTACGGAACCCTAAATCTAAATCTGTAATTACATTGAGTCGATTCAAAATTAATATAAGATTCATGAAACGTCTTTATTAACTTTAATTAGATTAAGGCAGTGAAAGACAGGCATTTTTTTTTATTTGCAAAAAGAATAATTATTAAAATAACTTTAATTATTTAAGTAATTTATCCAGTGTTCGATGCTATTATTTAAATAAATAGGTCTAAAATGAATTGTGAACTAAGAAGACAATATGTTATTGCTACGTGGAGTGAGTACTTACTTATTTTTTATTTATTTATACCTTGCGGTAAATATATACATACGTACTCCGAAAACTATATTTTCTTAGCTTCGTGTCAAACTATTCATATAAAATAGCCCAAATGATATAAAGTAAGTAATTCGTCAGGGTTTTTTTTTGTAATTTGTCACGACAATGTTTTAAACAGTGAGCAAAATTTATATAAAAAAATGTAATGCTAAAAAAAATTATGGCAAATAAAAGCCATATTATGTTAAAAAAAATGTGTGAAAATATTTCAGTTCGATAACAAGCAAATAATGTATCCTTTCAAACCAAAACATATCTTGTTACAGTATATTTAGGGCAGATAATACTTGGTATATCCGCGGGTTGGGCAGCGCCAATATTATCCAAACTTCAGAACCTTGAAGAGACGCCATTGGACCACATCATCACTGATGAACAAGCCTCATGGATTGTGTCCATGACCTTTGTTGGAAACCTTATAGGTATTTACAAATTATCATCTGCCTAGACTTTCTAGACTCAGTCTCACCTTATTCAGCTGATTTCCAGTGTTTTACATAGAGCGACTGCGTATTTGACATACGCAACCCAATCCTAGCAGCCCAACCTGGGCAATCTAGCAGTTTCCTAAGGAGGCGGTTGAAACTGCGGTCTAGCTAGTCTTTTGTAAAAAGAAACTGTTGGAAGACTGTTTTTTCAGTCTCATCAATAAATCTTTCTTCTTCAAACATAAGGCTAACAGCCTTTTGGGTTCTTTAAAAAAGAACCGAGAAAGTGCGACTCGGACTCGCGAATGAAAGATACAAAAAAATACGTTTGTTGCATGGGAGCCACCTAATTTTTTTATTTTCTTCGAGTTTTCAGTATTTTTTGTTATAGAAGTAATAAAAATACATATTCTGTGAAAATTTCAACTGTCCAACTATCGTTCATGATTTATGAGTCATAGCCTGCTGGTACACTGACAGCGAATTCTTAGTAATAAATCCGATTATCCTAAAACATCTGAATTTCTACCTTGCAGGTCCTTATATCTCAGGATATCTGGGTAACACGGTAGGCAGGAAGCCTTGCCTACTCCTCGGTGGAGTCATGTTACTGCTGTGCTTCGTGATATATGGTTTCGCAGTCCACATATCTATGATATACATCGGCAGAATAGTTGCTGGGCTTGGTTCCGGAATTCTATTTGTAACCAATCTGGTTTACATTGGAGAATTGGCGTGAGTACTTCATAATTTGTTTCCAACTAGTACCTATAGTTTTTTTGTGATCTTGAAATAAGCCCCCATCTATCGTCGTCTATTATGAAAACTAAAAGTTTCTTTGTAAAGTCTTAGAAACTCCTGTACTGATTTTAAATTATTTCACTGATAAGCTACACTATCACGGTTGACTTTGTTGAAACCGCGAAAATTGATCTAAAATCTGGAGATGTCAAACTCCATCAATATTTAATATGGTGCATATTACTATGACATGTAATTATATTTCTAAAATTTCAGGTCTACTAAAATCCGAGGGACCTTGTTGACTCTAACTGGGTTGTCCAATACATTTGGCACACTGATTGTATATTCCATAGGTCCATTTGTCTCGTACTCATGGGTCAATTGGATAGTTGCAATTATATGCGTCCCATACATTGCGGGAATATTTTTTGTTGTACCTGAAACCGCAGCATATCAAGTTATGTCTGGTAAGCTTATTAGGTTTCCGTACCCACAGGGTAAAACAGGACCCTATTACTAAAACTTCGTTGTCTGTCTGTCTCCACGCTGTATCTCACTAACCATGATAGCTAGAAAGCTGAAATTTTCACAAATGATGTATTTCTGTTGCCGCTATAACAACAAATACCAAAAATGAAAAAAAAATTAAGGGGGATGGGGTACGGAACCCTTCATGCGCGAGTCCACTCGCACTTGGCCGGTTTTTTTTAATAGTATCTAGATTAAGCGGTTTTTAGATATCTTAGAAAAGTAAAGTCAAATTCCAAAGTCATCATCATCTGCGTAGCCTTTTTTCCAACTATGTTGGGGTCGGCCTCCGGTCTAATAGGGTGCAGCTGAGAACAGTGTTTTACATGGAGCGACTGTCTGTCTGATCTACTGAAAGCAGTTGCCTGGCAACCTTATACTTATGGTTGCCAGGCAACTGCTTTCGTGTGCCTTGTCGTAACGATTGCCAGATGTTGAAATAACAGCAACAGCAGAAATACCAAAGTTTAACGTGTTTTCCAAAACACGAAAGAACTCTTCATGACGAGATGGTGACCCATCTACTGACCGACCACGCCAAGCGTTCCTTAACATTATGATCGATTGATCTGTGCCCAAATTCCAAATATGCATAATATTTGATAGACAGATTGTCGATTTTCAACACTATGGTTAAAAACAAGTTTTTATTTCAGTCTTACCGACACGACATGAATGAAAATACTCAACAATTATCTACATATTAAAGATTTTTTTTAATAATCCACTATTACCAATATTTTATACATTGTTCAATAAGTTAAACTTTATTTACAGGAAATAAAGAAGAGGCGACGGCTATCCTAACTTCAATAGGCAGAAAAGGTGACATAGACGAAGTCCTAGCTACTGCTAATGAAAAACCTATGTCCAATTTCGAACAGCTTTCTGAAATGTTCACACTCAAAACCAATAGAAAAGCTTTATTCATCATCATAGTACTGAATATTCTTCAACAAGCGAGTGGTGTTATGGCTATCCTGTCATTCGTTACTATTATATTTGAATTGACTGGTTCCAATATCGAAGCTCATATTTCAACAATTATTATTGGAGTGACTCAAGTTTTTGCCGCAAGTATTGCTCCATTACTTGTAGATAGAAGTGGAAGACGGATTCTATTGTTAGTATCTACGGCTGCCTGTTCACTAAGTTTGGTGAGTTTATCTTGATTTTCACTTGTTTTATTGAGGTGTCTATTTTTAGCTGTAAGATTAGATAAAGTGCAATTAGATTTGATGATTGTGCTACACGAATAACATTGCACTGTCCATTTCACGTGATCACCGCTGATTAGACAGAACAGTCATTAGGTATGATGTAACTTTTAGAATATTGTTATCCTAATAAATATCAGCACCCGTGTCTGTCCATGTTGATCCAAGTTTAGAAGTATCTATACTAACTCGATAAAGGTGAAGAGTTTGTTTGATTGAACGAATCTCAAGGACTTTTGGAACAATTTGAAAAAAAAAAACAATATTTAATAAGATCAAGGGTATAGGCTAATTTTTATCCGGGCGCACGGAGACCTTCTACATGTGTGTATTTTATATTTTTATGGTGTTCTATTTCAGGTTGCTCTAGGAACATACTTCTATTTGTACAATACAGACCATCCAGCAGTAGACAGCATACAATGGCTGTCACTAGTTTCACTGATGCTTTACTTCATTGCCTACTTCAGTGGTGAGTATTAATCAGTTTCATTAACTTGAGAGCTCTATTCGGTACTTAGGTACAGACGACAGCAGGACAACGTATCAGAATCTGTCAAATTCTATCAATCGAACATTAACCTTCCACTATTAAGATAAGGCTGGAAATCTATTGCAGAAATTTGACAGATTGTGTTACTTGGTGTGCTGTCGTCTCTACATGATAGTACTATTAATACAAACGCGACATTCCACCGGTGTCCGGCACTGTGACGCACACAAATCGGCTTCTGCTATACTCGTTCTTCTTCTTCTTCTTATCGAGTGAGCTGCAGGTTTAATCACCTAACAAGCCCTAGTGTCAGAGTTTTCTCAAATCCGCCTGACGGCCTCTGACGTGGAATTACTACGACTGCTGCTGAGTAGGTAACAATCGAGGACGACGGCTTTACGTGCCCTCCCAGGCACGGGGGTGTAACACCGCCAACTTCCAAACTCCAGGCTGCTTTTTGTGAAAGCTTCTAAAACCCACAAAGCGATTTCGGCCTGGCCCGGGAATCGAACCCGAGACCCGTGGCACGGCAGTCACGCTATGCGAGTATGCGACCACTAGACCAACGAGGCAGTTCGTTCTACTCAACTCGTTCTAGCAAAGACTAATATGTAGGTATATAGGCTTCTGCCGCATCTATTATGGCCATTTTCCTAAAGATTTCAGTCATATGACTGAAGCATGAGGTTTCATTCAATCTAGGTATTCGGACTATGAATGAGCAGGGCCAGGACTAATGTGATGCTCATAATGGTAACAGCCTTTCATTGTGCGTTTGATGATGGTCCTGGTCCCTGTAAACCAAGTTTAGCAAAAAAACTTAGTTATAATTTGCGGTTACTGAAAAAGTGCTATAACTCAAAAACTACTAACTGTATTTCGTTCAAACTAATTTTGGCTGATAGTTTTTATTAAGATCTATAATATATATATTTTTTTAGATTTTTTACTTTGGTAGTTTAGAAATTACACACATTTTTGCACTTTGAAAGTGTCTTACTCTGAAATGATTGACTTTGAGAAAAAATGGTTTTAGAAACCTCAACCTCATTTTTAAAGACCTATCTATGTATATGTTATGGACTAGGTGATTAATGCGGGCATTATTCATAATGTGCGAGCATTATGAATAATGTTTAGCTCTATCGGGCTGAGTAAATAATTACTATCTAAACTTCATTATTTATCACATTGCACGGTCATTTTTATATTGCTACATGACATTTGGGCAATTCGATAATAAAGCAAAATTTGACGCGGTGCGGGGAGGGAAGAACGCGTGACACGGTTTGACCAATCAGAGACCGCTATTCAGCATGCGGCTCGTGCGGCGGGCGCTATTGTTTGTGTTTAGTTTTGCATTGTAAGCGAATTGTCCAAAAAATATGTATCCTAAAATATTAGCTAAAAGTTAGGTTTTAATGACAGAAACGAATTGCTGTAAATTCGACTCCACGCAGTCTTGTCTGTCCTACCCCTAGAGTGTAATTCAAAATCGCGTAGGCGTGGAGGGGCGAGGCGGGCCGCGAGTTGAGGAGCAGGTGGTTGTAACACCTTCGTGCGACCTTTCGCCATGGTTGTTTTTTGGTTTCGTTTGTGCGGCTCGGGAGGTTGTTGGTGCTGTCTTCTGGTCACTCTTTGGTTTGGGCCGGCCAGCAAGCCGAAGCTGCGGTGGTGAGCGTTAAACCTATCTGCGACGATAAACTCGCGTGGGACCGCCGGAGCCCCGCAGCGCCGGAGCCGTGGCAGAAATCATGCCTGCTGCAAAAAACTGAATTTACCTCAATGACGTTCTAAGCTTTACAAAATCTGACTGCTTACTTAAATTGTTAAACATTTAGTTTATTTTAAGTAACAATAAAAATGAAAAATACTAATTAAATTTGTTTGTATTACTCTGCCCAAAGGGCGAAGTACAATATGTAGAATGCCCGGTCAATTTGATTATTTGATTGAACATTATTAAATTGCTCTCTCAGATTGGGCATTTTTCATAATGACCGGGCATTATGTATAAGGCACATTTTATTATTTGGACCACAACATATAGACACCCCACAAGTATAGGTTAGATGAAAAAAAAAAATTTTAGTTTCAGTTCCATGTATGGGGAGCCCCCCTCTAATATTGTTATTTTTTATTTTTGCATAAGAATCATAAAGCGGTTAATGTAATACATCTACTTACCGAGTTTGAATTGTGTAGTCTTAATAGTTTTGGAATAAAATGGCTGTGACATAAGGACGGACGGACAGACGGACAGACGGACAGACGGACAGACGGACAGACGGACAGACGGACAGACGGACAGACGGACAGACAGACAGACAGACAGACGGACAGATAGATAGACATGACGAATCTATAAGGGTTCCGTTTTTTGCCATTCGGCTACGGAACCCTAAAAACCACATTAATTTATAGCTTTGAACTAAAATATGTCTAAAAAGCTTCTTCTTTTGCAGGATTCGGCATCATCCCCAACACGTTTATCGGCGAGATGTTCACAGACAACTGCAGGAGCTTCGGTTCCACGTTCACAATCACCATAGGCTGGTTGTTTGGTTTCGTCATAGCCACCACATTTGGCTACAAACTAGCAGCTTGGGGTCCAGCAGTTGTCTTCTGGATTTACGCTGGAGCTTGCGCTTTTACATTCTTCTTTAGTGCTGTATTTGTGCCCGANAGACAGACAGACAGACGGACAGATAGATAGACATGACGAATCTATAAGGGTTCCGTTTTTTGCCATTCGGCTACGGAACCCTAAAAATTACATTAATTTATAGCTTTGAACTAAAATATGTCTAAAAAGCTTCTTCTTTTGCAGGATTCGGCATCATCCCCAACACGTTTATCGGCGAGATGTTCACAGACAACTGCAGGAGCTTCGGTTCCACGTTCACAATCACCATAGGCTGGTTGTTTGGTTTCGTCATAGCCACCACATTTGGCTACAAACTAGCAGCTTGGGGTCCAGCAGTTGTCTTCTGGATTTACGCTGGAGCTTGCGCTTTTACATTCTTCTTTAGTGCTGTATTTGTGCCCGAAACGAAAGGCAAGAGTTTCTTAGAAATTCAGAAGATGTTAGGTAGTAGTTGATGACTGTATTAAATTATTTTTTTATACATAATGGTTTTAATTTTGAAGTCATTTCTTTCGTAATAGCCACACCCATACCTAATCATTGACATCGTCGTGGGTAATGAAATGTAGTAATGGAAAAGTATTGGAGAAGCCAAAGTAAATAAAAATAACCCAACCGTGAAACCAAAATGGGACAGCATAGGCTAATAAAAATAAATGTTTTATTTTTATTTTTTTGGAATTATTTTTGTAGTATTTTTACTATGAATATTTCTATAATCTAAAATGATATATAATTTAAATAATAATTGTTTAAAGTAAAAAAAGTACAATTGGAACGAAACGCATACCGCAAATGTGTCAACGTCACCATTTTGACTTTGACAGTTTACAAATAAAATCAAAACCACTTTGTTTGTATTTATTACTGGATATTGGATAGAAATAAATCAAGAATATATTTAAATAGCAATGGACGACGATGACTATTGGAATACCAGTGAAACAAAGGCCAAAGCTTTTAGTTTTGATGATGACGTTGTAAGTAAAAACTTTTTGCAACAAGTTTTGCGATCCAGTTTCGAAACTCAGCGATTCTTGGGCCAAAACTTAAAAATCCGCCCTTTAAATGACCCACCGACCTAATTATTTATCACTAAATAACTATAATTATATTGACCAACGTTCAACAATTAATAATTTCAGCATAGTTCAATATCTAGATTGACCACTTACGAGATTGTGTCTATTTCAAAGTTTCAAAAGGTCTAAGCATACATAGAGACAGACAGACAGACTTTCTTTTATACCTACTTCGTGTAGGCATACCTATATATGTATCTATATGTCTTAAGACAAAATATCCAGATATTGTACCTAATGCTACTTTAGCTCTAAATTACTGCTGGTTAATATTTAAAAATTCCAGCTGTCTACCCAAGAAATCCTGGCTATTGGTCAGAAGTCATACCCAGGACAGAATGAAGAGAGCATCTTCAGCAATGTGAACATCAACACCGTCAAGTCTGCTGCCGTCCCCCTGAATAGTTTGGTCTCATCTAAAGTTTTAGATCTCAGTAAGTATAAAGTGTAAAAAAAAATTTCTCATGTAATTGTAATATGGATCTCAATAAAAGGTTGTGTTATAAACTGTTGAAACTAATGATTGCAAAAATAATTGAATATTTTTGTGGCTCTATAAAATTCATGTGACAAGGCAACAAATTCATTTGACAGCCTAAGGCTGAGATCATGATGATGTATTACATATTTCTGCTCTTCTTTCTTTTTTCTGTTTAAAAAAATAATCTAATATGTACAGAGCCCAAAATTAGACACTTATCAAAAATGCTGTATGAAATGAGATCAACTGAATTCACTAGACATAAGCACTATTAGATATTGTTCTTGTAACACATTAATATAAAATTTTAAATCATCTTTCATCCAGTTCTAAACTCGGTTGGTACAAAATTCTTTTACCACATTTCTTTTCCTTTCCAGTCCTCCTCGCACAGTCAGGCAAGGACCCATCAAAAGAAACCAAGCTAGAACCGGTGGAGACAGTCGCCATGACGCTCAAGAGGCTCACTCTTGGTCGAAGCTGTTCTCTTCACGTGCACCGCAGCATGAAGAGTAAGACGGAACTCCTGGATGGTGCACTGGCTATTGGAGATGGAAACGCTGTGCTTACTGTAAGGATTTCAATATATTTTTATGAGCTAGGCTGTAGTTATATTTGTTCACTAGCTTCCGCCAGCGGTTTCACCCGCTTTCCCGTGGGAACTGCTGCGCGCACCCGGATAAAAAGTAGCCTATAGCCTTCCTCGATACATGGGCTATCTAACACTGAAAGAATTTTTAAAATCGGACCAGTAGTTCCTGAGATTAGCGCGTTCAAACAAACAAACTCTTCAGCTGTATAATATTAGTATAGATTATCTTCTGCCAGTGGTATAACTCGCATAACCTAGGAACTTCTCCGTGCACTCAAATAAAAATTAATACATGGGCGTTTCTATAATAGCCTTTGTTGATAAATGAGCTATGTAACACTGAAAGATTTTGGATGCTCCAGTACTTCCTGAGATTAGTGCTTTCAAACAAACCAACTCTTGACTTTTGTGATATTGGTGTGGATTTGTTTTATAAAAGTTTCAATGAAGTTTCCTGCCAATGGTTCTCCAGAGATTTTTATATGTATTTACTAGCTTCAGCCAGCGGTTTCACCCGCGTCTCGTGGGAACTACTCAGCGCACCCGGATAAAAGTAAGCCTTCCTCGATAACTGAGCTATCTAACACGGAAAGAATTTTTCAAATCGGACCAGTAGTTCCTGAGATTAGCGCGTTCAAACAAACAAACAATTCAGCTTTATAATATTAGTATAGATAATGATGCAATACTTTATACAACAGGAGTTCCTTATTTTATTTTCAGGTGGTGCTATTTCTAATACAGACATTGAATAAGAAGTTAGTATATGAGTTGCTATCATCAAGACCAGTCGCCTTAAACCACTACATAGCCTTCCTACAAAATGAGGGGAAAATCACTGAACTCACTGATTTGCTCACGTAAGTAGGTACTTTTACATTGTTCAAATAAATAAAAAAAAACTTTTAATTTTATTATATTGGAATACAATGTAATAAAATTAATCGTTTTTAGGGTTCCATACCCAAAGGGTAAAACGGAACCCTATTACTAAGACTTCGTTGTCTGTCTGTCTGTCTGTCTGTCGATCGATCTGTCTGTCTGTCTCCAGACTGTATCTCATTAACCGTGATAGCTAGAACGCTGAAATTTTCACAGATGATGTATATCCGTTGCCGCTATAACAACAAATACTACAAATTTAAAAAAATATATTAAGGCTGTTGATTTATATATGTTAATTGCAAAATTGTATACTAGTAGCGCCATCTATTAGAAATAATATGCAACTTAAGTAACTCACACTTGACCATTCCTTTACTATACGTACTTTTTTCATAGATAATGGTACAGAACCCTGCGAGTCCAACTCGCACTTGACCGGTTTTTTGTTACTATTACTACAGCTAAACTATCCCAGCCTATATTTTATCCAAGTACAGGAAGAAGGACTCCCAGAACGCAACAACACACACAAAACACAAACATTTCGGATATTCAGATTATTATTGTCTGTCATGTTTCTAATTTTTATTACATTGTATTTTCTCCAATTTTAGAATGTTGGGCCGAAGTCCAGAAGCAGCTGTAAGTATCCCTAAAAAGAAACATTCTACAAATCTAGGCAAAAATCCAGACTTATCCTTAACCTATATTTTTGTTCTAGATGTACCAGTTCCAACATACAGTGAAAACTCAAGGCAATAATATAGATGTTCTATTCAGAAAGTTGTCCAACTTGTTGGCCAATCATTTCAACCAGCCCGGTGTTGACCAACATCAAGCTAAAATGATTGCCGATTATATCAAGTTGTTGGGTATGTAAGAATAATATTCTCGTTAAGTATTATGTACTCCTAAATATTATACCGGCTATTTCCGTGTTCCGGGGGGACCTTCTACACGTTCTGGGACGAAAAATAGCCTACTAGCTTCTGCCAGCGGCTTCGCACGCTTCCCGAGGGAACTATTTCCCGTACCCGGATAAAAATAGCCTATGTTGTTCCTCGGGGTCTATTCTATATCTGTACCAAATTTCATCAAAATCGGCTCACTGGTTTAGGCGTGAAAGCGTAACAGACAAACAGATAGACAGACAGACAGACAGAGTTACTCAAAGTCAAAGTCAAATCGTTTATTTCATTTAGGCCTTTGCCTAAATGAAATAAAGAAAGACAAGCACTTATGAATGATATATATGATACTTTCGCATTTATAATATTAGAAGGGATGTAACTCGGGGATTTTGTAGCTACCCATAAATGAGAGAAATAATTTTTGAAACCGGTTTTCCACAGAGTTTCGGAGCCTTTAAAAGTAACGAACAGACAAGAAAACATTTCCTTTTTATTAATAAGATTTTTTATTCCGATGCGGGAAAAACTTCCCTTGGGAAACGGGTGAAACCGCTGGCAGAAGTTAAGTAGTCTATACTATCCCACTAATATTATAAATGCAAAGTTTATGAGGATGTATGTATGTTACTCTTTCACTCGCAAACGCCTGAACGGATTTTGATGGAACTTGGCAGTACAACAGTTACGCTACTTTTTATCCAGGTGCGGGAAGTATTGACATAAAATTAAACCACGATAATGTATTTCAGAATGGCAGAAACACGTCAACAAACCAGATTTGAGCTATAAGTCAGTAATACAGTGGCTGGCACACAATTGTAGTCACCATTGGCACGAGGGCGCCGGGAACGCCATGTCACCTCTCACGCTTTGCCAACGACATCAGGTACAAACATCATCTGCCTAGCCTTTTCCAAACTATGTTGGGGTCGGCTTCCAGTCTAAATGCAGCTGAGTACTAGTGTTTTACATGGAGCGATTGCCTATCTGACCTCAACCCAGCTACCCGGGCAACCCAGTACTTCTTGGTAAGACTGGTTGTCAGAGTTTCTGGCTCTTGACTCCTAGTAACAACTGCCAAAGATGTTTAAATGCTAGCCGGAACCCACCGTCTATCGTACCTTCCGAAACATGGAAGAACTCGTCATAACAAGATGGTTACCGCGCTAAGCGTTGTCTTTGAATTAGCCACGAGTAATTTTATACAAACCGTCTTACAAAAAACCTGAAGTAAACTACATATTTTACGATCTCATAATTTAATCCTTTTCTACGCCAAATATCTTCCATTTTTAACCGACTTCCCAAAATTCTTTTTTTGTTTAAAAGGGTGTTCTTCACAGGTGGTCCCATGGTAAGGAGACCAGGATTTGATGATGGGATCCTGGATAAATCGAGAGAACTCTTCAAATTTCATACGCTTTTTTTACGTCCATGATATTATTACCGGACCGACTGTCACTGTGGGTGGGTGGGTATGGGTATTTAAGATATTATAGTTTTAGACCCGAAAACTGAAAAGCATAAAATAAAAAAGTCGGTGGCAAAATAAACACAGTCAACAGACCTGCAGACACCGACTTCTAGAGCCATGTGAAAAGTTTTATTTTTTTATCCCTTTCAGTGTTTTTTTGGGAAGTCCGTTTTGCTTTTTCTAAGTAACTATGCAGTTCTTTTTGAACTGCTTGTCACGCTTCGACGATAAAAACAGCTAAGCCAATTTTAATAAGCATAGAGCTATGGAATAGATAGGTTACTAGTTAAAGAACGACTACAAAAATTTTCCAAGTTCTTATTGTAGTTTAAATATCTTTAACCTTTCTTTTATTATTGTTTCAGATAACACCGCTACAATACGACTGGGTTGTGCTAAATGTTCACGCTAAATCCGGCAAGTGGGACATTGTAGAATCTCTGTTTACTAAAAAGGTATTTGTTTTTATCAAAAACATGACGAACGTTTATGTTGTTGTAAATTAACTTAGACCTAAGTAAATACTTCATTTAATTAGACCCAAGAAACGTATCTTTTTCTTAAAGAAAAATGTTTTTTTGTCTGTTTATCATTTAGCTTCTGCCACCGGAATAAAAAGTAGCCTATAGCCTTCCTCGATGGGCTATCTAACATTGAAAGAATTTTTCAAATCGGACCAGTAGATCCTGAGATTAGTGCGTTCAAACAAACAAACTCTACAGCTTTATAATATTAGTATAGATTTTATGACTTATTAATAATATCCCATCAACAGGACTGGTTCGGTCGTACAACGGTATCGTCAAACATCCCCATAGAGACATTACTGGCGCGACTCAACGAGCTGCGCGCCAGCAAGCAGCTGCTCGCTACTTGTGTTAACAAAGTAGCCAATAGCGACGACCGGCTCAGGTTGGCGCATATTTATAAGGTAACTATAGTTTTTAATTCAGTTTTATAATATGTACCTAAAGACGATAGTGGGTTGCCGCGACTGCGCTTGCGTCCCATGAAACTACCTCCCGTGGGATAAAAAGTATCCTATGTCCTTCTCCAGGTTCTAAGCTACCTTTCCGCCAATTTTCAGCTAAATTGGTTCAGCCATTCTTGAGTTATAAATAGTAACTGGTTCGGTCGTACGACGGTATCGTCAAACATCCCCATAGAGACATTACTGGCGCGACTCAACGAGTTGCGCGCGAGCAAGCAGCTGCTCGCGACTTGTGTTAACAAAGTAGCCAATAGCGACGACCGGCTGAGGCTGGAGCATATTTATAAGGGAACCATATTAATTTCTTTGTTTTTTTTAGTTTAGACTACTAGGTCTTGGCCGCAGTTCTATCTGCGACTACTTACTTTCAGAACATAGATAAAAAACCGGCTAAGTGCGAGTTGGACTCGCGCATGAAGGGTTCCGTACCCCATCCTCCTTAATATTTTTTTTCATTTTTAGTATTTGTTGTTATAGCGGCAACGGAAATACATCATTTGTGAAAATTTCAGCTTTCTAGCTATCACGGTTAGTAAGATACAGCGTGGAGAAAGACAAACAGACAACGAAGTCTTAGTAATAGGGTTTTACCCTTTGGGTACGGAACCCTAAAAATAGCCCATACTCTTTCTCAGGACTAGACTATCTGTTTGCCAAATTATTTAAATCGGTTCAGTAGTTTTGGCGTGAAAGATTTTGGATTCGTAACATTAAGGGTCAGTTTTCATGGTTCCAGATAAAGTATTTGATATGACAGATGATACCAAAGAAATGTTTTTAATTTTGACTACTTTTCTATGGAATCCCCTAGTGTGAAAGCGCTGTAAAAAATACATATTTTTTATTTGTATTGTTTAGATCCACTCAGTAGTAATAGAAACGCTGGCGAAGCAGAAGGACCGCGTGGCGCTCACTAACTACAAAATGGCGCTCAGCCCCCAGTCGGAAGAGTACATACTTGCTGACAACACTCTCAGAGACAACGTGAGTACAGTTCTCGTCAGACTTAATGTCGTTTTGAAACTAAATTCGTGACACAAATCCACGCATGTGCCATATCCCTCCTCCGATCCCCGCTACCCGCTGTTACCTAGATAGAATTGGTTTCTGCCACTGACCTCTGTTAATACCACTGGACTGGCTGCTGACAAGGTTTTTTGAGCCTGTTTGATAATCGCTATTTTGGCGCTGTCGGACGTAGCGAGTGTCTGTGGTACTAAAACAGTGGCCCCTTGTTGGTTTATATAAATTATACGTCAAAATTAGTTCGCTGGAAACTCGCTAGTGGCGCTTCAAAACGACACAAAAAAATTGCTGTCAAACGGTTGGAACAGCCTGTCCAGTGGTATTATAGAGGTCAGTGGTTTCTGCCCAGCCACTCCCATAATCTTCGGTGATGAGAAAAAAAATGTGGAGAGCCATACGACTAAAAAGATTTTTATTTTCTGCTTACTGCCTACTTTGCGCTTCCATTCGTCTTGCTCAGCCGTTAAGATGATATCGGACGCTTTATTTTTCATTCATCACTTTTCACTCGAAATGAAATGTCTGAACATAAAATGAAACATGAAATATGAAATAAGTAATTCATTAGAGAACCGATCCAACGGTGCTGGATATTGGCATTGGGTATCATGCACCCCACCAAAAGAGACTTCATTTTTCTTTCACTCCATATTCACAAGGGAATTACAAAATAATAACTGAATCCAGTAGTGTAGGTACAGACGACAGCACATCAAGTTACCACAATCTGTCAAATTTCTGCAATCGATTTTCAACCTTGTCACAATGGTGGTAGGTTATTGTTCGTACAGTATACGTTGACTTGCTGTTGTCTGTACTACTTCTTAAACTATTATGTTTAGGGTTCCGTAGCCGAAAGGAATAAAAAGGAACCCTTATATATTCTTCATATCTGTCTGTCCGTCCATATGTCACAGCCATTTTGTTTTGTTCCAGTCAATAAAATGGAAGAATTAGCGCAAAATTGAAGTTCGTCGCTTCGAAGAGAAGAAACATGACTGTATTTAAGTTTTTGAATCTATTTGTATAAATTATTATATTAAAATAGTTTTTAAGATTAAATATTAAAGAATTTAGACCAGTTCTATGTCACGAAAAATGTCAGTCTATGTCTGTGAATATAAAAAACACGCTTATTTTAGTTGCTATGTTTGAATTAATTATGAGACTACTTATGAATTTATTTTATTACTTATATTATAAATATTAATTATGTTAATATGAAAAGTTAAATAGGAAAATATATATATTCACTCAAAATACACCTTAAATAAAGGGAATGTAATAAGTATCTATGCCTTTTATATACTAAAGCTTACATTTTAAACTGGTAGCCCTTTGTAAAAATCTTATATAAGGAACGCAACCCTTAAAAACAAAGTTAAATTTTCTAGCCTTAAAAATGTAATTGGACATAATGCCCAATTCCAACAACAGCCCCTAAAAGTATCCCTAATGTGATCCCCTAACAGGAAGTCGATTTTGTTTCCATTGGTCTAAATGTCAAACAAACGTCAAATAAGAACGGAATACCGTTAACGACCACAATTGGTTTACGATTGAAGTACAGACTTACATTAGTGAGACCGTAACGAACGACAGATGACAGACCATTGGCATGTCATTGGAAAACGATTGGTCTTTTAATAGTAACAGAATAACCGATAAGGCTAAAACTGCTATTGCCATTCAATTTTTATTGAATTTTCATACGATTGACACACAGTTGTAGTTAAGGAATCACCCCCCAGGTTTGGGGGAGCGTTAGAAGATGATATTGATATTTTATTTTCCTTAGGAAGCGAAACCGCGGGTAACACCAGTTAATAATATTAGTAGGTAGGAGTCATAGAACTTTAATGAATCACCTTCACAAAACCCTGTGACAAATTAACAATACAGATAGAACTAAATGGATCGTGCAAGATAAAATCGACCCTATTGCCTTAACATAAGTATCAATACAGCTTATCTCTGTCGATGAGTCACACGATAAAGGAAAATGCTTCAATGTTGACTTCCATTTTCGTTAGTGAATCATTTTTTGTTTTTATTTATTTACGTGACCATAGTGACGAGCAACTCGGACTAAGTAGCATCCGCCAGGTTGATTGAGCATAAGGTTAAGCAACGCTTGGCGGTGTTGGTTCGTGGATGGGTGACCATCTTGTTGGAATGAGTTACTCCGTGTTTCGGAAGGCACGTTAAATTATATCCTGGCTGTCATTTGAACATCTTCAGCAGTTAGGTACGGAGAGTCAGAAGCCAGAAAGTCTGACAAGGCGTATAGTTCCGGGTAACATGGATTGAGGAGGTCAGAATGGCAGTCGCTTCATGTAAAACACTGACACACCGCACTCAGCTGCATCTGGTTAGACAGGAAGCCGACCCCCAGCATAGTTGGGAAAGAGCTAGACAGACCTTTTAAACATGAAAATTAAACGTATCAAAAATATGTAGGTACCTACCGCATTTTATAATTAGTTAAGTTAGTATAGCTAAAGTTAGACTGCCTCGTTGGTCTAGTTGTCGCATAGCTGACTGCTGATCACGAGGTCTCGGGTTCGATTCCCGGGACGGGCCGAAATCGCTTTGTGGGTTTTAGAAACTTTCACAAAGCAGCCCGGAGTTGGAAGTTGGTGATTGATACACCCGTGCATCGGAGAGCACGTTAATGTCGGTCCTGATCCTTCTCCGTTCGTGTCGGATTGCCGTCCCATCGGGTTATGAGAGTGAGGGAATAGGGAGTGCACCTGTACTTGCGCAAATGCTTGTGCACTATAATATGTCCTGCGCAGCTGGCTGATCTCCTTATATGAGAACAGCCGCCGTGGCCGATAATCGGCTAGGAGGCCATCATCATCATAGCCAAAGTAATTAATTTACAGATCTAAGCATCAAACCAGTAACCTTATTCTCAGCCTTTGTGACTACTGAACCAGAACCACTCGAGGTCAGAGGTGCGACATGCCTACTATCCCTACTAATATTATAAATGCGAAAGTAACTCTGTCTGTCTGTCTGTCTGTTACG